>CM051237.1:280307940-280731940 GCA_027917425.1 Gastrophryne carolinensis | reverse complement strand
TCACAAACACAGGAGACAAGGGACTAGGCAGCAGAGCTCACACTCTATACAACACAGGGATCACACACACAGGAGGCAGGGGACTAGGCAGCAGAGCTGACACTCTATACAGCACAGGGATCACACACAGGAGACTAGGGACTAGGCAGCAGAGCTGACACTCTATACAGCACAGGGATCACACAGAGGAGGCAGGGGACTAGGCAGCAGAGCTGACACTCTATACAGCCCAGGGTCACACACACAAGAGGCAGGGGACTAGGCAGCAGAGCTGACACTCTATACAGTACAGGGATCACATACACACTGGGAGACAAGGGACTCGGCAGCAGAGTTGACAATCTATACAGCACAGGGATCACACAGAGGAGGCAGGGGACTAGGCAGCAGAGCTGACACTCTATACAGCACAGGGATCACACAGAGGAGGCAGGGGACTAGGCAGCAGAGCTGACACTCTATACAGCACAGGGATCACACACAGGAGGCAGGGAACTAGGCAGCAGAGCTGACACTCTATACAGCACAGGGATCACACACACAGAAGGCAGGGGACTAGGCAGCAGAGCTGACACTCTATACAGCACAGGGATCACACACAGGAGACTAGGAAGCAGAGCTGACACTCTATACAGCATAGGGTCACACACACAGGAGGCAGGGGACTAGGCAGCAGAGCTGACACTCTATACAGTACAGGGATCACATACACACTGGGAGACAAGGGACTCGGCAGCAGAGTTGACAATCTATACAGCACAGGGATCACACAGAGGAGGCAGGGGACTAGGCAGCAGAGCTAACACTCTATACAGCACAGGGATCACACAGAGGAGGCAGGGGACTAGGCAGCAGAGCCGACACTCTATACAGCACAGGGTCACACACACAGGAGGCAGGGGACTAGGCAGCAGAGCTGACACTCTATACAGCACAGGGATCACACACACACACACACAGGAGGCAGGGGACTAGGCAGCAGAGCTGACACCCTATACAACACAGGGATCAAACACACAGGAGGCAGGGGACTAGGCAGCAGAGCTGACACTCTATACAGCACAGGGATCACACACAGGAGGCAGGGGACTAGGCAACAGAGCTGACACTCTATACAGCACAGGGATCACACACAGGAGGCAGGGGACTAGGCAACAAAGCTGACACTCTATACAGCACAGGGATCACACAGAGGAGGCAGGGGACTAGGCAGCAGAGCTGATACTCTATACAGCACAGGGATCACACACAGGAGACTAGGCAGCAGAGCTGACACTCTATACAGCACAGGGATCACACACAGGAGACTAGGCAGCAGAGCTGACACTCTATACAGCACAGGGACACACACACAGGAGGCAGGGGACTAGGCAGCAGAGCTGACACTCTATACAGTACAGGGATCACATACACACTGGGAGACAAGGGACTCGGCAGCAGAGCTGACACTCTATACAGCACAGGGATCACACAGAGGAGGCAGGGGACTAGGCAGCAGAGCTGACACTCTATACAGCACAGGGATCACACAGAGGAGGCAGGGGACTAGGCAGCAGAGCTGACACTCTATACAGCACAGGGATCACACAGAGGAGGCAGGGGACTAGGCAGCACAGGGATCACACAGAGGAGGCAGGGGACTAGGCAGCAGAGCTGACACTCTATACAGCACAGGGATCACACAGAGGAGGCAGGGGACTAGGCAGCAGAGCTGACACTCTATACAGCACAGGGATCACACAGAGGAGGCAGGGGACTAGGCAGCAGAGCTGACACACTATACAGCACAGGGATCACACACAGAAGACAGGGGACTAGGCAGCAGAGCTGACACTCTATACAGCACAGGGTCACACACACAGGAGGCAGGGGACTAGGCAGCAGAGCTGACACTCTATACAGCACAGGGATCACACACACACAGGAGGCAGGGGACTAGGCAGCAGAGCTGACACTCTATACAGCACAGGGATCACACACACACACACACAGGAGGCAGGGGACTAGGCAGCAGAGCTGACACTCTATACAGCACAGGGATCACACACAGAAGACAGGGGACTAGGCAGCAGAGCTGACACTCTATACAGCACAGGGTCACACACACAGGAGGCAGGGGACTAGGCAGCAGAGCTGACACTCTATACAGCACAGGGATCACACACAGGAGACTAGGGACTAGGCAGCAGAGCTGACACTCTATACAGCACAGGGATCACACAGAGGAGGCAGGGGACTAGGCAGCAGAGCTGACACTCTATACAGCACAGGGATCACACAGAGGAGGCAGGGGACTAGGCAGCAGAGCGTACACTCTATACAGCACAGGGATCACACACAGGAGGCAGGGGACTAGGCAGCAGAGCTGATACTCTATACAGCACAGGGATCACACACAGGAGGCAGGGGACTAGGCAGCAGAGCTTATATCTATACAGCACAGGGATCACACACAGGAGGCAGGGGACTAGGCAGCAGAGCTGACACTCTATACAGCACAGGGTCACACAGACAGGAGGCAGGGGACTAGGCAGCAGAGCTGACACTCTATACAGCACAGGGATCACACACAGGAGACTAGGGACTAGGCAGCAGAGCTGACACTCTATACAGCACAGGGATCACACAGAGGAGGCAGGGGACTAGGCAGCAGAGCTGACAATCTATACAGCACAGGGATCACACACACACAGGAGGCAGGCGACTAGGCAGCAGAGCTGACACTCTATACAGCACAGGGATCACACACAGGAGGCAGGGGACTAGGCAACAGAGCTGATACTCTATACAGCACAGCGATCACACACACAGTAGGCAGGGGACTAGGCAGCAGAGCTGACACTCTATACAGCACAGGGATCACACACAGGAGGCAGGGGACTAGGCAACAGAGCTGACACTCTATACACCACAGGGATCACACACACAGTAGGCAGGGGACTAGGCAGCAGAGCTGACACTCTATACAGCACAGGGATAACACACACACACAGGAGGCAGGGGACTAGGCAGCAGAGCTGACACTCTATACAGCACAGGGATCACACACACACACAGGAGGCAGGGGACTAAGCAGCAGAGCTGACACTCTATACAGCACAGGGTCACACACACAGGAGGCAGGGGACTAGGCAGCAGAGCTGATACTCTATACAGGACAGGGATCACACACAGGAGGCAGGGGACTAGGCAGCAGAGCTGACACTCTATACAGCACAGGGATCACACACAGGAGGCAGGGGACTAGGCAGCAGAGCTGACACTCTATACAGCACAGGGATCACACAGAGGAGGCAGGGGACTAGGCAGCAGAGCTGACACTCTATAAAGCACAGGGATCACACACAGGAGGCAGGGGACTAGGCAGCAGAGCTGATACTCTATACAGGACAGGGATCACACACAGGAGGCAGGGGACTAGACAGCAGAGCTGACACTCTATACAGCACAGGGATCACACACAGGAGGCAGGGGACTAGGCAGCAGAGCTGACACTCTATACAGCACAGGAATCACACACAGGAGGCAGGGGACTAGGCAGCAGAGCTGACACTCTATACAGCACAGGGATCACACACAGGAGGCAGGGGACTAGGCAGCAGAGCTGACACTCTATAAAGCACAGGGATCACACACAGGAGGCAGGGGACTAGGCAGCAGAGCTGATACTCTATACAGGACAGGGATCACACACAGGAGGCAGGGGACTAGGCAGCAGAGCTGACACTCTATACAGCACAGGGATCACACACAGGAGGCAGGGGACTAGGCAGCAGAGCTGACACTCTATACAGCACAGGAATCACACACACGCACAGGAGGCAGGGGACTAGGCAGCAGAGCTGACACTCTATACAGCACAGGGATCACACACAGGAGGCAGGGGACTAGGCAGCAGAGCTGACACTCTATACAGCACAGGAATCACACATACACACAGGAGGCCGGGGACTAGGCAGCAGAGCTGACACTCTATACAGCACAGGGATCACACAGAGGAGGCAGGGAACTAGGCAGCAGAGCTGACACTCTATACAGCACAGGGATCACACACAGGAGGCAGGGGACTAGGCAGCAGAGCTGACACTCTATACAGCACAAGGTCACACACACAGGAGGCAGGGGACTAGGCAGCAGAGCTGACACTCTATACAGCACAGGGATCACACACACACACACAGGAGGCAGGGGACTAGGCAGCAGAGCTGACACCCTATACAACACAGGGATCAAACACACAGGAGGCAGGGGACTAGGCAGCAGAGCTGACACTCTATACAGCACAGGGATCACACACAGGAGGCAGGGGACTAGGCAACAGAGCTGACACTCTATACAGCACAGGGATCACACACAGGAGGCAGGGGACTAGGCAACAAAGCTGACACTCTATACAGCACAGGGATCACACAGAGGAGGCAGGGGACTAGGCAGCAGAGCTGATACTCTATACAGCACAGGGATCACACACAGGAGACTAGGCAGCAGAGCTGACACTCTATACAGCACAGGGTCACACACACAGGAGGCAGGGGACTAGGCAGCAGAGCTGACACCCTATACAACACAGGGATCAAACACACAGGAGGCAGGGGACTAGGCAGCAGAGCTGACACTCTATACAGCACAGGGATCACACACAGGAGGCAGGGGACTAGGCAACAGAGCTGACACTCTATACAGCACAGGGATCACACACAGGAGGCAGGGGACTAGGCAACAAAGCTGACACTCTATACAGCACAGGGATCACACAGAGGAGGCAGGGGACTAGGCAGCAGAGCTGATACTCTATACAGCACAGGGATCACACACAGGAGACTAGGCAGCAAAGCTGACACTCTATACAGCACAGGGTCACACACACAGGAGGCAGGGGACTAGGCAGCAGAGCTGACACTCTATAAAGCACAGGGATCACATACACACTGGGAGACAAGGGACTCGGCAGCAGAGCTGACACTCTATACAGCACAGGGATCACACACACAGGAGGCAGGGGACTAGGCAGCAGAGCTGACACACTATACAGCACAGGGATCACACACACAGGAGGCAGGGGACTAGGCAGCAGAGCTGACACTCTATACAGCACAGGGATCACACAGAGGAGGCAGGGGACTAGGCAGCAGAGCTGACACTCTATACAGCACAGGGATCACACAGAGGAGGCAGGGGACTAGGCAGCAGAGCTGACACTCTATACAGCACAGGGATCACACAGAGGAGGCAGGGGACTAGGCAGCACAGGGATCACACAGAGGAGGCAGGGGACTAGGCAGCAGAGCTGACACTCTATACAGCACAGGGATCACACAGAGGAGGCAGGGGACTAGGCAGCAGAGCTGACACTCTATACAGCACAGGGATCACACAGAGGAGGCAGGGGACTAGGCAGCAGAGCTGACACTCTATAAAGCACAGGGATCACACACACAGGAGGCAGGGGACTAGGCAGCAGAGCTGACACACTATACAGCACGGGGATCACACACAGACAAGGGAGGCAGGGGACTAGGCAGCAGAGCTGACACTCTATACAGCACAGGGATCACACACAGGAGGCAGGGGACTAGGCAGCAGAGCTGACACTCTATACAGCACAGGGATCACACAGAGGAGGCAGGGGACTAGGCAGCAGAGCTGACACTCTATACAGCACAGGGATCACACACAGGAGGCAGGGGACTAGGCAGCAGAGCTGATACTCTATACAGCACAGGGATCACACACAGGAGGCAGGGGACTAGGCAGCAGAGCTTATACTCTATACAGCACAGGGATCACACACAGGAGGCAGGGGACTAGGCAGCAGAGCTGACACTCTATACAGCACAGGGTCACACACACAGGAGGCAGGGGACTAGGCAGCAGAGCTGACACTCTATACAGCACAGGGATCACACACAGGAGACTAGGGACTAGGCAGCAGAGCTGACACTCTATACAGCACAGGGATCACACAGAGGAGGCAGGGGACTAGGCAGCAGAGCTGACAATCTATACAGCACAGGGATCACACACACACACAGGAGGCAGGCGACTAGGCAGCAGAGCTGACACTCTATACAGCACAGGGATCACACACACAGGAGGCAGGGGACTAGGCAACAGAGCTGACACTCTATACAGCACAGGGATCACACACACAGTAGGCAGGGGACTAGGCAGCAGAGCTGACACTCTATACAGCACAGGGATAACACACACACACAGGAGGCAGGGGACTAGGCAGCAGAGCTGACACTTTATACAGCACAGGGATCACACACACAGGAGGCAGGGGACTAGGCAGTAGAGCTGATTCTCTATACAGCACATGGATCACACACAGGAGACTAGGCAGCAGAGCTGACACTCTATACAGCACAGGGATCACACACAGGAGGCAGGGGACTAGGCAGCAGAGCTGATACTCTATACAGCACATGGATCACACACAGGAGACTAGGCAGCAGAGCTGACACTCTATACAGCACAGGGATCACACACAGGAGGCAGGGGACTAGGCAGCAGAGCTGATGCTCTATACAGCACAGGGATCACACACAGGAGGCAGGGGACTAGGCAGCAGAGCTGATACTCTATACAGGACAGGGATCACACACAGGAGGCAGGGGACTAGGCAGCAGAGCTGACACTCTATACAGCACAGGGATCACACACAGGAGGCAGGGGACTAGGCAGCAGAGCTGACACTCTATACAGCACAGGAATCACACACACGCACAGGAGGCAGGGGACTAGGCAGCAGAGCTGACACTCTATACAGCACAGGGATCACACACAGGAGGCAGGGGACTAGGCAGCAGAGCTGACACTCTATACAGCACAGGAATCACACATACACACAGGAGGCCGGGGACTAGGCAGCAGAGCTGACACTCTATACAGCACAGGGATCACACAGAGGAGGCAGGGGACTAGGCAGCAGAGCTAACACTCTATACAGCACAGGGATCACACAGAGGAGGCAGGGAACTAGGCAGCAGAGCTGACACTCTATACAGCACAGGGATCACACACAGGAGGCAGGGGACTAGGCAGCAGAGCTGACACTCTATACAGCACAGGGTCACACACACAGGAGGCAGGGGACTAGGCAGCAGAGCTGACACTCTATACAGCACAGGGATCACACACACACACACACAGGAGGCAGGGGACTAGGCAGCAGAGCTGACACCCTATACAACACAGGGATCAAACACACAGGAGGCAGGGGACTAGGCAGCAGAGCTGACACTCTATACAGCACAGGGATCACACACAGGAGGCAGGGGACTAGGCAACAGAGCTGACACTCTATACAGCACAGGGATCACACACAGGAGGCAGGGGACTAGGCAACAAAGCTGACACTCTATACAGCACAGGGATCACACAGAGGAGGCAGGGGACTAGGCAGCAGAGCTGATACTCTATACAGCACAGGGATCACACACAGGAGACTAGGCAGCAGAGCTGACACTCTATACAGCACAGGGTCACACACACAGGAGGCAGGGGACTAGGCAGCAGAGCTGACACCCTATACAACACAGGGATCAAACACACAGGAGGCAGGGGACTAGGCAGCAGAGCTGACACTCTATACAGCACAGGGATCACACACAGGAGGCAGGGGACTAGGCAACAGAGCTGACACTCTATACAGCACAGGGATCACACACAGGAGGCAGGGGACTAGGCAACAAAGCTGACACTCTATACAGCACAGGGATCACACAGAGGAGGCAGGGGACTAGGCAGCAGAGCTGATACTCTATACAGCACAGGGATCACACACAGGAGACTAGGCAGCAAAGCTGACACTCTATACAGCACAGGGTCACACACACAGGAGGCAGGGGACTAGGCAGCAGAGCTGACACTCTATAAAGCACAGGGATCACATACACACTGGGAGACAAGGGACTCGGCAGCAGAGCTGACACTCTATACAGCACAGGGATCACACACACAGGAGGAAGGGGACTAGGCAGCAGAGCTGACACACTATACAGCACAGGGATCACACACACAGGAGGCAGGGGAATAGGCAGCAGAGCTGACACTCTATACAGCACAGGGATCACACAGAGGAGGCAGGGGACTAGGCAGCAGAGCTGACACTCTATACAGCACAGGGATCACACAGAGGAGGCAGGGGACTAGGCAGCAGAGCTGACACTCTATACAGCACAGGGATCACACAGAGGAGGCAGGGGACTAGGCAGCACAGGGATCACACAGAGGAGGCAGGGGACTAGGCAGCAGAGCTGACACTCTATACAGCACAGGGATCACACAGAGGAGGCAGGGGACTAGGCAGCAGAGCTGACACTCTATACAGCACAGGGATCACACAGAGGAGGCAGGGGACTAGGCAGCAGAGCTGACACTCTATAAAGCACAGGGATCACACACACAGGAGGCAGGGGACTAGGCAGCAGAGCTGACACACTATACAGCACAGGGATCACACACAGACACAGGAGGCAGGGGACTAGGCAGCAGAGCTGACACTCTATACAGCACAGGGATCACACACAGGAGGCAGGGGACTAGGCAGCAGAGCTGACACTCTATACAGCACAGGGATCACACAGAGGAGGCAGGGGACTAGGCAGCAGAGCTGACACTCTATACAGCACAGGGATCACACACAGGAGGCAGGGGACTAGGCAGCAGAGCTGATACTCTATACAGCACAGGGATCACACACAGGAGGCAGGGGACTAGGCAGCAGAGCTTATACTCTATACAGCACAGGGATCACACACAGGAGGCAGGGGACTAGGCAGCAGAGCTGACACTCTATACAGCACAGGGATCACACACAGGAGACTAGGGACTAGGCAGCAGAGCTGACACTCTATACAGCACAGGGATCACACAGAGGAGGCAGGGGACTAGGCAGCAGAGCTGACACTCTATACAGCACAGGGATCACACACAGGAGGCAGGGGACTAGGCAGCAGAGCTGACACTCTATACAGCACAGGGATCACACACACACACAGGAGGCAGGCGACTAGGCAGCAGAGCTGACACTCTATACAGCACAGGGATCACACACACAGGAGGCAGGGGACTAGGCAACAGAGCTGACACTCTATACAGCACAGGGATCACACACACAGTAGGCAGGGGACTAGGCAGCAGAGCTGACACTCTATACAGCACAGGGATAACACACACACACAGGAGGCAGGGGACTAGGCAGCAGAGCTGACACTCTATACAGCACAGGGATCACACACACAGGAGGCAGGGGACTAGGCAGCAGAGCTGATACTCTATACAGCACATGGATCACACACAGGAGACTAGGCAGCAGAGCTGACACTCTATACAGCACAGGGATCACACACAGGAGGCAGGGGACTAGGCAGCAGAGCTGATACTCTATACAGCACATGGATCACACACAGGAGACTAGGCAGCAGAGCTGACACTCTATACAGCACAGGGATCACACACAGGAGGCAGGGGACTAGGCAGCAGAGCTGATGCTCTATACAGCACAGGGATCACACACAGGAGGCAGGGGACTAGGCAGCAGAGCTGATACTCTATACAGGACAGGGATCACACACAGGAGGCAGGGGACTAGGCAGCAGAGCTGACACTCTATACAGCACAGGGATCACACACAGGAGACTAGGAAGCAGAGCTGACACTCTATACAGCACAGGGTCACACACACAGGAGGCAGGGGACTAGGCAGCAGAGCTGACACTCTATACAGCACAGGGATCACACACACACACAGGAGGCAGGGGACTAGGCAGCAGAGCTGACACCCTATACAACACAGGGATCAAACACACAGGAGGCAGGGGACTAGGCAGCAGAGCTGACACTCTATACAGCACAGGGATCACACACAGGAGGCAGGGGACTAGGCAACAGAGCTGACACTCTATACAGCACAGGGATCACACACAGGAGGCAGGGGACTAGGCAACAGAGCTGACACTCTATACAGCCCAGGGTCACACACACAGGAGGCAGGGGACTAGGCAACAAAGCTGACACTCTATACAGCACAGGGATCACACAGAGGAGGCAGGGGACTAGGCAGCAGAGCTGATACTCTATACAGCACAGGGATCACACACAGGAGACTAGGCAGCAGAGCTGACACTCTATACAGCACAGGGTCACACACACAGGAGGCAGGGGACTAGGCAGCAGAGCTGACACTCTATACAGTACAGGGATCACATACACACTGGGAGACAAGGGACTCGGCAGCAGAGCTGACACTCTATACAGCACAGGGATCACACAGAGGAGGCAGGGGACTAGGCAGCAGAGCTGACACTCTATACAGCACAGGGATCACACAGAGGAGGCAGGGGACTAGGCAGCAGAGCTGACACTCTATACAGCACAGGGATCACACAGAGGAGGCAGGGGACTAGGCAGCACAGGGATCACACAGAGGAGGCAGGGGACTAGGCAGCAGAGCTGACACTCTATACAGCACAGGGATCACACAGAGGAGGCAGGGGACTAGGCAGCAGAGCTGACACTCTATACAGCACAGGGATCACACAGAGGAGGCAGGGGACTAGGCAGCAGAGCTGACACTCTATAAAGCACAGGGATCACACACAGGAGGCAGGGGACTAGGCAGCAGAGCTGACACACTATACAGCACAGGGATCACACACAGAAGACAGGGTACTAGGCAGCAGAGCTGACACTCTATACAGCACAGGGTCACACACACAGGAGGCAGGGGACTAGGCAGCAGAGCTGACACTCTATACAGCACAGGGATCACACACAGGAGACTAGGGACTAGGCAGCAGAGCTGACACTCTATACAGCACAGGGATCACACAGAGGAGGCAGGGGACTAGGCAGCAGAGCTGACACTCTATACAGCACAGGGATCACACAGAGGAGGCAGGGGACTAGGCAGCAGAGCTGACACTCTATACAGCACAGGGATCACACACAGGAGGCAGGGGACTAGGCAGCAGAGCTGATACTCTATACAGCACAGGGATCACACACAGGAGGCAGGGGACTAGGCAGCAGAGCTTATACTCTATACAGCACAGGGATCACACACAGGAGGCAGGGGACTAGGCAGCAGAGCTGACACTCTATACAGCACAGGGTCACATACACAGGAGGCAGGGGACTAGGCAGCAGAGCTGACACTCTATACAGCACAGGGATCACACACAGGAGACTAGGGACTAGGCAGCAGAGCTGACACTCTATACAGCACAGGGATCACACAGAGGAGGCAGGGGACTAGGCAGCAGAGCTGACAATCTATACAGCACAGGGATCACACACACACAGGAGGCAGGCGACTAGGCAGCAGAGCTGACACTATACAGCACAGGGATCACACACAGGAGGCAGGGGACTAGGCAACAGAGCTGACACTCTATACAGCACAGGGATCACACACACAGTAGGCAGGGGACTAGGCAGCAGAGCTGACACTCTATACAGCACAGGGATAACACACACACACAGGAGGCAGGGGACTAGGCAGCAGAGCTGACACTCTATACAGCACAGGGATCACACACACACACAGGAGGCAGGGGACTAAGCAGCAGAGCTGACACTCTATACAGCACAGGGTCACACACACAGGAGGCAGGGGACTAGGCAGCAGAGCTGATACTCTATACAGCACATGGATCACACACAGGAGACTAGGCAGCAGAGCTGACACTCTATACAGCACAGGGATCACACACAGGAGGCAGGGGACTAGGCAGCAGAGCTGATGCTCTATACAGCACAGGGATCACACACAGGAGGCAGGGGACTAGGCAGCAGAGCTGACACTCTATACAGCACAGGGATCACACACAGGAGGCAGGGGACTAGGCAGCAGAGCTGACACTCTATACAGCACAGGAATCACACACAGGAGGCAGGGGACTAGGCAGTAGAGCTGATACTCTATACAGCACAGGGATCACGCACAGGAGACTAAGCAGCAGAGCTGACACTCTATACAGCCCAGGGTCACACACACAGGAAGCAGGGGACTAGGCAGCAGAGCTGACACTCTATACAGCACAGGGATCACACACACACACAGGAGGCAGGGGACTAGGCAGCAGAGCTGACACTCTATACAGCACAGGGATCACACACACACACAGGAGGCAGGGGACTAAGCAGCAGAGCTGACACTCTATACAGCACAGGGATCACACACAGGAGGCAGGGGACTAGGCAGCAGAGCTGATACTCTATACAGCACAGGGATCACACACAGGAGGCAGGTGACTAGGCAGCAGAGCTGATACTCTATACAGCACAGGGATCACACACAGGAGGCAGGGGACTAGGCAGCAGAGCTTATACTCTATACAGCACAGGGATCACACACAGGAGACTAGGCAGCAGAGCTGACACTCTATACAGCACAGGGTCACACACACAGGAGGCAGGGGACTAGGCAGCAGAGCTGACACTCTATACAGCACAGGGATCACACACAGGAGACAAGGGACTAGGCAGTAGAGCTGACACTATACAGCACAGGGATCACACACAGGAGACAAGGGACTAGGCAGCAGAGCTGACACTCTATACAGCACAGGGATCACACACAGGAGGCAGGGGACTAGGCAGCAGAGCTGACACTCTATACAACACAGGGATCACACACAGGAGACTAGGGACTAGGCAGCAGAGCTGACACTCTATACAGCACAGGGATCACACAGAGGAGGCAGGGGACTAGGCAGCAGAGCTGACACTCTATACAGCACAGGGATCACACACAGGAGGCAGGGGACTAGGCAGCAGAGCTGACACTCTATACAGCACAGGGATCACACACAGGAGGCAGGGGACTAGGCAGCAGAGCTGATACTCTATACAGGACAGGGATCACACACAGGAGGCAGGGGACTAGGCAGCAGAGCTGACACTCTATACAGCACAGGGATCACACACAGGAGGCAGGGGACTAGGCAGCAGAGCTGACACTCTATACAGCACAGGGATCAAACACACAGGAGGCAGGGGACTAGGCAGCAGAGCTGACACTCTATAAAGCACAGGGATCACACACAGGAGGCAGGGGACTAGGCAGCAGAGCTGATACTCTATACAGGACAGGGATCACACACAGGAGGCAGGGGACTAGGCAGCAGAGCTGACACTCTATACAGCACAGGGATCACACACAGGAGGCAGGGGACTAGGCAGCAGAGCTGACACTCTATACAGCACAGGAATCACACACAGGAGGCAGGGGACTAGGCAGCAGAGCTGACACTCTATAAAGCACAGGGATCACACACAGGAGGCAGGGGACTAGGCAGCAGAGCTGACACTCTATAAAGCACAGGGATCACACACAGGAGGCCGGGGACTAGGCAGCAGAGCTGACACTCTATACAGCACAGGGATCACACACAGAAGACAAGGGACTAGGCAGCAGAGCTGACAATCTATACAGCACAGGGTCACACACACAGGAGGCAGGGGACTAGGCAGCAGAGCTGACACTCTATACAGCCCAGGGTCACACACACAGGAGGCAGGGGACTAGGCAGCAGAGCTGACACTCTATACAGCACAGGGATCACACAGAGGAGGCAGGGAACTAGGCAGCAGAGCTGACACTCTATAAAGCACAGGGATCACACACAGGAGGCAGGGGACTAGGCAGCAGAGCTGACACTCTATAAAGCACAGGGATCACACACAGGAGGCCGGGGACTAGGCAGCAGAGCTGACACTCTATACAGCACAGGGATCACACACAGAAGACAAGGGACTAGGCAGCAGAGCTGACACTCTATACAGCACAGGGATCACACACATACAGGAGGCAGGGGACTAGGCAGCAGAGCTGACACTCTATACAGCACAGGGATCACACACACAGGAGGCAGGGGACTAGGCAGCAGAGCTGACACTCTATACAGCACAGGGATCACACACAGGAGACTAGGGACTAGGCAGCAGAGCTGACACTCTATACAGCACAGGGATCACACACAGGAGACTAGGGACTAGGCAGCAGAGCTGACACTCTATACAGCACAGGGATCACACAGAGGAGGCAGGGGACTAGGCAGCAGAGCTGACACTCTATACAGCCCAGGGTCACACACACAGGAGGCAGGGGACTAGGCAGCAGAGCTGACACTCTATACAGCACAGGGATCACACACAGGAGACTAGGGACTAGGCAGCAGAGCTGACACTCTATACAGCACAGGGATCACACACAGGAGACTAGGGACTAGGCAGCAGAGCTGACACTCTATACAGCACAGGGATCACACAGAGGAGGCAGGCGACTAGGCAGCAGAGCTGACACTCTATACAGTACAGGGATCACATACACACTGGGAGACAAGGGACTCGGCAGCAGAGTTGACAATCTATACAGCACAGGGATCACACAGAGGAGGCAGGGGACTAGGCAGCAGAGCTGACACTCTATACAGCACAGGGATCACACAGAGGAGGCAGGGGACTAGGCAGCAGAGCTGACACTCTATACAGCACAGGGATCACACACATACAGGAGGCAGGGGACTAGGCAGCAGAGCTGACACTCTATACAGCACAGGGATCACACACATACAGGAGGCAGGGGACTAGGCAGCAGAGCTGACACTCTATACAGCACAGGGATCACACAGAGGAGGCAGGGGACTAGGCAGCAGAGCTGACACTCTATACAGCACAGGGATCACACAGAGGAGGCAGGGGACTAGGCAGCAGAGCTGACACTCTATACAGCACAGGGATCACACACAGGAGGCAGGGGACTAGGCAGCAGAGCTGATACTCTATACAGCACAGGGATCACACACAGGAGGCAGGGGACTAGGCAGCAGAGCTTATACTCTATACAGCACAGGGATCACACACAGGAGGCAGGGGACTAGGCAGCAGAGCTGACACTCTATACAGCACAGGGATCACACACACACACAGGAGGCAGGGGACTAGGCAGCAGAGCTGACACCCTATACAACACAGGGATCAAACACACAGGAGGCAGGGGACTAGGCAGCAGAGCTGACACTCTATACAGCACAGGGATCACACACAGGAGGCAGGGGACTAGGCAACAGAGCTGACACTCTATACAGCACAGGGATCACACACACAGGAGGCAGGGGACTAGGCAGCAGAGCTGACACACTATACAGCACAGGGATCACACACACACAGGAGGCAGGGGACTAGGCAACAGAGCTGACACTCTATACAGCACAGGGATTACACACACAGCAAACAGGCAACTAGGCAGCACAGCTGACACTCTATACAGCACAGGGATCACACACACACAGGAGGCAGGGGACTAAGCAGCAGAGCTGACACTCTATACAGCACAGGGTCACACACACAGGAGGCAGGGTACTAGGCAGCAGAGCTGACACTCTATACAGCACATGGATCACACACACAGGAGGCAGGGGACTAGGCAGCAGAGCTGATACTCTATACAGCACATGGATCACACACAGGAGACAGGGGACTAGGCAGCAGAGCTGACACTCTATACAGCACAGGGATCACACACAGGAGGCAGGGGACTAGGCAGCAAAGCTGATACTCTATACAGCACAGGGATCACACACAGGAGGCAGGGGACTAGGCAGCAGAGCTTATACTCTATACAGCACAGGGATCACACACAGGAGACTAGGCAGCAGAGCTGACACTCTATACAGCACAGGGTCACACACACAGGAGGCAGGGGACTAGGCAGCAGAGCTGACACTCTATACAGCACAGGGATCACACACAGGAGACAAGGGACTAGGCAGTAGAGCTGACACTCTATACAGCACAGGGATCACACACAGGAGACAAGGGACTAGGCAGCAGAGCTGACACTCTATACAGCACAGGGTCACACACACAGGAGGCAGGGGACTAGGCAGCAGAGCTGACACTCTATACAGCACAGGGATCACACACAGGAGACTAGGGACTAGGCAGCAGAGCTGACACTCTATACAGCACAGGGATCACACAGAGGAGGCAGGGGACTAGGCAGCAGAGCTGACACTCTATACAGCCCAGGGTCACACACACAGGAGGCAGGGGACTAGGCAGCAGAGCTGACACTCTATACAGCACAGGGATCACACACAGGAGACTAGGGACTAGGCAGCAGAGCTGACACTCTATACAGCACAGGGATCACACACAGGAGACTAGGGACTAGGCAGCAGAGCTGACACTCTATACAGCACAGGGATCACACAGAGGAGGCAGGCGACTAGGCAGCAGAGCTGACACTCTATACAGTACAGGGATCACATACACACTGGGAGACAAGGGACTCGGCAGCAGAGTTGACAATCTATACAGCACAGGGATCACACAGAGGAGGCAGGGGACTAGGCAGCAGAGCTGACACTCTATACAGCACAGGGATCACACAGAGGAGGCAGGGGACTAGGCAGCAGAGCTGACACTCTATACAGCACAGGGATCACACAGAGGAGGCAGGGAACTAGGCAGCAGAGCTGACACTCTATACAGCACAGGGATCACACACATACAGGAGGCAGGGGACTAGGCAGCAGAGCTGACACTCTATACAGCACAGGGATCACACACATACAGGAGGCAGGGGACTAGGCAGCAGAGCTGACACTCTATACAGCACAGGGATCACACACACACACAGGAGGCAGGGGACTAGGCAGCAGAGCTGACACCCTATACAACACAGGGATCAAACACACAGGAGGCAGGGGACTAGGCAGCAGAGCTGACACTCTATACAGCACAGGGATCACACACAGGAGGCAGGGGACTAGGCAACAGAGCTGACACTCTATACAGCACAGGGATCACACACACAGGAGGCAGGGGACTAGGCAGCAGAGCTGACACACTATACAGCACAGGGATCACACACACACACAGGAGGCAGGGGACTAGGCAACAGAGCTGACACTCTATACAGCACAGGGATCACACACACACAGGAGGCAGGGGACTAAGCAGCAGAGCTGACACTCTATACAGCACAGGGTCACACACACAGGAGGCAGGGTACTAGGCAGCAGAGCTGATACTCTATACAGCACATGGATCACACACACAGGAGGCAGGGGACTAGGCAGCAGAGCTGATACTCTATACAGCACATGGATCACACACAGGAGACAGGGGACTAGGCAGCAGAGCTGACACTCTATACAGCACAGGGATCACACACAGGAGGCAGGGGACTAGGCAGCAGAGCTGATACTCTATACAGCACAGGGATCACACACACACAGGAGGCAGGGGACTAGGCAGCAGAGCTTATACTCTATACAGCACAGGGATCACACACAGGAGACTAGGCAGCAGAGCTGACACTCTATACAGCACAGGGTCACACACACAGGAGGCAGGGGACTAGGCAGCAGAGCTGACACTCTATACAGCACAGGGATCACACACAGGAGACAAGGGACTAGGCAGTAGAGCTGACACTCTATACAGCACAGGGATCACACACAGGAGACAAGGGACTAGGCAGCAGAGCTGACACTCTATACAGCACAGGGTCACACACACAGGAGGCAGGGGACTAGGCAGCAGAGCTGACACTCTATACAGCACAGGGATCACACACAGGAGACTAGGGGTTAGGCAGCAGAGCTGACACTCTATACAGCACAGGGATCACACAGAGGAGGCAGGGGACTAGGCAGCAGAGCTGACACTCTATACAGCACAGGGATCACACGGAGGAGGCAGGGGACTAGGCAGCAGAGCTGACACTCTATACAGCACAGGGATCACACACACAGGATGCAGAGGACTAGGCAGCAGAGCTGACACTCTATACAGCACAGGGATCACACACACACACACAGGAGGCAGGGGACTAAGCAGCAGAGCTGACACTCTATACAACACAGGGATCACACACACACACATAGGAGGCAGGGGACTAAGCAGCAGAGCTGACACTCTATACAGCACAGGGTCACACACACAGGAGGCAGGGGACTAGGCAGCAGAGCTGATACTCTATACAGCACATGGATCACACACAGGAGACTAGGCAGCAGAGCTAACACTCTATACAGCCCAGGGTCACACACACAGGGGGCAGGGGACTAGGCAGCAGAGCTGACACTCTATACAGCCCAGGGTCACACACACAGGAAGCAGGGGACTAGGCAGCAGAGCTGACACTCTATACAGCGCAGGGATCACACACACACACACACAGGAGGCAGGGGACTAGGCAGCAGAGCTGACACTCTATACAGCACATGGATCACACACACAGGAGGCAGGGGACTAGGCAGCAGAGCTGATACTCTATACAGCACATGGATCACACACAGGAGACTAGGCAGCAGAGCTGACACTCTATACAGCACAGGGATCACACACAGGAGGCAGGGGACTAGGCAGCAGAGCTGATACTCTATACAGCACAGGGATCACACACAGGAGGCAGGGGACTAGGCAGCAGAGCTGATACTCTATACAGCACAGGGATCACACACAGGAGACAAGGGACTAGGCAACAGAGCTGACAATCTATACAGCACAGGGATCACACACACACAGGAGGCAGGGGACTAGGCAGCAGAGCTGATACTCTATACAGCACAGGGATCACACACAGGAGACAAGGGACTAGGCAACAGAGCTGACAATCTATACAGCACAGGGATCACACACACACAGGAGGCAGGGGACTAGGCAGCAGAGCTGACACTCTATACAACACGGGGATCACACACACAGGAGGCAGGGGACTAGGCAGCAGAGCTGACACTCTATACAGCACAGGGTCACACACATAGGAGGCAGGGGACTAGGCAGCAGAGCTGACACTCTATACAGCACAGGGATCACACACAGGAGGCAGGGGACTAGGCAGCAGAGCTGACACTCTATACAGCACAGGGATCA
Organism: Gastrophryne carolinensis; assembly: GCA_027917425.1. Lineage (NCBI taxonomy): Eukaryota > Metazoa > Chordata > Amphibia > Anura > Microhylidae > Gastrophryne > Gastrophryne carolinensis. The sequence continues at coordinate 280,713,043 of CM051237.1, read as the reverse complement.
CAGAGAGGAGGCAGGGGACTAGGCAGCAGAGCTGACACTCTATACAGCCCAGGGTCACACACACAGGAGGCAGGGGACTAGGCAGCAGAGCTGACACTCTATACAGCCCAGGGTCACACACACAGGAGGCAGGGGACTAGGCAGCAGAGCTGACACTCTATACAGCACAGGGATCACATACACACTGGGAGACAAGGGACTCGGCAGCAGAGTTGACAATCTATACAGCACAGGGATCACACAGAGGAGGCAGGGGACTAGGCAGCAGAGCTGACACTCTATACAGCACAGGGATCACACACACAGGAGGCAGGGGACTAGGCAGCAGAGCTGACACTCTATACAGCACAGGGATCACAAACACAGGAGGCAGGGGACTAGGCAGCAGAGCTGGCACTCTATACAACACAGGGATCCCACACACACAGGAGGCAGGCGACTAGGCAGCAGAGCTGACACTGTATACAGCACAGGGATCAAACACACAGGAGGCAGGGGACTAGGCAGCAGAGCCGACACTCTATACAACACAGGGATCAAACACACAGGAGGCAGGCGACTAGGCAGCAGAGCTGACACTCTATACAGCACAGGGATCACACACACACAGGAGGCAGGGGACTAGGCAGCAGAGCTGGCAATCTATACAACACAGGAATCACACACGCAGGAGGCAGGCGACTAGGCAGCAGAGCTGGCAATCTATAAAACACAGGGATCACACACACAGGAGGCAGGCGACTAGGCAGCAGAGCTGACATTCTATACAGCACAGGGATCACACACACAGGAGGCAGGGGACTAGGCAGCAGAGCTGACAATCTATACAACACAGGAATCACACACGCAGGAGGCAGGCGACTAGGCAGCAGAGCTGGCAATCTATAAAACACAGGGATCACACACACAGGAGGCAGGCGACTAGGCAGCAGAGCTGACATTCTATACAGCACAGGGATCACACACACAGGAGGCAGGGGACTAGGCAGCCGACCCGACACTCTATACAGCACAGGGATCACACACACACAGGAGGCAGGGGACTAGGCAGCAGAGCTGACACTCTATACAACACAGGGATCACACACACAGGAGGCAGGCGACTAGGCAGCAGAGCTCACACTCTATACAGCACAGGGATCATACACACAGGAGGCAGGGGACTAGGCAGCAGAACTGACACTCTATACAACACAGGGATCACACACACAGGAGGCAGGGGACTAGGCAGCAGAGCTGACACTCTATACAACACAGGGATCACACACACAGGAGGCAGGGGACTAGGCAGCAGAGCTCACACTCTACACAGCACAGGGATCACACACGCAGGAGGCAGGGGACTAGGCAGCAGAGCTGACACTCTATACAGCACAGGGATCACATACACACTGGAGACAAGGGACTCGGCAGCAGAGCTGACAATCTATACAGCACAGGGATCACGCAGGGGACTAGGCAACAGAGCTGAAACTCTATACAGCACAGGGATCACACACACAGGAGGCACGCGACTAGTCAGCAGAGCCGACACTCTATACAACACAGGGATCACACACACACAGAAGGCAGGGAACTAGGCAGCAAAGCTGACACTCTATACAGCACAGGGTCACACACATAGGAGGCAGGGGACTAGGCAGCAGAGCTGACACTCTATACAGCACAGGGATCACACACAGGAGGCAGGGGACTAGGCAGCAGAGCTGACACTCTATACAGCACAGGGATCACAGAGAGGAGGCAGGGGACTAGGCAGCAGAGCTGACACTCTATACAGCCCAGGGTCACACACACAGGAGGCAGGGGACTAGGCAGCAGAGCTGACACTCTATACAGCCCAGGGTCACACACATAGGAGGCAGGGGACTAGGCAGCAGAGCTGACACTCTATACAGCCCCGGGTCACACACACAGGAGGCAGGGGACTAGGCAGCAGAGCTGACACTCTATACAGCCCAGGGTCACACACACAGGAGGCAGGGGACTAGGCAGCAGAGCTGACACTCTATACAGCACAGGGTCACACACATAGGAGGCAGGGGACTAGGCAGCAGAGCTGACACTCTATACAGCACAGGGATCACACACAGGAGGCAGGGGACTAGGCAGCAGAGCTGACACTCTATACAGCACAGGGATCACAGAGAGGAGGCAGGGGACTAGGCAGCAGAGCTGACACTCTATACAGCCCAGGGTCACACACACAGGAGGCAGGGGACTAGGCAGCAGAGCTGACACTCTATACAGCCCAGGGTCACACACACAGGAGGCAGGGGTCTAGGCAGCAGAGCTGACACTCTATACAGCACAGGGATCACATACACACTGGGAGACAAGGGACTCGGCAGCAGAGTTGACAATCTATACAGCACAGGGATCACACAGAGGAGGCAGGGGACTAGGCAGCAGAGCTGACACTCTATACAGCACAGGGATCACACACACAGGAGGCAGGGGACTAGGCAGCAGAGCTGACACTCTATACAGCACAGGGATCACAAACACAGGAGGCAGGGGACTAGGCAGCAGAGCTGGCACTCTATACAACACAGGGATCCCACACACACAGGAGGCAGGCGACTAGGCAGCAGAGCTGACACTGTATACAGCACAGGGATCAAACACACAGGAGGCAGGGGACTAGGCAGCAGAGCCGACACTCTATACAACACAGGGATCAAACACACAGGAGGCAGGCGACTAGGCAGCAGAGCTGACACTCTATACAGCACAGGGATCACACACACACAGGAGGCAGGGGACTAGGCAGCAGAGCTGACACTCTATACAACACAGGAATCACACACGCAGGAGGCAGGCGACTAGGCAGCAGAGCTGGCAATCTATAAAACACAGGGATCACACACACAGGAGGCAGGCGACTAGGCAGCAGAGCTGACATTCTGTACAGCACAGGGATCACACACACAGGAGGCAGGGGACTAGGCAGCCGACCCGACACTCTATACAGCACAGGGATCACACACACACAGGAGGCAGGGGACTAGGCAGCAGAGCTGACACTCTATACAACACAGGGATCACACACACAGGAGGCAGGCGACTAGGCAGCAGAGCTCACACTCTATACAGCACAGGGATCATACACACAGGAGGCAGGGGACTAGGCAGCAGAACTGACACTCTATACAACACAGGGATCACACACACAGGAGGCAGGCGACTAGGCAGCAGAGCTCACACTCTACACAGCACAGGGATCACACACGCAGGAGGCAGGGGACTAGGCAGCAGAGCTGACACTCTATACAGCACAGGGATCACATACACACTGGAGACAAGGGACTCGGCAGCAGAGCTGACAATCTATACAGCACAGGGATCACGCAGGGGACTAGGCAACAGAGCTGAAACTCTATACAGCAAAGGGATCACACACACAGGAGGCACGCGACTAGTCAGCAGAGCTGACACTCTATACAGCACAGGGATCACACACACAGGAGGCAGGGGACTAGGCAGCAGAGCTAAGACACTATACAGCACAGGGATCACACACACAGGAGGCAGGGGACTAGTCAGCAGAGCTGACACTCTATACAGCACAGGGATCGCACACACAGGAGGCAGGGGACTAGGCAACAGAGCTGACACTCTATACAGCACAGGGATCACACACACAGGAGGCAGGGGACTAGGCAGCAGAGCTGACACTCTATACAGCACAGGGATCACACACAGGAGGCAGGGGACTAGGCAGCAGAGCTGACATTCTATACAGCACAGGGATCACACACACAGAAGGCAGGGGACTAAGCAGCCGACCCGACACTCTATACAGCACGGGGATCACACACACACAGAAGGCAGGGGACTAGGCAGCAGAGCTGACACTCTATACAACACAGGGATCACACACACAGGAGGCAGGCGACTAGGCAGCAGAGCTCACACTCTATACAGCACAGGGATCATACACACAGGAGGCAGGGGACTAGGCAGCAGAACTGACACTCTACACAGCACAGGGATCACACACATAGGAGGCAGGGGACTAGGCAGCAGAGCTGACACTCTATACAGCACAGGGATCACATACACACTGGAGACAAAAGACTCGGCAGCAGAGCTGACAATCTATACAGCACAGGGATCACACACAGGAGGCAGGGGACTAGGCAGCAGAGCTGACATTCTATACAGCACAGGGATCACACACACAGGAGGCAGGGGACTAGGCAGCCGACCCGACACTCTATACAGCACAGGGATCACACACACAGGAGGCAGGCGACTAGGCAGCAGAGCTCACACTCTATACAGCACAGGGATCATACACACAGGAGGCAGGGGACTAGGCAGCAGAGCTGACACTCTATACAGCACATGGATCACACACAGGAGACTAGGCAGCAGAGCTGACACTCTAATACAGCACAGGGATCACATACACACTGGAGACAAGGGACTCGGCAGCAGAGCTGACAATCTATACAGCACAGGGATCACACAGAGGAGGCAGGGGACTAGGCAACAGAGCTGAAACTCTATACAGCACAGGGATCACACACACAGGAGGCAGGGGATTAGTCAGCAGAGCCGACACTCTATACAACACAGGGATCACATACACACTGGAGACAAGGGACTCGGCAGCAGAGATGACAATCTATACAGCACAGGGATCACACAGAGGAGGCAGGGGACTAGGCAGCAGAGCTGACACTCTACACAGCACAGGGATCACACAAAGGATGTAGGGAACAAGGCAGCAGAGCTGACACTCTATACAGCACAGGGATCACACACAGGAGGCAGGTGAATAGGCAGCAGAGCTGACACTCTATACAGCACAGGGATCACACACAGGAGGCAGGTGAATAGGCAGCAGAGCTGACACTCCATACAACAGAGGGATCAAACACACAGGAGGCAGGGGACTAGGCAGCAGAGCTGACACTCTATACAGCACAGGGATCACATACACACTGGAGACAAGGGACTCGGCAGCAGAGATGACAATCTATACAGCACAGGGATCACACAGAGGAGGCAGGGGACTAGGCAGCAGAGCTGACACTCTACACAGCACAGGGATCACACAAAGGATGTAGGGAACTAGGCAGCAGAGCTGACACTCTATACAGCACAGGGATCACACACAGGAGGCAGGTGAATAGGCAGCAGAGCTGACACTCTATACAGCACAGGGATCACACACAGGAGGCAGGTGAATAGGCAGCAGAGCTGACACTCCATACAACAGAGGGATCAAACAAACAGGAGGCAGGCGACTAGGCAGCAGAGCTGACACTCTATACAGCACAGGGATCACACACACAGGAGGCAGGCGACTAGGCAGCAGAGCTGACACTCTATACAGCACAGGGATCACACACAGGAGGCAGGGGACTAGGCAGCAGAGCTGACATTCTATACAGCACAGGGATATCACACACAGGAGGCAGGGGACTAGGCAGCCGACCCGACACTCTATACAGCACAGGGATCACACACACACAGGAGGCAGGGGACTAGGCAGCAGAGCTGACACTCTATACAACATAGGGATCACATACACACTGGAGACAAGGGACTCGGCAGCAGAGCTGACAATCTATACAGCACAGGGATCACACAGAGGAGGCAGGGGACTAGGCAACAGAGCTGAAACTCTATACAGCACAGGGATCACACACACAGGAGGCAGGGGACTAGTCAGCAGAGCCGTCACTCTATACAACACAGGGATCACACACACACAGGAGGAAAGGGGACTAGGCAGCAGAGCTAAGACACTATACAGCACAGGGATCACACACACAGGAGGCAGGGGACTAGGCAGCAGAGCTGACACTCTATACAGCACAGGGATCACATACACACTGGAGACAAGGGACTCGGCAGCAGAGCTGACAATCTATACAGCACAGGGATCACACAGAGGAGGCAGGGGACTAGGCAGCAGAGCTGACACTCTACACAGCACAGGGATCACACAGAGGATGTAGGGAACTAGGCAGCAGAGCTGACACTCTATACAGCACAGGGATCACACACAGGAGGCAGGTGAATAGGCAGCAGAGCTGACACTCTATACAGCACAGGGATCACACACAGGAGGCAGGTGAATAGGCAGCAGAGCTGACACTCCATACAACAGAGGGATCAAACACACAGGAGGCAGGGGACTAGGCAGCAGAGCCGACACTCTATACAACACAGGGATCAAACACACAGGAGGCAGGCGACTAGGCAGCAGAGCTGACACTCTATACAGCACAGGGATCACACACACACAGGAGGCAGGGGACTAGGCAGCAGAGCTGGCAATCTATACAACACAGGAATCACACACGCAGGAGGCAGGCGACTAGGCAGCAGAGCTGGCAATCTATAAAACACAGGGATCACACACACAGGAGGCAGGCGACTAGGCAGCAGAGCTGACATTCTATACAGCACAGGGATCACACACACAGGAGGCAGGGGACTAGGCAGCAGAGCTGACAAGCTATACAACACAGGAATCACACACGCAGGAGGCAGGCGACTAGGCAGCAGAGCTGGCAATCTATAAAACACAGGGATCACACACACAGGAGGCAGGCGACTAGGCAGCAGAGCTGACATTCTATACAGCACAGGGATCACACACACAGGAGGCAGGGGACTAGGCAGCCGACCCGACACTCTATACAGCACAGGGATCACACACACACAGGAGGCAGGGGACTAGGCAGCAGAGCTGACACTCTATACAACACAGGGATCACACACACAGGAGGCAGGCGACTAGGCAGCAGAGCTCACACTCTATACAGCACAGGGATCATACACACAGGAGGCAGGGGACTAGGCAGCAGAACTGACACTCTATACAACACAGGGATCACACACACAGGAGGCAGGGGACTAGGCAGCAGAGCTGACACTCTATACAACACAGGGATCACACACACAGGAGGCAGGGGACTAGGCAGCAGAGCTCACACTCTACACAGCACAGGGATCACACACGCAGGAGGCAGGGGACTAGGCAGCAGAGCTGACACTCTATACAGCACAGGGATCACATACACACTGGAGACAAGGGACTCGGCAGCAGAGCTGACAATCTATACAGCACAGGGATCACGCAGGGGACTAGGCAACAGAGCTGAAACTCTATACAGCACAGGGATCACACACACAGGAGGCACGCGACTAGTCAGCAGAGCCGACACTCTATACAACACAGGGATCACACACACACAGAAGGCAGGGAACTAGGCAGCAAAGCTGACACTCTATACAGCACAGGGTCACACACATAGGAGGCAGGGGACTAGGCAGCAGAGCTGACACTCTATACAGCACAGGGATCACACACAGGAGGCAGGGGACTAGGCAGCAGAGCTGACACTCTATACAGCACAGGGATCACAGAGAGGAGGCAGGGGACTAGGCAGCAGAGCTGACACTCTATACAGCCCAGGGTCACACACACAGGAGGCAGGGGACTAGGCAGCAGAGCTGACACTCTATACAGCCCAGGGTCACACACATAGGAGGCAGGGGACTAGGCAGCAGAGCTGACACTCTATACAGCCCCGGGTCACACACACAGGAGGCAGGGGACTAGGCAGCAGAGCTGACACTCTATACAGCCCAGGGTCACACACACAGGAGGCAGGGGACTAGGCAGCAGAGCTGACACTCTATACAGCACAGGGTCACACACATAGGAGGCAGGGGACTAGGCAGCAGAGCTGACACTCTATACAGCACAGGGATCACACACAGGAGGCAGGGGACTAGGCAGCAGAGCTGACACTCTATACAGCACAGGGATCACAGAGAGGAGGCAGGGGACTAGGCAGCAGAGCTGACACTCTATACAGCCCAGGGTCACACACACAGGAGGCAGGGGACTAGGCAGCAGAGCTGACACTCTATACAGCCCAGGGTCACACACACAGGAGGCAGGGGACTAGGCAGCAGAGCTGACACTCTATACAGCACAGGGATCACATACACACTGGGAGACAAGGGACTCGGCAGCAGAGTTGACAATCTATACAGCACAGGGATCACACAGAGGAGGCAGGGGACTAGGCAGCAGAGCTGACACTCTATACAGCACAGGGATCACACACACAGGAGGCAGGGGACTAGGCAGCAGAGCTGACACTCTATACAGCACAGGGATCACAAACACAGGAGGCAGGGGACTAGGCAGCAGAGCTGGCACTCTATACAACACAGGGATCCCACACACACAGGAGGCAGGCGACTAGGCAGCAGAGCTGACACTGTATACAGCACAGGGATCAAACACACAGGAGGCAGGGGACTAGGCAGCAGAGCCGACACTCTATACAACACAGGGATCAAACACACAGGAGGCAGGCGACTAGGCAGCAGAGCTGACACTCTATACAGCACAGGGATCACACACACACAGGAGGCAGGGGACTAGGCAGCAGAGCTGACACTCTATACAACACAGGAATCACACACGCAGGAGGCAGGCGACTAGGCAGCAGAGCTGGCAATCTATAAAACACAGGGATCACACACACAGGAGGCAGGCGACTAGGCAGCAGAGCTGACATTCTGTACAGCACAGGGATCACACACACAGGAGGCAGGGGACTAGGCAGCCGACCCGACACTCTATACAGCACAGGGATCACACACACACAGGAGGCAGGGGACTAGGCAGCAGAGCTGACACTCTATACAACACAGGGATCACACACACAGGAGGCAGGCGACTAGGCAGCAGAGCTCACACTCTATACAGCACAGGGATCATACACACAGGAGGCAGGGGACTAGGCAGCAGAACTGACACTCTATACAACACAGGGATCACACACACAGGAGGCAGGCGACTAGGCAGCAGAGCTCACACTCTACACAGCACAGGGATCACACACGCAGGAGGCAGGGGACTAGGCAGCAGAGCTGACACTCTATACAGCACAGGGATCACATACACACTGGAGACAAGGGACTCGGCAGCAGAGCTGACAATCTATACAGCACAGGGATCACGCAGGGGACTAGGCAACAGAGCTGAAACTCTATACAGCAAAGGGATCACACACACAGGAGGCACGCGACTAGTCAGCAGAGCTGACACTCTATACAGCACAGGGATCACACACACAGGAGGCAGGGGACTAGGCAGCAGAGCTAAGACACTATACAGCACAGGGATCACACACACAGGAGGCAGGGGACTAGTCAGCAGAGCTGACACTCTATACAGCACAGGGATCGCACACACAGGAGGCAGGGGACTAGGCAACAGAGCTGACACTCTATACAGCACAGGGATCACACACACAGGAGGCAGGGGACTAGGCAGCAGAGCTGACACTCTATACAGCACAGGGATCACACACAGGAGGCAGGGGACTAGGCAGCAGAGCTGACATTCTATACAGCACAGGGATCACACACACAGAAGGCAGGGGACTAAGCAGCCGACCCGACACTCTATACAGCACGGGGATCACACACACACAGAAGGCAGGGGACTAGGCAGCAGAGCTGACACTCTATACAACACAGGGATCACACACACAGGAGGCAGGCGACTAGGCAGCAGAGCTCACACTCTATACAGCACAGGGATCATACACACAGGAGGCAGGGGACTAGGCAGCAGAACTGACACTCTATACAACACAGGGATCACACACACAGGAGGCAGGCGACTAGGCAGCAGAGCTCACACTCTACACAGCACAGGGATCACACACGCAGGAGGCAGGGGACTAGGCAGCAGAGCTGACACTCTATACAGCACAGGGATCACATACACACTGGAGACAAGGGACTCGGCAGCAGAGCTGACAATCTATACAGCACAGGGATCACGCAGGGGACTAGGCAACAGAGCTGAAACTCTATACAGCAAAGGGATCACACACACAGGAGGCACGCGACTAGTCAGCAGAGCTGACACTCTATACAGCACAGGGATCACACACACAGGAGGCAGGGGACTAGGCAGCAGAGCTAAGACACTATACAGCACAGGGATCACACACACAGGAGGCAGGGGACTAGTCAGCAGAGCTGACACTCTATACAGCACAGGGATCGCACACACAGGAGGCAGGGGACTAGGCAACAGAGCTGACACTCTATACAGCACAGGGATCACACACACAGGAGGCAGGGGACTAGGCAGCAGAGCTGACACTCTATACAGCACAGGGATCACACACAGGAGGCAGGGGACTAGGCAGCAGAGCTGACATTCTATACAGCACAGGGATCACACACACAGAAGGCAGGGGACTAAGCAGCCGACCCGACACTCTATACAGCACGGGGATCACACACACACAGAAGGCAGGGGACTAGGCAGCAGAGCTGACACTCTATACAACACAGGGATCACACACACAGGAGGCAGGCGACTAGGCAGCAGAGCTCACACTCTATACAGCACAGGGATCATACACACAGGAGGCAGGGGACTAGGCAGCAGAACTGACACTCTACACAGCACAGGGATCACACACATAGGAGGCAGGGGACTAGGCAGCAGAGCTGACACTCTATACAGCACAGGGATCACATACACACTGGAGACAAAAGACTCGGCAGCAGAGCTGACAATCTATACAGCACAGGGATCACACACAGGAGGCAGGGGACTAGGCAGCAGAGCTGACATTCTATACAGCACAGGGATCACACACACAGGAGGCAGGGGACTAGGCAGCCGACCCGACACTCTATACAGCACAGGGATCACACACACAGGAGGCAGGCGACTAGGCAGCAGAGCTCACACTCTATACAGCACAGGGATCATACACACAGGAGGCAGGGGACTAGGCAGCAGAGCTGACACTCTATACAGCACATGGATCACACACAGGAGACTAGGCAGCAGAGCTGACACTCTAATACAGCACAGGGATCACATACACACTGGAGACAAGGGACTCGGCAGCAGAGCTGACAATCTATACAGCACAGGGATCACACAGAGGAGGCAGGGGACTAGGCAACAGAGCTGAAACTCTATACAGCACAGGGATCACACACACAGGAGGCAGGGGATTAGTCAGCAGAGCCGACACTCTATACAACACAGGGATCACATACACACTGGAGACAAGGGACTCGGCAGCAGAGATGACAATCTATACAGCACAGGGATCACACAGAGGAGGCAGGGGACTAGGCAGCAGAGCTGACACTCTACACAGCACAGGGATCACACAAAGGATGTAGGGAACAAGGCAGCAGAGCTGACACTCTATACAGCACAGGGATCACACACAGGAGGCAGGTGAATAGGCAGCAGAGCTGACACTCTATACAGCACAGGGATCACACACAGGAGGCAGGTGAATAGGCAGCAGAGCTGACACTCCATACAACAGAGGGATCAAACACACAGGAGGCAGGGGACTAGGCAGCAGAGCTGACACTCTATACAGCACAGGGATCACATACACACTGGAGACAAGGGACTCGGCAGCAGAGATGACAATCTATACAGCACAGGGATCACACAGAGGAGGCAGGGGACTAGGCAGCAGAGCTGACACTCTACACAGCACAGGGATCACACAAAGGATGTAGGGAACTAGGCAGCAGAGCTGACACTCTATACAGCACAGGGATCACACACAGGAGGCAGGTGAATAGGCAGCAGAGCTGACACTCTATACAGCACAGGGATCACACACAGGAGGCAGGTGAATAGGCAGCAGAGCTGACACTCCATACAACAGAGGGATCAAACAAACAGGAGGCAGGCGACTAGGCAGCAGAGCTGACACTCTATACAGCACAGGGATCACACACACAGGAGGCAGGCGACTAGGCAGCAGAGCTGACACTCTATACAGCACAGGGATCACACACAGGAGGCAGGGGACTAGGCAGCAGAGCTGACATTCTATACAGCACAGGGATATCACACACAGGAGGCAGGGGACTAGGCAGCCGACCCGACACTCTATACAGCACAGGGATCACACACACACAGGAGGCAGGGGACTAGGCAGCAGAGCTGACACTCTATACAACATAGGGATCACATACACACTGGAGACAAGGGACTCGGCAGCAGAGCTGACAATCTATACAGCACAGGGATCACACAGAGGAGGCAGGGGACTAGGCAACAGAGCTGAAACTCTATACAGCACAGGGATCACACACACAGGAGGCAGGGGACTAGTCAGCAGAGCCGTCACTCTATACAACACAGGGATCACACACACACAGGAGGAAAGGGGACTAGGCAGCAGAGCTAAGACACTATACAGCACAGGGATCACACACACAGGAGGCAGGGGACTAGGCAGCAGAGCTGACACTCTATACAGCACAGGGATCACATACACACTGGAGACAAGGGACTCGGCAGCAGAGCTGACAATCTATACAGCACAGGGATCACACAGAGGAGGCAGGGGACTAGGCAGCAGAGCTGACACTCTACACAGCACAGGGATCACACAGAGGATGTAGGGAACTAGGCAGCAGAGCTGACACTCTATACAGCACAGGGATCACACACAGGAGGCAGGTGAATAGGCAGCAGAGCTGACACTCTATACAGCACAGGGATCACACACAGGAGGCAGGTGAATAGGCAGCAGAGCTGACACTCCATACAACAGAGGGATCAAACACACAGGAGGCAGGGGACTAGGCAGCAGAGCTGACACTCTATACAGCACAGGGATCACACACAGGAGGCAGGGGACTAGGCAGCAGAGCTGACATTCTATACAGCACAGGGATCACACACACAGGAGGCAGGGGACTAGGCAGCAGAGCTGACACTCTATACAGCACATGGATCACACACAGGAGACTAGGCAGCAGAGCTGACACTCTATACAGCACAGGGATCACATACACACTGGAGACAAGGGACTCGGCAGCAGAGCTGACAATCTATACAGCACAGGGATCACACAGAGGAGGCAGGGGACTAGGCAACAGAGCTGAAACTCTATACAGCACAGGGATCACACACACAGGAGGCACGCGACTAGGCAGCAGAGCTGACACTCTATACAACACAGGGATCACACACACTGGAGGCAGGGGACTAGTCAGCAGAGCCGACACTCTATACAACACAGGGATCACACACACACAGGAGGAAAGGGGACTAGGCAGCAGAGCTAAGACACTATACAGCACAGGGATCACACACACAGGAGGCAGGGGACTAGGCAGCAGAGCTGACACTCTATACAGCACAGGGATCACATACACACTGGAGACAAGGGACTCGGCAGCAGAGCTGACAATCTATACAGCACAGGGATCACACAGAGGAGGCAGGGGACTAGGCAGCAGAGCTGACACTCTACACAGCACAGGGATCACACAAAGGATGTAGGGAACTAGGCAGCAGAGCTGACACTCTATACAGCACAGGGATCACACACAGGAGTCAGGTGAATAGGCAGCAGAGCTGACACTCCATACAACAGAGGGATCAAACACACAGGAGGCAGGGGACTAGGCAGCAGAGCTGACACTCTATACAACACAGGGATCACACACACAGGAGGCAGCCGACTAGGCAGCAGAGCTGACACTCTATACAGCACAGGGATCACACACAGGAGGCAGGGGACTAGGCAGCAGAGCTGACACTCTATACAACACAGGGATCACACACACAGGAGGCAGGCGACTAGGCAGCAGAGCTCACACTCTATACAGCACAGGAATCATACACACAGGAGGCAGGGGACTAGGCAGCAGAACTGACACTCTACACAGCACAGGGATCACACACATAGGAGGCAGGGGACTAGGCAGCAGAGCTGACACTCTATACAGCAAATGGATCACACACAGGAGACTAAGCAGCAGAGCTGACACTCTATACAGCACAGGGATCACATACACACTGGAGACAAAAGACTCGGCAGCAGAGCTGACAATCTATACAGCACAGGGATCACACACACAGGAGGCAGGGGACTAGGCAGCAGAGCTGACACTCTATACAGCACAGGGTCACACACACACAGGAGGCAGGGGACTAGGCAGCAGAGCTGACACTCTATACAGCACATGGATCACACACAGGAGACTAGGCAGCAGAGCTGACACTCTATACAGCACAGGGATCACATACACACTGGAGACAAAAGACTCGGCAGCAGAGCTGACAATCTATACAGCACAAGGATCACACACAGGAGGCAGGGGACTAGGCAACAGAGCTGACACTCTATACAGCACAGGGATCACACACACAGGAGGCAGGGGACTAGGCAGCAGAGCTGACATTCTATACAGCACAGGGATCACACACACAGAAGGCAGTGGACTAGGCAGCAGAGCTGACACTCTATACAGCACAGGGATTACACACGCACACAGGAGGCCGGGGACTAGGCAGCAGAGCTGACACTCTATACATCACAGGGATCACACACGCAGGAGGCAGGCAACTAGGCAGCAGAGCTGACACTCTATACATCACAGGGATCACACACGCCGGAGGCAGGCAACTAAGCAGCAGAGCTGACACTCTATACAGCACAGGGATCACACACACACAGGAGGCAGGGGACTAGGCAGCAGAGCTGACACTCTATACAGCACAGGGATCACACAGAGGAGGCAGGGGACTAGGCAGCAGAGCTGACACTCTATACAGCACAGGGATAACACACAGGAGACAGGGGACTAGGCAGCAGAGCTGACACTCTATACAGCACAGGGATCACACACACACACACACAGAGGCAGGGGACTAGGCAGCAGAGCTGACACTCTATAATACAACACAGGGATCGAACACACAGGAGGCAGGCGACTAGGCAGCAGAGCTGACACTCTATACAGCACAGGGATCACACACACACAGGATGCAGGGGACTAAGAAGCAGAGCTGACACTCTATACAGCACATGGATCACACACAGGAGACTAGGCAGCAGAGCTGACACTCTATACAGCACAGAGATCACACACACAGGAGGCAGGGGACTAGGCAGCAGAGCTGACACACTATACAGCACAGGGATCAAACACACAGGAGGCAGGGGACTAGGCAGCAGAGCTGACACACTGTACAGCACAGGGATCACACACACACACACACACACACACACACACACACACGGGACTAGGCAGCAGAGCTGACATTCTATACAGCACAGGGATAACACACAGGAGGCCGGGGACCAGGCAGCAGAGCTGACACACTGTACAGCACAGGGATCACACACACCACACACACACACAGGGGACTGGGCAGCAGAGCTGACAATCTATACAGCACAGGATTCACAGAGGAGTCAGGGGACTCGGCAGCAGAGCTGACACTCTATACAGCACAGGGATCACACACAGGAGGCAGGGGACTAGGCAGCAGAGCTGACACTCTATGCAGCACAGGGATCACACACAGGAGGCAGGGGACTAGGCAGCAGAGCTGACACTCTATACAGCACAGGGATCACACACACACAGGATGCAGGGGACTAAGAAGCAGAGCTGACACTCTATACAGCACATGGATCACACACAGGAGACTAGGCAGCAGAGCTGACACTCTATACAGCACAGAGATCACACACACAGGAGGCAGGAAACTGGGCAGCAGAGCTGACACTATACAGCACAGGGATCACACAGAGGAGGCAGGGGACTCGGCAGCAGAGCTGACACTCTATACAGCACAGGGATCACACACAGGAGGCAGGGGACTAGGCAACAGAGCTGAAACTCTATACAGCACAGGGATCACACACACACAGGAGGCAGGGGACTAGGCAGCAGAGCTGACACTCTATACAACACAGGGATCACACACACAGGAGGCAGGCGACTAGGCAGCAGAGCTGACACTCTAGACAGCACAGGAATCACACACACAGGAGGCAGGGGACTAGGCAGCAGAGCCGACACTCTATACAACACAGGGATCACACACACACACACACAGGAGGCAGGGGACTAGGCAGCAGAGCTGACACACTGTACAGCACAGGGATATCACACACACACACACACACACACACACACACACACAGGGGACTGGGCAGCAGAGCTGACACTCTATACAGCACAGGGATCACATACACACTGGAGACAAGGGACTCGGCAGCAGAGCTGACAATCTATACAGCACAGGGATCACACACACACAGGAGGCAGGGGACTAGGCAGCACAGCTGAAACACTGTACAGCACAGGGATCACACACACAGGAGACTAGGCAGCAGAGCTGACACTCTATACAGCACACGGATAACACAAAGGAGGCAGGGGACTAGGCAGCAGAGCTGACACTCTATACAGCACAGGGATCACACACAGGAGGCAGGGGACTAGGCAGCAGAGCTGACACTACACAGCACAGGTATTACACACAGGAGGCAGGGAACTAGGCAGCAGAGCTGACACTCTATACAGCACAGGGATCACACACAGGAGGCAGGGGACTAGGCAGCAGAGCTGACACTCTATGATACAACACAGGGATCAAACACACAGGAGGCAGTGGACTAGGCAGCAGAGCTGACACTCTATGATACAACACAGGGATCAAACACACAGGAGGCAGTGGACTAGGCAGCAGAGCTGACACTCTATACAGCACAGGGATCACACACACAGCAAACAGGCAACTAGGCAGCAGAGCTGACACTCTATACCACAGGGAACACAAACGCACACAGGCAGGGGACCAGGCAGTAGAGCCGACACTCTATAGAGCACAGGGATCACACACAGGAGGCAGGGGACTAGGCAGCAGAGCTGACACTCTATACAGCCCAGGGTCACACACAGGAGACTAGGCAGCAGAGCTGACACTCTATACAGCACAGGGATCACATACACACTGGACACAAGGGACTCGGCAGCAGAGCTGACAATCTATACAGCACAGGGATCACACACACACGAGGCAGGGGACTAGGCAGCAGAGCTGACACTCTATACAGCACAGGGATCACACACACAGGAGGCAGGGGACTAGGCAGCAGAGCTGACACTCTATACAGCACAGGGATCACACACAAGAGGCAGGGGACTAGGCAGCAGAGCTGACACTCTATACAGCACAGGGATCACACACAGGAGACAGGGGACTAGGCAGCAGAGCTGACACTCTATACAGCACAGGGATCACACACACACACACGGGAGGCAGGGGACTAGGCAGCAGAGCCGACACTCTATAAAGCACAGGGATCACACACACAGGAGGCAGGGGACTAGGCAGCAGAGCTGACACTCTATACAGCACAGGGATCGCACACACAGGAGGCAGGGGACTAGGCAGCAGAGCTGACACTCTATACAGCACAGGGATCACACACAGGAGGCAGGGGACTAGGCAGCAGAGCTGACACTCTATACAGCACAGGGATCACATACACACTGGACACAAGGGACTCGGCAGCAGAGCTGACAATCTATACAGCACAGGGATCACACACACACGAGGCAGGGGACTAGGCAGCAGAGCTGACACTCTATACAGCACAGGGATCACACACACAGGAGGCAGGGGACTAGGCAGCAGAGCTGACACTCTATACAGCACAGGGATCACACACAAGAGGCAGGGGACTAGGCAGCAGAGCTGACACTCTATACAGCACAGGGATCACACACAGGAGACAGGGGACTAGGCAGCAGAGCTGACACTCTATACAGCACAGGGATCACACACACACACACGGGAGGCAGGGGACTAGGCAGCAGAGCCGACACTCTATAAAGCACAGGGATCACACACACAGGAGGCAGGGGACTAGGCAGCAGAGCTGACACTCTATACAGCACAGGGATCGCACACACAGGAGGCAGGGGACTAGGGAGCAGAGCTGACACTCTATACAGCACAGGGATCGCACACACAGGAGGCAGGGGACTAAGCAGCAGAGCTGACACTCTATACAGCACATGGATCACACACAGGAGAATAGGCAGCAGAGCTGACACTCTATACAGCACAGGGTCAGACACACAGGAGGCAGGGGACGAGGCAGCAGAGCTGATACTCTATGCAGCACAGGGATCACACACAGGAGACAAGGGACTAGGCAGCAGAGCTGATAATCTATACAGAACAGGGATCACACACAGGAGGCAGGGGACTAGGCAGCAGAGCTGACACTCTATACAGCCAAGGGTCACACACACAGGAGGCAGGGGACTAGGCAGCAGAGCTGACACTCTATACAGCATAGGGATCACACACAGGAGGCAGGGGACTAGGCAGCTGAGCTGACACTCTATACAGCACAGGGATCACACACATACAGGAGGCAGGGGACTAGGCAGCAGAGCCGACACTCTATACAGCACAGGGATCACACACACACAGGAGGCAGGGGACTAGGCAGCAGAGCTCACACTCTATACAGCACAGGGATTACACACACAGCAAACAGGCAACTAGGCAGCAGAGCTGACACTCTATACAACACAGGGATCACACACGCACACAGGCAGGGGACGAGGCAGGAGAGCCGACACTCTATACAGCACAGGGATCCCACACACACACAGGAGGCAGGGGACTAAGCAGCAGAGCTGACACTATACAGCACATGGATCACACACAGGAGACTAGGCAGCAGAGCTGACACTCTATGCAGCACAGGGATCACACACAGGAGACAAGGGACTAGGCAGCAGAGCTGACACTATATACAGCCCAGGGTCACACACACAGGAGGCAGGGGACTAGGCAGCAGAGCTGACACTCTATACAGCACAGGGATCACACACAGGAGACTAGGCAGCAGAGCTGACACTCTATACAGCACAAGGATCACATAAACACTGGAGACAAGGGACTCGACAGCAGAGCTGACAATCTATACAGCACAGGGATCACACAGAGGAGGCAGGGGACAGGGCAGCATAGCTGACACTCTATACAGCCCAGGGTCACACACACAGGAGGAAGGGGACTAGGCAGCAGAGCTGACACACTATACAGCACAGGGATCACACACAGGAGGCAGGGGACTAGGCAGCATAGCTGACACTCTATACAGCACAGGGATCACATACACACTGGAGACAAGGGACTCGGCAGCAGAGCTGACAATCTATACAGCACAGGGATCACACACAGGAGGCAGGGGACTAGGCAGCAGAGCTGACAATCTATACAGCACAGGGATCAGGGATCACATACACACTGGAGACAAGGGACTCGGCAGCAGAGCTGACAATCTATACAGCACAGGGATCACACACAGGAGGCAGGGGACTAGGCAGCAGAGCTGACACTCTATGCAGCACAGGGATCACACACAGGAGGCAGGGGACTAGGCAGCAGAGCTGAAACTCTATACAGCACAGGGATCACACACACACAGGAGGCAGGGGACTAGGCAGCAGAGCTGACACTCTATACAACAAAGGGATCACACACACAGGAGGCAGGCGACTAGGCAGCAGAGCTGACACTCTATACAGCACAGGAATCACACACACAGGAGGCAGGGGACTAGGCAGCAGAGCCGACACTCTATACAACACAGGGATCACACACACACACACAGGAGGCAGGGGACTAGGCAGCAGAGCTGACACACTATACAGCACAGGGATAACACACACAGGAGGCAGGGGACTAGGCAGCACAGCTGACACACTGTACAGCACAGGGATATCACACACACACACACACACACAGGGGACTGGGCAGCAGAGCTGACACTCTATGCAGCACAGGGATCACATACACACTGGAGACAAGGGACTCGGCAGCAGAGCTGACAATCTATACAGCACAGGGATCACACACACAGGAGGCAGGGGACTAGGCAGCACAGCTGACACACTGTACAGCACAGGGATCACACACACACACACACACGGGACTAGGCAGCAGAGCTGACACTCTATACAGCACATGGATCACACACAGGAGACTAGGCAGCAGAGCTGACACTCTATACAGCACAGGGATAACACAAAGGAGGCAGGGGACTAGGCAGCAGAGCTGACACCCTATACAGCACAGGGATCACACACAGGAGGCAGGGGACTAGGCAGCAGAGCTGACACTCTATACAGCACAGGGATAACACAAAGGAGGCAGGGGACTAGGCAGCAGAGCTGACACTCTACACAGCACAGGTATCACACACAGGAGGCAGGGGACTAGGCAGCAGAGCTGACACTCTACACAGCACAGGTATTACACACAGGAGGCAGGGAACTAGGCAGCAGAGCTGACACTCTATACAGCACAGGGATCACACACAGGAGGCAGGGGACTAGGCAGCAGAGCTGACACTCTATGATACAACACAGGGATCAAACACACAGGAGGCAGTGGACTAGGCAGCAGAGCTGACACTCTATGATACAACACAGGGATCAAACACACAGGAGGCAGTGGACTAGGCAGCAGAGCTGACACTCTATACAGAACAGGGATTACACACACAGCAAACAGGCAACTAGGCAGCAGAGCTGACACTCTATACCAAAGGGAACACAAACGCACACAGACAGGGGACCAGGCAGTAGAGCGGACACTCTATAGAGCACAGGGATCACACACACAGGAGGCAGGGGACTAGGCAGCAGAGCTGACACTCTATACAGCCCAGGGTCACACACAGGAGACTAGGCAGCAGAGCTGACACTCTATACAGCACAGGGATCACACACAGGAGGCAGGGGACTAGGCAGCAGAGCTGACACTCCATACAACACAGGGATCACATACACACTAAAACAAGGGACTCGGCAGCAGAGCTGACAATCTATACAGCACAGGGATCACACACACACGAGGCAGGGGACTAGGCAGCATAGCTGACACTCTATACAGCACAGGGATCACACACACACAGGAGGCAGGGGACTAGGCAGCAGAGCTGACACTCTATACAGCACAGGGATCACATACACACTGGACACAAGGGACTCGGCAGTAGAGCTGACAATCTATACAGCACAGGGATCACACACACACGAGGCAGGGGACTAGGCAGCATAGCTGACACTCTATACAACACAGGGATCACACACGCAGGAGGCAGGGGACTAGGCAGCAGAGCTGACACTCTATACAACACAGGGATCACACACGCAGGAGGCAGGCAACTAGGCAGCAGAGCTGACACTCTATACAGCACAGGGATCACACACACAGGAGGCAGGGGACTAGGCAGCAGAGCTGACACTCTATACAGCACAGGGATCACACACAAGAGGCAGGGGACTAGGCAGCAGAGCTGACACTCTATACAGCACAGGGATCACACACAGGAGACAGGGGACTAGGCAGCAGAGCTGACACTCTATACAGCACAGGGATCACACACACACACACGGGAGGCAGGGGACTAGGCAGCAGAGCCGACACTATAAAGCACAGGGATCACACACACACAGGAGGCAGGGGACTAGGCAGCAGAGCTGACACTCTATACAGCACAGGGATCGCACACACAGGAGGCAGGGGACTAGGCAGCAGAGCTGACACTCTATACAACACAGGGATCACACACGCAGGAGGCAGGCAACTAGGCAGCAGAGTTGACACTATACAGCACAGGGATCACACACACAGGAGGCAGGGGACTAGGCAGCAGAGCTGACACTCTATACAGCCAAGGGTCACACACACAGGAGGCAGGGGACTAGGCAGCAGAGCTGACACTCTATACAGCATAGGGATCACACACAGGAGGCAGGGGACTAGGCAGCTGAGCTGACACTCTATACAGCACAGGGATCACACACATACAGGAGGCAGGGGACTAGGCAGCAGAGCCGACACTCTATACAGCACAGGGATCACACACACACAGGAGGCAGGGGACTAGGCAGCAGAGCTCACACTCTATACAGCACAGGGATTACACACACAGCAAACAGGCAACTAGGCAGCAGAGCTGACACTCTATACAACACAGGGATCACACACGCACACAGGCAGGGGACGAGGCAGGAGAGCCGACACTCTATACAGCACAGGGATCCCACACACACACAGGAGGCAGGGGACTAAGCAGCAGAGCTGACACTATACAGCACATGGATCACACACAGGAGACTAGGCAGCAGAGCTGACACTCTATACAGCACAGGGTCACACACACAGGAGGCAGGGGACTAGGCAGCAGAGCTGATACTCTATGCAGCAGAGGGATCACACACAGGAGACAAGGGACTAGGCAGCAGAGCTGACACTATATACAGCCCAGGGTCACACACACAGGAGGCAGGGGACTAGGCAGCAGAGCTGACACTCTATACAGCACAGGGATCACACACAGGAGACTAGGCAGCAGAGCTGACACTCTATACAGCACAGGGATCACACACAGGAGACTAGGCAGCAGAGCTGACACTCTATACAGCACAGGGATCACATAAACACTGGAGACAAGGGACTCGACAGCAGAGCTGACAATCTATACAGCACAGGGATCACACAGAGGAGGCAGGGGACAGGGCAGCATAGCTGACACTCTATACAGCACAGGGATCACACACAGGAGGCAGGGGACTAGGCAGCAGAGCTGACACTCTATACAGCACAGGGATCACATACACACTGGAGAGAAGGGACTCGGCAGCAGAGCTGACACTATATACCGCCCAGGGTCACACACACAGGAGGCAGGGGACTAGGCAGCAGAGCTGACACACTATACAGCACAGGGATCACACACAGGAGGCAGGGGACTAGGCAGCATAGCTGACACTCTATACAGCACAGGGATCACATACACACTGGAGACAAGGGACTCGGCAGCAGAGCTGACAATCTATACAGCACAGGGATCACACAGAGGAGGCAGGGGACTAGGCAGCAGAGCTGACACTCTATACAGCACAGGGATCACACACAGGAGGCAGGGGACTAGGCAGCAGAGCTGACACTCTATACAGCACAGGGATCACATACACACTGGAGAGAAGGGACTCGGCAGCAGAGCTGACAATCTATACAGCATAGGGATCACACAGAGGAGGCAGGGGACTAGGCAGCAGAGCTGACACTCTATACAGCACAGGGATCACACACAGGAGGCAGGGGACTAGGCAGCAGAGCTGACACTCTATACAGCACAGGGATCACATACACAGGAGGCAGGGGACTAGGCAGCACAGCTGACACACTGTACAGCACAGGGATCACACACAC
The DNA here is from genome assembly GCA_027917425.1 of Gastrophryne carolinensis. NCBI lineage: Eukaryota > Metazoa > Chordata > Amphibia > Anura > Microhylidae > Gastrophryne > Gastrophryne carolinensis. Next base: position 280,689,927 of record CM051237.1, on the reverse strand, counting down.
ACACACACGGGACTAGACAGCAGAGCTGACACTCTATACAGCACATGGATCACACACAGGAGGCAGGGGACTAGGCAGCAGAGCTGACACTCTACACAGCACAGGGATCACACACAGGAGGCAGGGGACTAGGCAGCAGAGCTGACACTCTATACAGCACAGGGATCACACACAGGAGGCAGGGGACTAGGCAGCAGAGCTGACACTCTACACAGCACAGTTATTACACACAGGAGGTAGGGAACTAGGCAGCAGAGCTGACACTCTATACAGCACAGGGATCACACACAGGAGGCAGGGACTAGGCAGCAGAGCTGACACTCTATGATACAACACAGGGATCAAACACACAGGAGGCAGTGGACTAGGCAGCAGAGCTGACACTCTATGATACAACACAGAGATCAAACACACAGGAGGCAGTGGACTAGGCAGCAGAGCTGACACTCTATACAGCCCAGGGTCACACACACAGGAGGCAGGGGACTAGGCAGCAGAGCTGACACTCTATACAGCACAGGGATCACATACACACTGGAGACAAGGGACTCGGCAGCAGAGCTAACAATCTATACAGCACAGGGATCACACAGAGGAGGCAGGGGTCTAGGCAGCAGAGCTGACACTCTATACAGCACAGGGATAACACAAAGGAGGCAAGGGACTAGGCAGCAGAGCTGACACCCTATACAGCACAGGGATCACACACAGGAGGCAGGGGACTAGGCAGCAGAGCTGACACTCTATACAGCACAGGGATAAAACAAAGGAGGCAGGAGACTAGGCAGCAGAGCTCACACTCTATACAGCACAGGGATCATACACACAGGAGGCAGGGGACTAGGCAGCAGAGCTGACACTCTATACAGCACAGGGATCACACACAGGAGGCAGGGGACTAGGCAGCAGAGCTGACACTCTACACAGCACAGTTATTACACACAGGAGGTAGGGAACTAGGCAGCAGAGCTGACACTCTATACAGCACAGGGATCACACACAGGAGGCAGGGGACTAGGCAGCAGAGCTGACACTCTATGATACAACACAGGGATCAAACACACAGGAGGCAGTGGACTAGGCAGCAGAGCTGACACTCTATGATACAACACAGAGATCAAACACACAGGAGGCAGTGGACTAGGCAGCAGAGCTGACACTCTATACAGCCCAGGGTCACACACACAGGAGGCAGGGGACTAGGCAGCAGAGCTGACACTCTATACAGCACAGGGATCACATACACACTGGAGACAAGGGACTCGGCAGCAGAGCTAACAATCTATACAGCACAGGGATCACACAGAGGAGGCAGGGGTCTAGGCAGCAGAGCTGACACTCTACAGCACAGGGATCACACACAGGAGGCAGGGGACTAGGCAGCAGAGCTGACACTCTATACAGCACAGGGATCACACACATACAGGAGGCAGGGGACTAGGCAGCAGAGCCGACACTCTATACAGCACAGGGATCACACACACACAGGAGGCAGGGGACTAGGCAGCAGAGCTGACACTCTATACAGCACAGGGATCACATACACACTGGAGACAAGGGACTCGGCAGCAGAGCTAACAATCTATACAGCACAGGGATCACACAGAGGAGGCAGGGGTCTAGGCAGCAGAGCTGACACTCTATACAGCACAGGGATCACACACAGGAGGCAGGGGACTAGGCAGCAGAGCTGACACTCTATACAGCACAGGGATCACACACACACAGGAGGCAGGGGACTAGGCAGCAGAGCTGACACTCTATACAACACAGGGATCACACACGCACACAGGCAGGGGACCAGGCAGGAGAGCCGACACTCTATACAGCACAGGGATCACACACACACTGCAGACAAGGGACTCGGCAGCAGAGCTGACAATCTATACAGCACAGGGATCACACAGAGGAGGCAGGGGACTAGGCAGCAGAGCTGACACTCTATACAGCACAGGGATCACACACAGGAGGCAGGGGACTAGGCAGCAGAGCAGACACTGTACAGCACAGGGATTACACACACAGCAAACAGGCAACTAGGCAGCAGAGCTGACTCTCTATACAACACAGGGATCACACACGCACACAGGCAGGGGACCAGGCAGGAGAGCTGACACTCTATACAGCACAGGGATCACATACACACGAGAAAGGGGACTAGGCAGCATAGCTGACATTCTATACAGCACAGGGATCAAACACACAGGAGGCAGGCGACTAGGCAGCAGAGCTGACACTCTATACAGCACAGGGATCGCACACACAGGAGGCAGGGGACTAGGCAGCAGAGCTGACACACTATACAGCACATGGATCACACACAGGAGACAAGGGACTAGGCAGCAGAGCTGACACTCTATACAGCACAGGGTCACAAACACAGGAGGCAGGGGACTAGGCAGCAGAGCTGATACTCTATGCAGCACAGGGATCACACACAGGAGACAAGGGACTAGGCAGCAGAGCTGATAATCTATACAGCACAGGGATCACACACACACAGGAGACTAGGGACTAGGCAGCAGAGCTGACAATCTATACAGCACAGGGATCACACACAGGAGGCAGGGGACTAGGCAGCAGAGCTGACACTCTATACAGCCCAGGGTCACACACACAGGAGGCAGAGGACTAGGCAGCAGAGCTGACACTCTATACAGCACAGGGATCACAAACACACTGGAGACAAGGGACTCGGCAGCAGAGCTAACAATCTATACAGCACAGGGATCACACAGAGGAGGCAGGGGACTAGGCAGCAGAGCTGACACTCAATACAGCACAGGGATCACACACAGGAGGCAGGGGACTAGAAAGCAGAGCTGACACTCTATACAGCACAGGAATCACACACAAGAGGCAGGGGACTAGGCAACAGAGCTGACACTCTATACAACACAGGGATCACACACACAGGAGGCACGGGACTAGGCAGCAGAGCTGACACTCTATACAGCACAGGGATCACACACACAGGAGGCAGAGGACTAGGCAGCAGAGCTGACACTCTATACAGCACAGGGATCACACACACAGGAGGCAGGCGACTAGGCAGCAGAGCTGACACTATATACCGCAGGGATAACACACACAGGAGGCAGGGGACTAGGCAGCAGAGCTGACACTCTATACAACACAGGGATCACACACACACACGAGGCAGGGGACTAGGCAGCAGAGATGACACGCTATACAGCACAGGGATCACACACACACAGGAGGCAGGCGAGTAGGCAGCAGAGCTGACACTCTATACAGCACAGGGATCACACACACACAGGAGGCAGGGGACTAGGCAGCAGAGCCGACACTCTATACAGCACAGGGATCACACACACAGGAGGCAGGGGACTAGGCAGCAGGGCTGACACTCTATACAGCACAGTGATCACACACACAGGAGGCAGGGGACTAGGCAGCAGAGCTGACACACTACAGAGCACAGGGATCACACACACAAGAGACAGGGGACTAAGCAGCAGAGCTGACACTCAATACAGCACAGGGATCACACACACACAGGAGGCAGGGGTCTAAGCAGCAGAGCTGACACTCTATACAGCACATGGATCACACACAGGAGACTAGGCAGCAGAGCTGACACTCTATACAGCACAGGGTCAAACACACAGGAGGCAGGGGACTAGGCAGCAGAGCTGATACTCTATGCAGCACAGGGATCACACACAGGAGACAAGGGACTAGGCAGCAGAGCTGACACTATACAGCCCAGGGTCACACACAGGAGACTAGGCAGCAGAGCTGACACTCTATAATACAACACAGGGATCAAACACACAGGAGGCAGGCGACTAGGCAGCAGAGCTGACACTCTATACAGCACAGGGATCACACACACAGGAGGCAGGGGACTAGGCAGCAGAGCTGACACACTATACAGCACAGGGATCACACACACAAGAGGCAGGGGACTAAGCAGCAGAGCTGACACTCTATACAGCACAGGGATCACACACACACAGGAGGCAGGGGACTAGGCAGCAGAGCTGACACTATAATACAACACAGGGATCAAACACACAGGAGGCAGGCGACTAGGCAGCAGAGCTGACACTCTATACAGCACAGGGATCACACACACAGGAGGCAGGGGACTAGGCAGCAGAGCTGACACACTATACAGCACAGGGATCACACACACAAGAGGCAGGGGACTAAGCAGCAGAGCTGACACTCTATACAGCACATGGATCACACACAGGAGACTAGGCAGCAGAGCTGACACTCTATACAGCACAGGGTCACACACACACAGGAGGCAGGGGACTAGGCAGCAGAGCTGACACTCTATGCAGCACAGGGATCACACACAGGAGACAAGGGACTAGGCAGCAGAGCTGACACTATATACAGCCCAGGGTCACACACAGGAGACTAGGCAGCAGAGCTGAATCTCTAATACAGCACAGGGATCACATACACACTGGAGACAAGGGACTCGACAGCAGAGCTGACAATCTATACAGCACAGGGATCACACAGAGGAGGCAGGGGACTAGGCAGCAGAGCTGACACTCTATACAGCACAGGGATCACACACAGGAGGCAGGGGACTAGGCAGCATAGCTGACACTCTATACAGCCCAGGGTCACACACACACACAGGAGGCAGGGGACTAGGCAGCAGAGCTGACACACTATACAGCACAGGGATCACATACACACTGGAGACAAGGGACTCGGCAGCAGAGCTGACAATCTATACAGCACAGGGATCACACACACACAGGAGGCAGGGGACTAGGCAGCAGAGCTGACACGCTATACAGCACAGGGATCACACACACAGGAGGCAGGGGACTAGGCAGCAGAGCTGACACTCTATACAGCACAGGGATCACACACACACACACAGGAGGCAGGGGACTAGGCAGCAGAGCTGACACTCTATACAGCACAGGGATCACACACACACACACACACACACACAGGAGGCAGGGGACTAGGCAGCAGAGCTGACACTCTATACAGCACAGGGATCACACACACAGGAGGCAGGCGACTAGGCAGCAGAGCTGACACTCTATACAACACAGGGATCAAACACACAGGAGGCACAGGACTAGGCAGCAGAGCTGACACTCTATACAGCACAGGGATCACACACACAGGAGGCACGGGACTAGGCAGCAGAGCTGACACTCTATACAGCAGAGGGATCACACACACAGGAGGCAGAGGACTAGGCAGCAGAGCTGACACACTATACAGCACAGGGATCACACACACACACACACACACACACACACACACACACACACACACACAGGAGGCAGGCGACTAGGCAGCAGAGCTGACACACTATATACCGCAGGGATAACACACACAGGAGGCAGGGGACTAGGCAGCAGAGCTGACACTCTATACAACACAGGGATCACACACACACGAGGCAGGGGACTAGGCAGCAGAGCTGACACGCTATACAGCACAGGGATCACACACACACAGGAGGCAGGCGAGTAGGCAGCAGAGCTGACACTCTATACAGCACAGGGATCACACACAGGAGGCAGGGGACTAGGCAACAGAGCTGACACTCTATACAGCACAGGGATCACACACACACAGGAGGCAGGGGACTAGGCAGCAGAGCCGACACTCTATACAGCACAGGGATCACACACACACACACAGGAGGCAGGGGACTAGGCAGCAGAGCTGACACTCTATACAGCACAGGGATTACACACACAGCAAACAGGCAACTAGGCAGCAGAGCTGACACTCTATACAACACAGGGATCACACACGCACACAGGCAGGGGACCAGGCAGGAGAGCCGACACTCTATACAGCACAGGGATCACACACACACAGGAGGCAGGGGACTAGGCAGCAGAGCTGACACTCTATAATACAACACAGGGATCAAACACACAGGAGGCAGGCGACTAGGCAGCAGAGCTGACACTCTATACAGCACAGGGATCACACACACAGGAGGCAGGGGACTAGGCAGCAGAGCTGACACACTATACAGCACAGGGATCACACACACAAGAGGCAGGGGACTAAGCAGCAGAGCTGACACTCTATACAGCACAGGGATCACACACACACAGGAGGCAGGGGACTAGGCAGCAGAGCTGACACTCTATAATACAACACAGGGATCAAACACACAGGAGGCAGGCGACTAGGCAGCAGAGCTGACACTCTATACAGCACAGGGATCACACACACAGGAGGCAGGGGACTAAGCAGCAGAGCTGACACACTATACAGCACAGGGATCACACACACAAGAGGCAGGAGACTAAGCAGCAGAGCTGACACTCTATACAGCACAGGGATCACACACACACACAGGAGGCAGGGGTCTAAGCAGCAGAGCTGACACTCTATACAGCACATGGATCACACACAGGAGACTAGGCAGCAGAGCTGACACTCTATAAAGCACAGGGTCACACACACAGGAGGCAGGGGACTAGGCAGCAGAGCTGATACTCTATGCAGCACAGGGATCACACACAGGAGACTAGGCAGCAGAGCTGACACTATATACAGCCCAGGGTCACACACAAGTGACTAGGCAGCAGAGCTGACACTCTAATACAGCACAGGGATCACATACACACTGGGGACAAGGGACTCGACAGCAGAGCTGACAATCTATACAGCACAGGGATCACACAGAGGAGGCAGGGGACTAGGCAGCAGAGCTGACACTCTATACAGCACAGGGATCACACACAGGAGGCAGGGGACTAGGCAGCAGAGCTGACACACTATACAGCACAGGGATCACATACACACTGGAGACAAGGGACTCGGCAGCAGAGCTGACAATCTATACAGCACAGGGATCACACACACACAGGAGGCAGGGGACTAGGCAGCAGAGCTGACACTCTATACAGCACAGGGATCACACACACACACAGGAGGCAGGGGACTAGGCAGCAGAGCTGACACTCTATACAGCACAGGGATCACACACACACACAGGAGGCAGGGGACTAGGCAGCAGAGCTGACACTCTATACAACACAGGGATCAAACACACAGGAGGCACAGGACTAGGCAGCAGAGCTGACACTCTATACAGCACAGGGATCACACACACAGGAGGCAGGCGACTAGGCAGCAGAGCTGACACTCTATACAGCACAGGGATCACACACACACACACACACACACAGGAGGCAGGGGACTAGGCAGCAGAGCTGACACTCTATACAGCACAGGGATCACACACACACACACAGGAGGCAGGGGACTAGGCAGCAGAGCTGACACTCTATACAGCACAGGGATCACACACACACACACACACAGGAGGCAGGGGACTAGGCAGCAGAGCTGACACTCTATACAGCACAGGGATCACACACACAGGAGGCAGGCGACTAGGCAGCAGAGCTGACACTCTATACAACACAGGGATCAAACACACAGGAGGCACGGGACTAGGCAGCAGAGCTGACACTCTATACAGCACAGGGATCACACACACAGGAGGCACGGGACTAGGCAGCAGAGCTGACACTCTATACAGCACAGGGATCACACACACAGGAGGCAGAGGACTAGGCATAGGAGCTGACACACTATACAGCACAGGGATCACACACACACAGGAAGAAAGGGGACTAGGCAGCAGAGCTGACACTCTATACAGCACAGGGATCACACACACACAGGAGGCAGGCGACTAGGCAGCAGAGCTGACACTCTATACAGCACAGGGATAACACACACACACAGGAGGTAGGGGACTAGGCAGCAGAGCTGACACTCTATACAGCACAGGGATCACACACACACACACAGGAGGCAGGGGACTAGGCAGCAGAGCTGACACTCTATACAGCACAGGGATAACACACAGGAGGCCGGGGACTAGGCAGCAGAGCTGACACTCTATACAGCACAGGGTTACACACACGGTAGACAGGCGATTAGGCAGCAGAGCTGACACTCTATACAGCACAGGGATAACACACAGGAGGCCGGGGACTAGGCAGCAGAGCTGACACTCTATACAGCACAGGGATCACACACACACACACAGGAGGCAGGGGACTAGGCAGCAGAGCTGACACTCTATACAGCACAGGGATCACACACAGACACAGGAGGCAGGGGACTAGGCAGCAGAGCTGACACTCTATACAGCACAGGGATAACACACAGGAGGCCGGGGACTAGGCAGCAGAGCTGACACTCTATACAGCACAGGGTTACACACACGGTAGACAGGCGATTAGGCAGCAGAGCTGACACTCTATACAGCACAGGGATAACACACAGGAGACCAGGGACTAGGCAGCAGAGATGACACTCTATACAGCACAGGGTTACACACACGGTAGACAGGCGATTAGGCAGCAGAGCTGACACTCTATACAGCACAGGGATCACACACACAGGAGGCACGGGACTAGGCAGCAGAGCTGACACTCTATACAGCACAGGGATCACACACACAGGAGGCAGAGGACTAGGCATAGGAGCTGACACACTATACAGCACAGGGATCACACACACACAGGAAGAAAGGGGACTAGGCAGCAGAGCTGACACTCTATACAGCACAGGGATCACACACACACAGGAGGCAGGCGACTAGGCAGCAGAGCTGACACTCTATACAGCACAGGGATAACACACACACACAGGAGGTAGGGGACTAGGCAGCAGAGCTGACACTCTATACAGCACAGGGATCACACACACACACACAGGAGGCAGGGGACTAGGCAGCAGAGCTGACACTCTATACAGCACAGGGATAACACACAGGAGGCCGGGGACTAGGCAGCAGAGCTGACACTCTATACAGCACAGGGTTACACACACGGTAGACAGGCGATTAGGCAGCAGAGCTGACACTCTATACAGCACAGGGATAACACACAGGAGGCCGGGGACTAGGCAGCAGAGCTGACACTCTATACAGCACAGGGATCACACACACACACACAGGAGGCAGGGGACTAGGCAGCAGAGCTGACACTCTATACAGCACAGGGATCACACACAGACACAGGAGGCAGGGGACTAGGCAGCAGAGCTGACACTCTATACAGCACAGGGATAACACACAGGAGGCCGGGGACTAGGCAGCAGAGCTGACACTCTATACAGCACAGGGTTACACACACGGTAGACAGGCGATTAGGCAGCAGAGCTGACACTCTATACAGCACAGGGATAACACACAGGAGACCAGGGACTAGGCAGCAGAGATGACACTCTATACAGCACAGGGTTACACACACGGTAGACAGGCGATTAGGCAGCAGAGCTGACACTCTATACAGCACAGGGATCACACACACACAGGGGCCTGGGCAGCAGAGCTGACACTCTATACAGCACAGGGATCACACACACAGGAGGCAGGTGACTAGGCAGCAGAGCTGACACTCTATACAGCACAGGGATAACACACATACACAGGAGGCAGGGGACTAGGCAGCAGAGCCGACACTCTATACAGCACAGGGATCACACACACACAGGAGGCAGGCGACTAGGCAGCAGAGCTGACACTCTATACAGCACAGGGATAACACACACACACAGGAGGCAGGGGACTAGGCAGCAGAGCTGACACTCTATACAGCACAGGGATCACACACACACACACACACACAGGAGGCCGGGGACTAGGCAGCAGAGCTGACACTCTATACAGCACAGGGTTACACACACGGCAGACAGGCGATTAGGCAGCAGAGCTGACACTCTATACAGCACAGGGATAACACACAGGAGGCCGGGGACTAGGCAGCAGAGCTGACACTCTATACAGCACAGGGTTACACACACGGCAGACAGGCGATTAGGCAGCAGAGCTGACACTCTATACAGCACAGGGATAACACACAGGAGGCCGGGGACTAGGCAGCAGAGCTGACACTCTATACAGCACAGGGTTACACACACGGTAGACAGGCGATTAGGCAGCAGAGCTGACACTCTATACAGCACAGGGATCACACACCTACCTGTGTGACGATTTCCATCCTCTGCGATCTCCAGCGTGGCTATGTAGCCCCGCCTACCTTCAGCTTAGCAACAATCACCTAGCTTGAGTCCCGCCCCCACCCACTGAACCACCAATCAAATTTAATTATTGCGTACTAGACTCCCGGCCTCGCAGGCGCCCGCTGCCGCCGGCCCATACAGTTCATCTGAGCGCTTAGACACGGGGGGGGGGGAGCGGCAGCAGCGGGCGCCTGAGAGGCCGTGGCAAACCTCCGGGAGACGGCGCGGGACCAACTATTAGAAAGGGGAGGGGGGAGTGTATCGCTCTTAGTAAAAAGCCATCTCACCACGTCAAGGTGGCGATACATCGAGATGGATTGGGGGGGGGAGGTCAGAGGGGGGGGGAGGTGGGAAGGGGTGGGATTAGGATAGAACGCATTGCACCGCTACAGCTCTGCAGACCAATATAAAGCAGAGAACATCCAGTCCCATTGCGACTCATCTCCAATAGCGCCCCCAACTCGTTGCTCCTCAGCGGCTCCCCACTCCGCCTCCTGTCACTAGGAGGGGGCGCGTGCGGGCTGCGCGCTCAGGGATACGCCGAGAGGAGGCGGTTGGGCGCACTACGATTCATTGAGGACGCTTTGGCTAAAACAACTGGCGCCTGCTTTAGCTCCGCAGTATTGGTCTGGCTGACCGGTGCAATGCGAGCGGGAGGAATGACTGACGCTCCCGCGTGCCCTCCTTTTATAGCCCTCTGGTGAATGACGTAATCGATCACATGACCTTGGGCTGCTCAGTCACTGCGGACCCGTGATTAGAAAGCAGCACCTCAGAGTGCACTACAAGGCCCAGCTCTGCCACTCAACCTATTATGGGATGTTTTACCTATTATGGGATGTTATACCTAATAGCCCTCTTGTGAATTACGTAATCGGTCACATGACCTTGGGCTGCTCAGTCACTGCGGACCCGTGATTAGAAAGCAGCACCTCAGAGTGCACTACAAGGCCCAGCAGCCCTCCCGCTCAACCCAGACTGCACTACAAGGCTCAGCATTCCTCCCGCCCACCCCAGAGTGCACTACAAGGCCCAGCTCTGCCACTCAACCTATTATGGGATGTTTTACCTATTATGGGATGTTATACCTAATAGCCCTCTGGTGAATTACGTAATCGGTCACATGACCTTGGGCTTCTCAGTCACTGCGGACCCGTGATTAGAAAGCAGTACCCCAGAGTGCACTACAAGGCCCAGCTCTGCCACTCAACCTATTATGGGATGTTTTACCTATTATGGGATGTTATACCTAATAGCCCTCTGGTGAATTACGTAATCGGTCACATGACCTTGGGCTGCTCAGTCACTGCGGACCCGTGATTAGAAAGCAGCACCTCAGAGTGCACTACAAGGCCCAGCAGCCCTCCCGCTCAACCCAGACTGCACTACAAGGCTCAGCATTCCTCCCGCCCACCCCAGAGTGCACTACAAGGCCCAGCTCTGCCACTCAACCTATTATGGGATGTTTTACCTATTATGGGATGTTATACCTAATAGCCCTCTGGTGAATTACGTAATCGGTCACATGACCTTGGGCTTCTCAGTCACTGCGGACCCGTGATTAGAAAGCAGTACCCCAGAGTGCACTACAAGGCCCAGCTCTGCCACTCAACCTATTATGGGATGTTTTACCTATTATGGGATGTTATACCTAATAGCCCTCTGGTGAATTACGTAATCGGTCACATGACCTTGGGCTTCTCAGTCACTGCGGACCCGTGATAAGAAAGCAGCACCCCAGAGTGCACTACAAGGCCCAGCTCTGCCACTCAACCTATTATGGGATGTTTTACCTATTATGGGATGTTATACCTAATAGCCCTCTGATGAATGACGTAATCGGTCACATGACCTTGGGCTTCTCAGTCACTGCGGACCCGTGATTAGAAAGCAGCACCCCAGAGTGCACTACAAGGCCCAGCTCTGCCACTCAACCTATTATGGGATGTTTTACCTATTATGGGATGTTATACCTAATAGCCCTCTGGTGAATGACGTAATCTGTCACATGACCTTGGGCTTCTCAGTCACTGCGGACCCGTGATTAGAAAGCAGTACCCCAGAGTGCACTACAAGGCCCAGCTCTGCCACTCAACCTATTATGGGATGTTTTACCTATTATGGGATGTTATACCTAATAGCCCTCTGGTGAATTACGTAATCGGTCACATGACCTTGGGCTTCTCAGTCACTGCGGACCCGTGATTAGAAAGCAGTACCCCAGAGTGCACTACAAGGCCCAGCTCTGCCACTCAACCTATTATGGGATGTTTTACCTATTATGGGATGTTATACCTAATAGCCCTCTGGTGAATGACGTAATCTGTCACATGACCTTGGGCTTCTCAGTCACTGCGGACCCGTGATTAGAAAGCAGCACCCCAGAGTGCACTACAAGGCCCAGCTCTGCCACTCAACCTATTATGGGATGTTTTACCTATTATGGGATGTTATACCTAATAGCCCTCTGGTGAATTACGTAATCGGTCACATGACCTTGGGCTGCTCAGTCACTGCGGACCCGTGATTAGAAAGCAGCCCTCCCGTCCTACCCCAGAGTGTACTACAAGGCCCAGCTCTGCCACTCAACCTATTATGGGATGTTTTACCTATTATGGGATGTTATACCTAATAGCCCTCTGGTGAATTACGTAATCGGTCACATGACCTTGGGCTTCTCAGTCACTGCGGACCCGTGATTAGAAAGCAGCACCCCAGAGTGCACTACAAGGCCCAGCTCTGCCACTCAACCTATTATGGGATGTTTTACCTATTATGGGATGTTATACCTAATAGCCCTCTGGTGAATTACGTAATCGGTCACATGACCTTGGGCTGCTCAGTCACTGCGGACCCGTGATTAGAAAGCAGCCCTCCCGTCCTACCCCAGAGTGTACTACAAGGCCCAGCAGCCCTCCCGCTCAACCCAGACTGCACTACAAGGCTCAGCATTCCTCCCGCCCACCCCAGAGTGCACTACAAGGCCCAGCTCTGCCACTCAACCTATTATGGGATGTTTTACCTATTATGGGATGTTATACCTAATAGCCCTCTGGTGAATTACGTAATCGGTCACATGACCTTGGGCTGCTCAGTCACTGCGGACCCGTGATTAGAAAGCAGTACCCCAGAGTGCACTACAAGGCCCAGCTCTGCCACTTAACCTATTATGGGATGTTTTACCTATTATGGGATGTTATACCTAATAGCCCTCTTGTGAATTACGTAATCGGTCACATGACCTTGGGCTTCTCAGTCACTGCGGACCTGTGATTAGAAAGCAGCACCCCAGAGTGCACTACAAGGCCCAGCTCTGCCACTTAACCTATTATGGGATGTTTTACCTGTTATGGGACGTTATACCTAATAGCCCTCTTGTGAATTACGTAATCGGTCACATGACCTTGGGCTTCTCAGTCACTGCGGACCCGTGATTAGAAAGCAGTACCCCAGAGTGCACTACAAGGCCCAGCTCTGCCACTCAACCTATTTTGGGATGTTTTACCTATTATTGGATGTTATACCTAATAGCCCTCTGGTGAATGACGTAATCGGTCACATGACCTTGGGCTTCTCAGTCACTGCGGACCCGTGATTAGAAAGCAGCACCCCAGAGTGTACTACAAGACCCAGCAGCCCTCCCACGCACCCCAGAGTGTACTACAAGGCCCAGCAGCCCTTCTGCCCACGCCAGAGTGTACTAGAAGGCCCAGCAGCCCTCTCACCCACCCCAGAGTGCACTACAAGGCCCAGCAGCGCTCTCACCCACCCCAGAGTGTACTAGAAGGCCCAGCAGCCCTCTCACCCACCCCAGAGTGCACTACAAGGCCCAGCAGCCCTCCTACCCACCCCAGAGTGCACTACAAGGCCCAGCAGCCCTACCGCCCTCCCCAGAGTGCACTACAAGGCCCAGCAGCCCTCCCCTCCCCTCCACCTTCCATATACCCCCACTGCTGCCTGACACCCGCATACTGACCCCTGTGCCCCCCTGTGTTTGTAAGGAAATTCACCGGTTGAGAAATTGGAGTAATTATAAGGAAATTCACCAGTTGAGAGATGGGCTTAAGATTTGCTGGAGTCTGTTAAGAGTCCAAACTTCTTGGTGAAGGATACACTGGTGTATGTCTGGTTAATGTGCATGCGGTTTGGGACTTTGGTGTTTGGCTGACCACTATCTCTTCACATTTGAGGAGCTCTGTGCTTATACATTACATTTTGCTTGACGATGTTGAGCTACAGCGACAGGTTTCATCTGGCGCTGCAGCAACCAGAGAGCCCAGCGCTGCATCATTGGGGGGGTTTCATGCAGCAGGGCACCCCCGATCAGGGTGCCCCGAAGGAATGGACCAAAACCCAGGATAGTCAAAATCCTGGGTTTTGGTCCACTTTAAATACCATGCCGAGTGCCGCTGAGGCCAAAAAGTGGAGCTGTTTTGTGCTGACACTTCTTAAATAAGGCTCCCAGAGTTGTCCTGTGGACAGACTCTCTTCCCTGAGCTGTGGATCTCTGCGGCTACTCCACAGTGGGCCTCTTCCCTAATTAGCATAACTCCCAAGCATCCCCGATTTGACTTCATGTCCCCCTATCGATCGTTGTTCTCATTTGTCCCTCTTTGAGGTGTAACATGCAGATCTGCAGCAATAAATGATTCATTTGTCTATATAAAGTGTTTATAGTGTTTTAACTGTAATAACCAATCCCCTATCTATCCATCAATGAGGGGGCCCTGAAAAGTTGGTAGGTATGAATTAGTGCTCTCCTTGCCTGGGCTGTTGGTGGACGGTGGGCGGCCATGTCTCGTTAGGGTTGCAGTCGGGCCATACTCTTTCCAGTTACAGATGATGGATTGTACAGAGCTCCGTAACATGTTCAGAGCTGGGTCTATTTTATCTACCAACTGCAGGATTGCGCAATTGCGCAATCATATTACCAGGTGTGTGGCCAGCTTTAAAATCTCTGTAAGCTCCCAGAAAAGCACAATAAAGCCTGAGAGTTGTATTATCAGGTTCTGAAGTAAAATAAGCCAACAGCCTTGAATTCCCTTTTCATAAGCTGGTCTGTTTGGGAAAGCCGTATATAGAGGGAATATTGGGATACTCGGAAGATTCAGGCTAAAGCATACTTCCCTAAGTGTCCCTGATTTGGAGGGACTGTCCCTCTTTTATGCCCCCCTGTCCCTCGTTGTTCTCATTTGTCCCTCTTTGAGGTATAACAGGCAGATCTGCATCAATAAATGATTCACAGGCTGATTCATTACTAATGGCAGGTATTGCCAGATGAGCGTCTGTAGTGCGGCGCTTAGAGCAACCGCTAGTATACGCTGTAAGTGGCTATCGGGCGTTGTAACTGAGCGCCTCAGTCGCTGTAGTACGCTGGCTAGGAATCATGAATGATGCTGGTCGCTGTAACATCAGTATTACGCTATAAGAAGCGAAAAGTAGCAACTGCTCAGAGCAACCGACTCAGCAACTCACACCATATTCATCAAAAAATCATCCTCACACAGCGGCGACGCTCAAAATTGGGTCGCTGTAGCCCAAAGCGCCAGAAGCTGTGTGATCAAAGTCTGTTTCTGAACACATATCCACCAGTAACAAAGCAAAAACACATGGAATGACATTGTTAAACACTGGGACAATAACACTTTATTGCCAGAGCTGTAATGACAATTCTGCATAAAAATTTAAAAACAAAAAAAACTTAAAAAACGACTTTTTCGAGGCCATGAGATGTAACACAATTATTTAATAATAATAAAAAATTGATTCAGAAAGGGATTTGAAGGAATATCCATTGAAATGTATGGGAGAGCAAATGGTAGCGACAGGTCTTACCTGGCGCTCTGAACGCTACAGCGCCGGCGCTATACGCTGAGCCACCTGTGTAGCGATAACCCTTATCGCCGGAGGGCTTCCCCGCCAGAGACGTCCTTTTCCCAATGGTGAGAGGTGCTGCAGGAATTCCAGAGTCATCCGTGACGGAAGCAGGAACAGCTCTTACATCTCCTATCTATCCATCAATGAGGGGGCCCTGAAAAATTGGTAGGTATGAATTAGTGCTCTCCTTGCCTGGGCTGTTGGTGGACGGTGGGCGGCCATGTCTCGTTAGGGTTGCAGTCGGGCCATACTCTTTCCAGTTACAGATGATGGATTGTACAGAGCTCCGTAACATGTTCAGAGCTGGGTCTATTTTATCTACCAACTGCAGGATTGCGCAATTGCGCAATCATATTACCAGGTGTGTGGCCAGCTTTAAAATCTCTGTAAGCTCCCAGAAAAGCACAATAAAGCCTGAGAGTTGTATTATCAGGTTCTGAAGTAAAATAAGCCAACAGCCTTGAATTCCCTTTTCATAAGCTGGTCTGTTTGGGAAAGCCGTATATAGAGGGAATATTGGGATACTCGGAAGATTCAGGCTAAAGCATACCTCCCTAAGTGTCCCTGATTTGGAGGGACTGTCCCTCTTTTATGCCCCCCTGTCCCTCGTTGTTCTCATTTGTCCCTCTTTGAGGTATAACAGGCAGATCTGCATCAATAAATGATTCACAGGCTGATTCATTACTAATGGCAGGTATTGCCAGATGAGCGTCTGTAGTGCGGCGCTTAGAGCTACCCGTAAGTATACGCTGTAAGTGGCTATCGGGCGTTGTAACTGAGCGCCTCAGTCGCTGTAGTACGCTGGCTAGGAATCATGAATGATGCTGGTCGCTGTAACATCAGTATTACGCTATAAGAAGCGAAAAGTAGCAACTGCTCAGAGCAACCGACTCAGCAACTCACACCATATTCATCAAAAAATCATCCTCACACAGCGGCGGCGCTCAAAATTGGGTCGCTGTAGCCCAAAGCGCCAGAAGCTGTGTGATCAAAGTCTGTTTCTGAACACATATCCACCAGTAACAAAGCAAAAACACATGGAATGACATTGTTAAACACTGGGACAATAACACTTTATTGCCAGAGCTGTAATGACAATTCTGCATAAAAATTTAAAAACAAAAAAAACTTAAAAAACGACTTTTTCGAGGCCATGAGATGTAACACAATTATTTAATAATAATAAAAAATAGATTCAGAAAGGGATTTGAAGGAATATCCATTGAAATGTATGGGAGAGCAAATGGTAGCGACAGGTCTTACCTGGCGCTCTGAACGCTACAGCGCCGGCGCTATACGCTGAGCCACCTGTGTAGCGATAACCCTTATCGCCGGAGGGCTTCCCCGCCAGAGACGTCCTTTTCCCAATGGTGAGAGGTGCTGCAGGAATTCCAGAGTCATCCGTGACAGAAGCAGGAACAGCTCTTACAAGGGCTAGTGGATTGCGATATAGCGTTTTCCCCAGAACTCAGTATTGAGGGTGAAGATGAACTACTTTATTAGTGCCACCCTGGGCCTTATATGCAAGTCTCCATGCAAGGGGACCTCCCCCGTGGACTGCATGACAAACACACAGACCAATGGGAGCAGGACACACAAACCCTCAACTCTGCCGGTAACACAATCAGCAACACAATGGCAGTCTGTAACACAATCACAGCACAATGACATTGTCTGTAACGTAATCAACAGCACAATGACAGTCTGTAACACAATCAACAACACAATGACATTGTCTGTAACGTAATCAACAGCATAATGACATCGTCTGTGACAAGCTCAAGATAATGAAAGTAGTGAACCTATGTAAAAGTCCAAGGGCAGAAACAGTGCCTTTAAAATCCAAAAGGCAGAGAGTCTGTCACAACCTGTAATGATGAATCGGACGCTATATTGCGCTGTTAGAGTCGCACACCAGATTCACTTTGATAAATGTGGTATAGTGTACAGTGCCCAGTGTTTACTAGACGATACCTGCCACTACGAGGCTCTACCTGGCGCTAGACCTTGATGAATAAACCCCTCATTTGTCTAGTCAAAGTGTTTCTATTGTTAACCGTTACATCCTATCTCCTATCCATCCCTCAATGAGGGGGTGTGGCTTCATTTAACAATTGTCCCTCTTTCCCACCCTGAAAAGCTGGAAGGTGTGCAACATGTAAAAGAATCCGGTTATAAATGCAGCTCCACAAGGAATCCAGCACTGAGCATATGTAAAGTTAATCAATCATGCACAGATCAATACATGTTACATGATTATTATTGCTTATTGATATAGTGCCATCATCTTCCGTAGCGCTGTACAAAGTAGTGTTGTAAAAGGTTCAATGTATGTATCTATTTTCCACATTACAGCTTGTGCTGAACTCTCAGATTTGTCCAGGATTTTGACTATCCTGGGTTTCGGTCCTTTCCCTGGGGGCACCCCGATCGGGATGCCCCCCTTTGTGAAACCCCCCAGATCACCAAGGTCAATCACTTCTTCCTATCCTACGGCACATGCGTGGCCACTTGCTGCTGTTTTTTTTCTGTGTGTGTTTTTTTTTATTTTTACACTTAACCCTTTGTGAAATGGTAAGGGATCCATGAGACCGCTATACAAGTTCACAAGGCTGGGGGCTGGCAAGTCACCTGCAGCTAGCGAGTGACTTGCCATTAAACCCCAGCACCCCCAATTACCTGCCTCCCCAAAGCCCAGGGGGGGAAGACGAGCCCTTGGATATGACGCTTTGGGGCTTGTAGCCTGCAGGCAGGGGGCTACCAAAGCCCAAAGCTGGCCCCTGAGCTGGTTACACTGGATAAGGGGGACCTCACGCCATTAGTTTTTGGGATTTTTAAGGGTTATTAACCCTTAAAATTTCAAAAAATGGAGTCCCCCACCTGGGTAGGGGGGCCCTATGTCATTGTTTTTTTAATTAACCCTTTATTACCTGTCACCCAGCAGCTATAAAAGGCTTTCAGCAGCAGCAGGAGAGCAGAAGCCAGAGTGATTAGCGTAGGACACAGTGCTCGGGGATGGGTGGGAGGTAAGTATTAAAAATAATACAATTTTTATCTGTGTGTTTTGTTTTTTTTACATTTAACCCCTTGTGAACTGGAAAGGAATCCATGAGACCCCTACACCAGTTCACAAGGCTGGGGGCTGTCAAGTCACCTGCGGCTAGCGGGTGACTTGCCATTAACCCCTGGCACCCCTAATTACCTTCCTCCCCAAAGCCCAGGGGGAGGGGGCAGAAGAGTCCATAGCCATAGGCTATGCCGGCTTGTAACCTGCAGGGCCAGGGGCCACCAAAGCTGGCCCCAGCGCCCTCTTCCTACAAGCCCGGCATAGCTGGTCCCGGCCTGGTTATTTCAGGTAGTGGACCCCATGTAATTTTTGGGGGATTTTTAAGGGTTTTTAACCATTTTTTCTTGATTTAACCCTTTATAATGTGGATAGTTGTATTTTAATTGTAAATGTTATAAAATACTTGTTTCAGTTTGGGGGGGTCTCCAGGGCAGGAAAGGGGGGGCTACCAATACATATGTGGTACCGTTGTAATCGAGAGAAATTAGGCTTTCACATACAATATGGTTTTCTTTAATAAAATAAATGTTTTATTTAAAATAAAGTACAAAATAAAAAATAAAATTTTCTAAAAATATTTTTTTATTTTTTTTTTACTTAATATTTAAAAAAACTGAATAAAAATTACAAACAAGACATTTCATGTTAAAGCCTAATCTGCTGCAAAATATATATATATAATATTCCTGGAAATTCCTGCAAAAATGGTGCAAAACATGACGCATGTCAACCGAGGGTGACAAAATCTCAAGCAGGCGGCAGTTAAAAGGGTTAAAAGTAGCTATGCATGTTGGGTATTGTTCTGCTCGGGGGACCTTGTGCTTTCAGATGTAGCTTGTTTTTTTTTGTTTGCATATTGATATTTTAGGAAAAGGTGTTTTTTATTCTGCTTTTTTATACATTTTTTAGGGAAACCCTGTGCAACCAAAGAATTCTTTGAGGGTTTACTTCCAGAAAGATGAGCCCACTACAATTAGCTGGGTACACTTAGAAAGCTTAACATGTGTACTTTCAGGGAATATATAGTTTATGGGGGATATTCCAAATGTAAAGGGTTGTTTTGGTTGAAAAAGCGCAAGGTGCGCACTGTGTCAACAGAGCTGAAATTTTCAAGTAAAATGACCGTTACGCACATGCTTTACTTTGGGGTGTTTGGCAACTCTTCCCTGGACAGTAGCAATGCATGCTGGGTATTGTTCTGTGTGAGGGATGTTGCTTTTTCAGATTTAACTTGTTTGTATATACCGTATTTTTCGCCCTATAAGACGCACTTATTTTTCCCCAAAAGTGGGGGAAAAATGTCCGTGCGCCTTATCGGGCGAATGTAAAAAAAAAAAAAAAAAAAACTCACCTGTTCCCGGGGCTCCCGCGTTGCCTGTCAGTTTGCGAGAGCCCAGGTGAAGACAGAGGAGCGGTGGGGCCGGGACACAGCCCGCCGCTCCATCTTCTGCTGTCTCTTCCTGGGCACGGACGAACACCCAGCTCAGGGCAGCGGGTGGGCGTGGCCTGCATGGTGCAGGTCACGCCCACCCGCTGCCCTGACCTGGGTGTTTGTTCGTGCGACAGGAAGAGACAGCAGCAGATGGGGAAGCGCCGGGCGCTGCCTGTGGCCCCGCCGCTGCTGTCACTGTCTGAATAGACAGCGATCGCACCAGCGGGGCCGGGACACAGCCTGCCGCTGCTTCTTACGGCCAGCTCCGTGAATGGGGTGAGCGTGGCCTGCGCCGACGCTGACGTGGCCACACAGCCTATGGAGATGGGGGGAGGGGGATGCCACACTGCCAATGGGAATGGGGGGGGCACTGCCTATATAGGGAATGGTATGGGGGGAATTCCACACTGCCTATATGGGAATGGGAGGGGGGATGCCACACTGGGTACATGGGGAATGGGATGGGGGCATGCTACACTGTCTATGGAATGGGGGCATCCCACATGGCCTATGGGAATGGGATAGGGGAATGCCACACTGTCTGTAATGATGCATTTTTGGTTTAAAATATATATTCTAAGTATGTCACACACCAAGCTTCAAGATATTCATTACCTGTGGGTAGTATGGTCCTGTAAAGGGCTTCTGCAGAGATGATTGGAGGAAAGAAAGCCCCTCCCAGTCCATAAGTACCTGGGACCTCCCACTCATTACCCAGTCTTCATCTCTGCAGACGGCGAGCAAGCAGCAGATGATATCTCCTCCTTGCACAGGGGGACTTTAAGGTAGCCGGGTCTACTCCCGGCCTATATATATTTTTATTTCCGTTCGGACTCTTTATTCCCTTTATTAATATATAGCTATTTAAATGCCTCCCAGTCTTGACTGCTGTCCGAGCGAGGGTATAACAGCACCTCAGGTGCTCAGGAGCTATGCTCCACCGCGAGACCCTATAAAGAGGGTAGGCGGTTATCCCTAACAGGGGATGATTTTTTCTTATGTATATCATGTGCACAGCAGACTATTACACGGCAGTCCGGTCCCCAGGCATCTGGGTCAGCGCAGCCGGCTTCATCCTCTCCCCCTCCCACTTTGACCCGTGCCCCGTGTGAGATTGCCATGGGGGGGCAGTCGCAATCTGATGTGTGTGCCAGGTTGGCCAGTATTGAAAAATTTATTTCCTCCACGGTTGCCAAGAAAGCACCAGCTAAGAGGAAGCATTTATCACCGGTTAATCATTTTGAATATGATGATGACGAGGACGGCCTGGATTGGTCAGATTATTCCCCTCTAGAAGAAGGGGAATTATTTGAGGATTCAGATATTTCTGATGATCAGCAATTTGTTGGTGCTGATTCCGATCGGAGCTCAGGGACTTCCTTGGATACTCCTAATGTTCTGACTCAGATGTTTGAGGTGCTTGCTATCTCGCCTCCGGCGGAGGTTCCCCAACAGCAAGGGGAGTTTTATGACGAATCCAAGCCGCGGTTGGAATTCCCTAATCAAAAGCATTTTGATAATAATATTTCTAAGGAATGGGAAAGGCCTGCCCGGCTCCCAGGCATTCCCCAAAGTTGGGATAAGAGGTATCCTTTTCCAGTGGATACGGTTAAGCGCTGGGCGTCTCCCCCCGAGGTGGACGCCCCTATTTTGGGGTTATCCAACTCAGCCGTATTGAACAACCCTGATTGTTCCTCTCTTAAAGCGGACCTTCACTCTAAATAAGAGTCTATCTTATATGTTTCCCACACCCTGTACATACAGATTGCTCACATTAAAAATCATCCTACCTGCATCTACTGCATTTAATAAGCCTTTAAACATCCAAGATGGCGGCTTATGGAAGCTGCCATTTTTGCAGGCAGCCTGCAAACAGGAAGTGCCTGCAAACAGGAAGTGACTGTGCTGCTCTGCATTCTGGGACTGCTGACCTTTCCCTGACCCCAGCTCTGCTCTGTCTGAGCAAAGCACACCTATAACCCACCCCCCTGTACCTTATCCCACTCTCCTCTCCTAAGTAAGTGTGATGCTTCTGAGTCAAGATGGCGGCGCCCGTATCCTAAATTCCCGAACAGAGTTGCAGCCCAGTGGGGGAAAGTATAATAAATTAGTGACTAAACATGTAAAATATATTAATTTTAGATGCTGAGGAATTGTTTTTTAAGAGTTTGGGCTTTTCATTAAATCATGGTGAAGGTCCGGTTTAAGGATGGTGAGGATAAACACATTGACCAGATGGCTTGTCATGGTTTTGCCAGTATTGGGGCAGCAATAAGGCCTGTTTGTGCCTCATCGCTGTTGGCGGTGGCTACGAGAAAGGTGGTCAGGCACTTGTTATCCTCCTCCGGTTTGAATCTGGACAGTGAGGAATTTCGTGAACTAAAACAATGTGAGGGGTTTTTGTCCTTCATGGTGGCCGCTTTGGATGATTCCTTGATGATGAGTAGTAGAGCCTCTGCTCTAATGGTTACTATCAGGCGTTCAATTTGGTTACGCCAGTGGGCGGCTGACTTTGGGTCAAAAAAGTCACTAACAGCTCTTCCCTTCGTTGGGTTACGGCTCTTTGGAGACAAGCTGGATGCCGTGGCCAAGGGGGGCAAACTACCTCAACGCAAGAAGCAACGTCGCCCCTTTCGAGGAGCGTCTTCCTTCACTCCTTCCTTTCGGGGATCTAGAGCAGGAAGAGGTTTCGCCTTCCCTTCTACAAGGGGAAATTCCTGGAATAGGGGCAGAGGACGTGCCCGTTCAGGATACAGTTGGGGCTCAAAACCCAAACCTGTGGCCAAGCCCGCTCAACAATGAGGGGGCGTCCTCACCCGTGCGGGTGGGGGGACGGCTACAGCACTTCTCCCAGGTCTGGAACCGAGAGGTCTCGGACAGGTGGATCAGGGAAGTGGTGTCTTCCGGCTACAAGCTGGAGTTCGAGTCCTACCCTCCCCCGCGTTTCCTCAGGTCTCGGGTGTCCCCGGAGGCACTGGCTGCGCAGCAGCTCCGGGCGGCAGTATCGAGTCTTCTGGAAATGGCAGTCATTTGCCCAGTTCCCTCATTAGACCGGGGTCGGGGTTTTTACTCAAATCTGTTCACGGTCCCCAAAAAGGATGGCTCCGTCCGGCCCATACTGGACCTAAAGATTCTCAACAAGTTCGTCAGACTGCGAAGGTTTCGCATGGAAACGTTGCGCTCGGCTATTCATTCTCTTCGTCAGGGGGACTTCATGATGTCCATAGACATTCAGGACGCTTACCTCCATGTTCCCATTTTTCCCGCACACCAGAGGTTTCTGAGGTTCGCGGTGGAGGATCGGCACTTTCAGTTTGTAGCTTCGGTCTCACCACAGCTCCAAGAGTTTTCACCAAGGTGCTTGCTGGGGTGATGGCTCTCCTCAGAGCGCAGGGGATTCGCATTGTGCCATATCTGGACGATCTCCTCATCATGGCACCGTCATTCAGCCAGGCAGAATTGGACACCAGGACGGTAATATCCACTCTGGAGAGGTTCGGCTGGGTGATCAACTACCCCAAGTCCTCCCTACACCCGTCCAGGACAGTATCCTTTCTGGGAATGTCTCTGGATACAGATCTGGCCAGAGTTTTCCTTCCTCAGTCCAAGGTTCTTCTGATTCAGGAGTTGGTTCGGTCGCTCATGTCCATGCCTCGACCGTCCATCCGTCTAGGGATGAGACTGGTGGGTTTGATGGTGGCCTCATTCGAGGCGGTTCCCTTTGCTCAGTTTCACACAAGGACACTTCAGCTCCATATGTTATCGGTCTGGAACAGGTCTCCTCAGTCGCTGGATCATCTTTTTCAGATGTCTCCCCGGGTTCGCCGCTCGCTTCGGTGGTGGCTGAACTCAACCAACCTACTGAGGGGCAGATCCTTTCGGACTCCTCAGTGGGAGATAGTCACTACGGATGCCAGCCTCTCAGGATGGGGGGGCTTTTGGAAGAATCTGCAAGTTCAGGGTTTGTGGAGTCCCCTGGAAGCTTACGAGTCTATCAATGTTCTGGAATTGAGGGCCATCAGGTTGGTTCTTTGTCATTTGACTCATCAACTGCGAGACTTGCCGGTCCAGGTCAGGTCGGACAATCGGACGGCGGTGGCCTACATCAATCACCAGGGAGGAACCCGCAGCAGGAATGCCCTCAAGGAAGTGTCTCTGATCCTGGACTGGGCAGAGAGACATGTCCCGTGTATCTCAGCAGTTTACATCCCAGGTGTGGAGAACACGGAGGCGGACTCTCTGAGCAGGATGTCAGCCCGCAAGGGGGAATGGTCTCTCAATCCCAGGGTCTTTCACTTAATTTGTCTCAGGTGGGGGTCGCCGGCGGTGGACCTATTTGCCTCCCGTCACAATCACAAACTTCCGGCTTTTGTGTCTCTGGCGAAGGACCCACTGGCTCTCGCGACGGACGGCATGTCCCTGAACTGGAGGGATCTGGGGTTTCTGTACCTGTTCCCTCCGTTTCCCATGGTGGCCAGAGTAGTGCTCAAGCTTGCTCTGGAGAGAGCAACAGCAATTCTGGTAGCTCCAAGGTGGCCAAGACAGGTCTGGTTCGCAGACGTGGTAAGGTTGGCAGAAGATCAGTTCGTTCTGCCCCTGCTGCCAGATCTGCTCACACAGGGTCATCTTCGTTACCCCAATTTACCAACGCTGGCTTTGACGGCGTGGCTGCTGAAACCTCCATCTCGAAGGAGGAAGGTCTTTCTGACGCTGTTATTCAGACTCTCATTCGTGCTAGAAAGAAGTCTTCTTCATCCGTGTACTATAGGACTTGGAGGTCTTATATTGATTGGTGTGAGGCTAGGGCCTTCCCTTGTAGGGAATTCTCTGTTTCTAGAATTTTGGAGTTCTTGCAACATGGTCTGGACTTAGGGCTCCAACTCAGTACTCTGAAGGGGCAGGTGTCTGCCCTGGCGGTATTTTTCCAAAAGTCTTTTGCACTACATCCTTTGGTTAAGACCTTTTTCCAGGGGGTTACGCATGTGCGGCCTCCTAGGAAGCCTCTGATTCCGGTTTGGGATTTGAATTTGGTTCTTTCTGCGCTACAGGGTCCCCCCTTTGAGCCCTTGCATGATAGTCCTTTGTCTTCCCTTACGCAGAAGGTGGCATTTTTGGTAGCTATCACTTCAGTTAGACGTGTTTCTGAGTTGGCGGCTCTGTCTATTCAAGCTCCATATTTTGAAAGACATCAGGATAAAGTGGTTTTCCGTTTTAAGACGGACTTTCTTCCTAAGGTTTCGTCCTTTCATTTAAATCAGGATATTGTTCTGCCCTCTCTCTGTCCTAACCCCAGCAATGACAAGGAGAGGGTCCTGCATTCTTTGGATGTGGTTCGTGTTGTGAAGTATTATTTGGTGGTAACGTCTGCCTTTCGCAAGACTGATGCATTCTTGTGGTGCCTTTTGGGCTCAAGAAGGGTCTAGCACCCACAAAGTCTACCATCAGCAGATGGATCCGTCAGGCCATTGTAGGGGCCTATTCTGCTAAGGGGAGAGATCCTCCCTTTCGTGTTACTGCTCATTCTACTCGTGCGGTTGGGGCCTCCTGGGCTTTTCAGCACCAGGCCTCTGTTGAGCAAGTTTGCAAGGCCGCTACCTGGTCTTCTGTTCACACTTTTTCAAAGTTTTACAAGGTTGATGTGCGGGCCTCAGCGGATGCTGTTTTTGGCCGCAAAGTTCTGCAGGCTGCAGTAGTTTGAGTTGTGCTTTATACCTTGTTTTTGGATCCCCACCCTTTATGGACACTGCTATTGGATGTCCCACAGGTAATGAATATCTTGAAGCGGGGTGTGTGACATACTTAGAATAATACCATTTTGTGAATACTCACCTTGTAAAATGGGTATTATAAGTATGTCACACACCCCGCTTCAACCCGCCCTTTGGATTCTGCATCCTTCATATGGTGAACTTTGCGTTGTTATGACTGATATTTGGCTCTTCCTGGTCCTTTACCTTACTGCTTTCTTTATACTGGGTAATGAGTGGGAGGTCCCAGGTACTTATGGACTGGGAGGGGCTTTCTTTCCTCCAATCATCTCTGCAGAAGCCCTCTACAGGACCATACTACCTACAGGTAATGAATATCTTGAAGCGGGGTGTGTGACATACTTATAATACCCATTTTACAAGGTGAGTATTCACAAAATGGTATTTTTTTTTTATTTTCCTCCCCCAAATCCTAGGTGCCTCTTATAGGGTGAAAAATACTGTAGTTTTTTTAGGAAAATGTGGCTTTGATTCTGCTTTTTATCCTTTTTTTAGGGAAACTCTGTGCAACCAAAGAATACATTGAGGGATTATTTCCAGAAAACGGTGGCCCCCATCATGAGCCTGCAGCATAGAAAGCTTGAGGTGTGAACTTCCAGAGAATATAGAGTTAGTTGGGGGTATTTCTAATGTAAAGGGTTGTTTTTCTGGAAAATCTGCAAGGTGCACATAGCACAGTTGTATTTTATCTGAAAATCTCCTAAAGCGCTGTATCAGTTTGGGGGAGTCTCCTGGGCAGGAAAGGGTGTCTACCAATACATATTTGGTACCGCTGTAACTGGGAGAAATTGGGGTTTCACACGCAATAAGATTTTATTGACGAACTTACATTTTTTATTACAAAAAAAACTACACATTGTAAAAAATAGATTTTTTTACTTTTTTTGTACATATTTCACCCAAAAATATTGAGAATACACCTAAAAATGACAAACAAGACAATTCATGTTAAAGCCCAGACTATGCTGAAAAAAACAAGGATAGGATAGTGTGATAAGTAGAAGTAGGATGATGATGATAATGAGGAGGAGGAAAAGTAGGATGATGATGATAATGAGAAGGAGGAGAAGTAGGATGATGATGAGGAGAAGTGGGATGAGGATGATAAGTAGGATGAGGATGATAATGAGGAGGAGGAGGAGAAGTAGGATGATGAGGATGATGATGATAATGAGGAGGAGAAGTAGGATGAGGATGATGATGATAATGAGGAGAAGTAGGATGAGGATGAAGATGATAATGAGGAGGAAGAGAAGTTGGATGATGATGATAATGAGGAGGAGGAGAAGTTGGATGATGATGATGATGATAATGAGGAGGAGGAGGAGAAGTAGGATGATGATGGAGGTGATGATGCTGATGATGAGAAATAGGACGATGATGATGAAGATAATGAGAAGGATGATGATGAGGAGGAGAAGGGGGAGATTGAGTATGATGATAATTAGAAGGATAAGGATGATAATGAGGAGAAGAAGGATGATGATGAGGATGTGGAAGATGATGATGATGATGAGATTGCTGAGGAGGAGGATAAGCTGACCTCTAGCTGTGAGGTTTACCTGCACCAGCCATTCAGAAATACCTGGTGTGGGTACACACATAGGCTAAAGGTATAGTGGGGATGCGGCGTGGTGAGTGTACTAGGCGATCCCCGGTCAGACATACAGATGAACATCTCAATTCAGGATATTCCATAGAGTTGTATAGACTCTATGGAGGTGTTTTTTTCTCTTTAACCCTTTTGAGGGCAGGTTTTCCTTGATGGGGGTCATCATTACTGGAGGGCTTGATGGACAGCCCTGGAGAATGGACTCTGCTGCCCTCTACTGGCAGAAGATGTGTTTGAACCAAAAAGTCTGTCTTCCGTTACACAGTGTTATTGTTAACAGAAGTTACATGTGAACTTAAAGTGGACCAACACCCAGGATTTTGACTATCCTGGGTCTTGGTCCACTTCGATGGGGCACCCCCGATCGGGGTGCCCCGCTGTGTGAAACCCCCCCCAACCCCCCGAAAAACTCACCTCTCCGCGCTCCCAGCGCCAACGTACAAGCTCTATTCCAGGACGTCTAAGCGGCTGCCGCCGCCGCCGCCTCCCGCGCGTCCCTTTTGACGCGCGCGCGCCCGCGCCGGCCATTCGCAGACGGCCGGCGCGGGCGCGCGCACGCCTGCAGGGGCGCGAGGGAGGCGGCGGCGGCCGGCCGCCGCCGAAGATCAGGTAGGGTTTTTCGGGGGTTTTGGGGGGGTTACACCCCCCGGGACATCCCGATCTCGGATGTCCCGCGGGGTGGGGGGTGATCGGCCCGGGAATCTTATAGATTCCCGGGCCGATCACCCGTGGGTGTTGGTCCACTTTAAAATACTTGTATTTCTTTGCAGCGCTTGGTTGAGGTTATCGAAATTCAAACTTCCAAATCAAGATCTAGGATCAAAGATTGACTATTAACATGTCTCCTTACTTTCTGCAAGTCTGCTTTTATTTCCCCACATTTCCTCTCCATGATCATTTTGGTGGTTAGGTCAATGGGAATATAAAGGCTTATCAAAGAGAAAAAAAAGGTTACTCACCTTACTCCCCCACAGCAAACCAAACCAACTATAACTGCCACAGGGGTCCTTTGGAGCTCTCGCCAAATCACAAAGCCTCAACCCTTACAGGCAGCTCAGCGTATAGCGCTGGCACTCTAGCTCTCGGAGCACCGGGTGTGAAGGAACGGCCCAGCTTAAGTTAAGAAACCTCAGATATCCAGGTCTGGAGTTCCCCTTTATTCCCCCTGTTATAAATGCTCAAGTCCTTAGCTCTATTCAAGAAAAGAAATTAGCATTTACAGGTCAAGCAGCAGAGATCACAAATCCCTGTGATGCTGCTTTCCTGCCGATAGTCGCACCTTAGTCTGGGAAGCTGCCGCTTAGTCTGTAGCTCGCTGGACCCCTTGCTGTGAATTTGTCATAGCAAGGATAAGAACCGCAGGCTAGCGGCACCAACAGAAATTGCTCCATAACTGCGCATCCATGTGTCGCAGCGCCAAACCAGTTACAGAATCAGAACCGGCTCACAAAAATACGCATACGGGGATAGGTAAATTCTCTGAAATAAAGCAAAGCCCCGTAAATGGAGATCTAAGGTTCTGGTCTGCTTAGGAACTCCATTTCTGGACTCATTGGGTGCACGGCATCCAGCCCGATAGTTTGGTGCTGCTTCCAAGGCCATATGACCCCCTGCTCCAAGTTATAACCTCTAAAAGGGTTTTAGGGCAAAAGCACGCTCCATAACCCTGGGGAGGTGACATCCCGTACCACAGAGGGGAGAGGGCGGAGGGCCCTCGCAGCATAAATAGGGTGGTCTGAAACCAGGTAGGGGTCTCTCATCTGGAAGGGATATGCGGTCAGCATACTGGGGGTGGCCATCATCATCGATAAGCTCTTGACATACCCCTTGTGAGAGCTCCCCATCATCACTACTACTCTGCAACTGCATACTAAGGTAACTGCTTATTGTTTCTCTGTGTAATGCACTCTATCCTGTAACCGTCTCAGAATAGCATTTTGTATCATCTGTATCATTTCATATTAACTCATAGTTAAATGTTTGTTATTACTGCCTAGTGTGCTTATAGCATTAAAACTTATATATAATTTGAGCGATTTGCTTTGCCTTAAACCAAGAATCTGTGTGTCCGAAGGCTGTGGAGCCTGGTATCCCTGATTGGAGGGGTCGGACAAAGTGTTTTGGGAATGTGGTCTTTGTGTCGGGAGGTCCCTGGTTTGTAGTGGGACCACGTGACATGTGGCTCTCTGACACCAGGTATTACCTTTCGCTCACTGTCGCTCTCCCATATATTTCAATGGACGTTACTTTTCTTCTGTTTAAACAGGGTTTTTTTCTCTCAAATAATTGTGTGACCTCTCCAGGCCAAGAAAAAGTCATTTTTAAAAACTTTTTCCTTTTTCATGCAGAATTGTAATTACAGGTCTGGCACTAAAGTGTTAATGTCACAATGTTACAACAATGTCATTCCATGTGTTTTCGCTTTGTTACTGGTGGATATGTGTTTAAACACAGACTTTAATCACGCTGTGTCTGGCGCTCTATGCTATAGTGCCCAGCTTTAGAGCGCCAACGCTGTGTGTGTGTCCTTTTTTGATAAGTATGGTGTGGAGCACCAAAAGTCGGTCGCACTGAGCTGGCACTACCTCTCACTCCCTGCAGCGCTGTACTGGTGTTACAGCGCCCAACATACATCACATTCATCAATGCCGGCCAGGTTACTACAGCGACTGAGGCGCTCTGTTACAGTGCCCCATACCCGCTTACAGCGCCTACTAGGGATCGCTCTAAGCACCGCTCATCTGCCGATACCTGGCATTAGTAATGAATCAGCCTCCATGTTATTATAAAAGGTGCAGGCGGCACTTGAGCTCCTCGTTCGAGATGCTCGGCAGCACCCGCACCCCAACCTCAGCTTCAGCCTCCCATCAGCTACAGTGCTACCGGCCAGGCAGTGTTCGCGGCGCACGGCTTTAATATGCCTATGTGCTAGAGACACGTGGCGCAGTCAACTCACCTCTTCCTGGTTCTAAGGCGCATGCACGGTCGCTCGTCCAATCAGCGCGCTCGGAGCTGCTGACGTCACCTCATGTAAGGTAGGGTACGGCTGGTGCATGTGCCGTTGGACCGGGAATCAAGCAAAATGTATAGGGTGCCCTGGGGGGTTTCACGCTGCAGGGAATCCTGATTTTGGATGCCCCGGGGGAAGGGAATCGATCGACCTGCAGATCGCGGTCGGTTTTTGTCCATTAAAAGAAAAAAAAAACATAGCGCTCGCAGAGGAGCTCAAAAAACGGGATTGACATGTATGGGATAAGGCCACACAGTGCAGGGTGAGCGCCTGGTCCTATCTGGCACTGTAGGGAACTCATCTCATCACCGATGCTGATGATCGATGGGACTTTGGGATAGATAGGACACTACCTGGCACTATCACAGGTGCTCTGGATTTTTGAATTGATAAATACACCTTTTGCACTGGGACCCGACACTCATCTGCCACTACGTGGCCTTAGCATTTCTTAAAGTGGACCAAAACCCAGCCGATCGGTCCCCTCCCCCTGGGGCATCCAAAATCAGGTTCCCCCACTATGTGAAATCCCCCAGATCACAGCGCTCACTTACCTTCCTGGGCCAACGGCGCACACGTAAGCCGCGACCACATCCCCGCTATCCCTCTAGCAGTGCGTGTGTCTGCGCCAGGCATCTATGAATGGCCAACGCGGGCATTCACCCTATAAGAGGGAAGTGGGGGATGCGTCTGCTAGCGTGGTCAGAGCCGCTGATCTTAGACGCCGGCTTAGATGGCGTGACGTCAGCGAGCACGCTGATTGGACGAGCTGCCGCGCATGCGCCGTAGGACCGGGAAGAGGTGAGTTGGCATCGGCGATCTGGGGGGTTTCACACAGCGGGACAAGGACCAAAACCCAGGATAGTCAAAATCCTGGGTTTTGGTCAACCTTAAATAAACCCCTGTGTTTCACTGTTGAGCTCCTGCAGACTTCAAAAAATATAGTAATAATCATAATAAAATATTTAAAAGTATATAGAACCCCAAAAAGAACACATCATTTTATCAAACTATTTTTATTTACAGAATTGTATCATACATGTCTAGGAACATTGCACATAAAAAATATGGAGAACCCTCTACAGTGAACGATAAACCTCTATATACTGTAACCTAAAAGGACCTACACCCATGGTTTAGCTCCTCCCCTCACAGCAGCCAATCTGCTTGTACCCACTATTCTTGTAGGGCGGCTCTCTTCTTACTTGAGCTGGGTGGGTGATGTCATGTTGGCGCCACCCTCTTGTAGCAGGCGGTGGGCAGGTGACTTGAAGGGAATGATGATGTCGCCAATATTGATGAGGTCACTATATTGGGCTCTCTGCCTTTTCGGCTTGTTAGTGGGGCAGCGGAGGATGTACATTTGTTTAGAGTGTAGGTCCCCTTTACTATTTAGTCCCTTACAGAACATAGTGGGTCAGCAAGACCATTCCAGAGCAATCACTGTTGTGCTGTTAGACAATGGCCGATATATTTCATCTACTCATGTAATAATATTGCTTAGGTTCCTAATAAACAGTGGCGTAACAAAATGTGAAGGGGCACTGGTGCGAACATTAAATGGGGCCCTTTCACAGCTCATACAGTAGACATCAATTGGATGCAGTTAGACAACTAAAGACTGAAACAGCAGAGACAAATGCCTCTTCCTTCATCTAAATGCTGCCAAGTGAGCACAAATATGATAAATAAGGTGGAGGAGCAGCAATGATGGGGCCCCCCTGACCATCCGGTCACACCCCCTGCACCCTCTCAAGTTCTGCCCTTGAAACATGTGGCCCCACAGCTGTACACCAGAAAAATACCCATTTTACAGGTGAGTACTCACAAAATGGTATTACGAGTATGTCACACACCCCGCTTCCAACATTCATGTGTCATGAATGACTTGCCTTCAGCCCGTGCCCGTGGTGTCCCTAGGCAACTGACCAGGGTTTCTCCTGCCCAGCAGCGGCTTCTGCCTCAGATGCCAGCTCCAGCTCCGTGTCCGGCGAGGCGTATCAAGCGGCAAACGGGGGCTTGTCTAAAGGTGAAGCTAGCAGCGGAGATTGGGGGTTGTGGGCTTACTCTGAAGGCGGGTGTCCCACGGGCCTGACATCATGACACTTGGGAAACCGGCCTGTAGAGGGCGATCTTGCAGAGATGACATGGAAAAAAGGAGCCCCTCCTGGTCCATAAGTACCCGGGACCTCCCACTATTCCCCAGTCTTTTAAAAAAGCTGTGAGAAACTAGGAAGAGCAAATTATATAGTGAATTGAAAATAATAAAAAACCCCATATAAAGGACCCCAGAACAAAAAAGGGTGGGGGAAGCGGGGTGTGTGACATACTAGGAATAATACCATTTTGTGAGTACTTACCTGTAAAATAGATATTACGAGTATGTCACACACCCCGCTTCCCCCACCCTTTTTTGTTTTGGGGTCCTTTATATGGGGTTTTTTATTATTTTCAATTCACTATATAATTTGCTCTTCCTAGTTTCTCTCAGCTTTTTTAAATTATATAGTGAATTGAAAATAATAAAAAACCCCATATAAAGGACCCCAGAACAAAAAAGGGTGGGGGAAGCGGGGTGTGTGACATACTCGTAATATCTATTTTACAGGTAAGTACTCACAAAATGGTATTATTCCTAATATGTCACACACCCCGCTTCCAACATTCATGACACTTGGGATATCCAATAGCAGTGTCCATAATGGGTGGGGATCCAACAAGGCAAAAATGCATAACTTAAATTACTGCAGCTTGCAGAACTGCGATCAAAAGCAGCATCCGCTGAGGCCCGCACATCAACCCTGTAAAACTTAGAAAAAGTATGCACCGAAGACCAAGTAGCAGCCTTGCAAACTTGTTCAACAGACGCCTGGTGCTGAAAAGCCCAAGAAGCCCCAACAGCACGAGTAGAATGAGCAGTAACACGAAAAGGGGGTGTCAGGTTCCACTTACCCGTTCCCCGGTCCAGCGGCGTTCCCGCTGCGCGGCCTCCCGCCCGGCGGCCGCGGCGGCTTCCATTCCCGCTGGCGTGCACGCGCCTTCTCTTCCTCCAGCCGGCGGCCCCGGCTTCCTCACACGTGCTCGCGCGCACGTTCCGTTTATGCCCTTAATTAAGGAAACTTAATTAAAGGGCCAGGTGGGGTTGGGGGGAGTGCTCTGCTGCAACAGGGCCAATGAGCCATTGACTTTGGGGCTGAACGCCTCTGGGGTTGTATATGGGCCAATGAGCCCAGGGTAGGGAGGTTGCCTTCATCCCTCGTCCTGACCAATCCCTAACCAGTTCCTATGTGCACCAATCACACACCCATTCCCCCCATCCCCAATCTTGTCTGTGCCTATATTAGGTTCGCTCCGTCAGTCACCCAGTGCCTGTGATAGCGCCTTGTACCTAGTATTGACCTCTGTGTATCTGTTATTGACCCCGTCCACCGCCTGAACCGACCATTCTTGATCTGAACTCCTGTTGCCGACCTCTGCTTAGAAACTTGACCACGAATTGCCTAATCCTTCGGTACCGCCACGATCTCTGTCTTCCCGTTATCGACCTCTGGCCTGTCTCTGGACTTCCGCTGCTAACGCTCTAGCCATTTGGTTCTTCAGATCTCCTATTAATAAGCTCATCTTTTGAGCCATTGAAGTCCTGGGGGCAACCGATCCCGGGCAGGCGTATTCTGCGTCCCGGCAAGCGGGGGCCCCTACAGGTGAAGCTGGCTGCGGAGATTGGGGGTTGAGGGCTTATCTGGAGGGCTGGAGTTACCCCGAGCGTGACAGGGGGAACCTTCCCCTTAGCAGAATAGGCCCCAACAATGGCCTGACATAACCATTTACTGATGAAGGTTTGGCGGGTGCCAAACCCTTCCTAGGCCCAGAGGGCACAACAAAAAAGGCATCTGTCTTACGGAAAGCTGAAGTAGTAACCAAATAATACTTAACACAACGAACAACATCCGAAGAATGTAAAACCGTTTCGTTATTATTACTAGGATTAGGGCACAATGAAGGAAGAACTATATCCTGATTTAGGTGGAAGGCAGACACCACCTTAGGAAGAAAATCTGGTTTAAAACGGAAAACCACCTATCCTGATGCCTTTCGAAGTAAGGGGCCTGGATAGACAGGGCCGCCAATTCAGAAACCCGAGGTAATAGCAACCAAAAAAGCAACCTTCTGAGTAAGAATATGAAGAGGAACCTCCTGTAAAGGTTCCAAAGGAGCAGCCTGCATAGCAGAGAGCACGAGATTAAGATCCCAAACAGGAAGTAGGGGCTTTCTAGGAGGACGCACATGCGTGACCCCCTGAAAAAAAGTCTTAACCAAGGGATGAAGAGCAAACGACCTTTGAAAGAAAATAGCCAACGCAGAAACCTGCCCTTTCAAAGTACTAATCTGGAAGCCCAAATCCAGACCTCGTTGCAGAAACTCCAAAATCCTAGGGATAGAAAATACTCTGCAAGGCAGGGCCCTAGATTCACACCAGTCCATATAGGACCTCCAAGTCCTGTAATAAATAACAGAGGAAGACTTCTTCCTATCTCTAACAAGAGTCTGAATGACCGCGTCAGAAAGACCTTCCTCCTTTAAGATGGAGATTTCAGCAGCCAAGCCGTCAAAGCCAGCATTGGTAAATTGGGGTAACAGAGTTGACCCTGAGTTAAGAGATCTGGAAGAAGAGGAAGAGACAACTGATTCTCTGCCAGCCTTGTGACGTCTGCGAACCAAAGCCACCTTGGCCACCTTGGGGCCACCAGAATTGCTGGCACCCCCTCCAGAACTAACTTGCGCACCACCTTGCTTAACATAGAGAATTGGGGAAACAGATACAGGAACCCCAGATCCTTCCAGGCCAGAGACATGGCATCCGCTGCCACTTCCAGAGGATCCTGGGATAGAGACACAAAAACTGGAAGTTTGTGGTTGTGACGAGAAGCAAACAGGTCCAACCGTGGAGTCCCCCACTTGTGACAAAGAAACTGAAAGACCCTGGGATTGAGAGACCACTCTCCCTGGCGAGCGCATGCTCTGCTCAGGGAGTCTGCCTCCACATTCTCTATCCACGAAATGTAAACTGTAAACTGCCGATAAGCAGGGAACATTGATCTCTGCCCACTGAAGGATCAGAGACACTTCCCGAAGGGCACCCCAACTGCGAGTCCCTCCCTGGTGATTGATGTATGCAACTGCTGTTCGGTTGTCTGACCGAATCTGAACCGGCAGCCCCCGCAAAGATGAGACTCAGTCGGAGCAGAACAAGCCGAATGGCCCGAAGCTCCAATAAATTGATTGGGGAGTGAGCCTCCTGAGGCCCCCACAACCCCTGGAACCGGTGCTTCCTCCGGATGCCCCCCCAACCCATAAGGCTGGCATCCGTAGTGACCAACTCCCAACAGGGGGTCAGAAATGACTTGCCGTTTCTGAGATTGCTCGAAGTCAGCCACCACTGAAGGGACCGCAGAACGCGGGGAGACAACAAACAAACCCGATTCAATGACAGAGGACACTTGTCCCACTTCGCCAAGAGAAAGAGCTGAAGCGTCCTCATATAAAACTGAGCAAACGGGACCGCTTCGAATGTGGCCACCATCAGCCCCACTAGCCTCATCCCCAAGCCGATAGGCTGACGAGGATTGGACAAGAACATGAAAAACCTGCACAAAATGCACCTAGTTCAGCACCATCTAAATCAAATGCACATATGGGCAAGAGTGTGCCAATTTAAGCATCCCAAATACACAATATATTAAACAAAACACCTTGTGGCCCAGTGTACCACAAGAACAGGCACTAAGCAAAAAAGGCACCACTCCTACTCAACTAATAAGCCAACACCATCACTAGTTATTATCAATAGTTTAATTCATCAGAAAACCTCATTAAAAAACATAAAATACAACTCTGTGAAGTACTCACCTGTAGAGTTGGTATTATATGCAGACAGCACGTCCCGCTCCAGACATAGTCCTTACATGTGGGTATACCTCCGCCTTCAGTGCCGTGCACTGCAGTATCATGAAGAAAACAAGCTCCTCCCGGCCCTACATATACCGAGGGACCTCCCACAAATCCCCAGCATTGACAAGCAGTGAGAGAAGAAGCCAGGAGGAAAACAACCACCCAGAGACTGGCAATAATATCCAAGATAATAATCACCAAACAGGGGATCCAGAACAAGGTGAATCAGGGTGGGGTGGAGCAGGACGTGCTGTCTGCATATAATACCAACTCTGAGTACTTCACAGAGTTGTATTATTCTAAGCAGACAGCACGTCCTGCTCCAGACATAGTCCTTACATGTGGGACATCCAATAGCAGTGTCCATAAGTAGGGTGGGATCCCCGAGAAAAAAGGCACAGACAACCATAAAAGTGCTGTCACCTTAACCATGCTACCAAGAGCAACGAGAGCAATGCTCTAACCTCAGCCTTTGAGTTCTTGTAAAGGCAGAACTGAACACAAGCAGCGGACTAGCCAGCTTGCTCAACAGAACCTAGTGCTGAAAGGCCCAAGCCAAGCACAAGTAGTAAGAGAGCAAAAACCAAGAGAGAAGAACAATCTTCCCCTAACGAGTAGGCCAGAGTAACAGCCTAACCATGCTACTGGAAAAAAAGGGGCAGCCATGGCAACCTTAGAGATCTCCCCATCTGAGAATATGAACCCAGGTCTCAGGCGAGACCAGCAGGAATACTGAAAAACAACACTAACAAGGCTCAGCAAGAGCCGAGACGTTTACTTTAGGCTCAGAGGAACAAGGCGACCGAGCAGGACCAAGCCAAAGGGCACCTACACCCGTGTTAGCAATCAGATCCGGTACATAAGGATGGAGAAACCTATAAGCCCCAAGGGGCATAATCCCTACCAGGGACAAGAGAAAGGCCAGGAATCTCCAACACCTGATGAGGGATACAGATCCCTTTCGCTCAGAGTAAGCCAGACAATAGCCTAGAGACCGTAGGGTCTGGACTAAAGGAGAATAAGAACACCACCTGGACCCTATTCGGCGTAAGGCGGAACAACCTCACCTCATGGTGTACAGATATATATATATATATATAATGACTAGGACCGCTAACAGAGCCATCCTTTATGGCACATTTCTGACTGAAGCAACCGCCCCAGAAGAGCGATATGAGGGAAGGAACAGTTCAGACAAGAACCTGAATAAGACCCAAGGGAACCCTTAGCAGGGCATCCGGATAAGTAACCACCCAAAAAGGGAGCACAGAATTCCCTGGGGAATGCACCTGAGCAACCCCTGAGGAATGCGCAACACAGAAGATTGAACTAGACTTCTGCAGTATGTGAACAGGGCGAGCCCTGAAACCTTCAGAGCACCGAGTTGGGGAGCCAACTTCAACCGTGCTATAATAATCCTATGACCCAGGGATAGGGAACATCCCGCAGGAAAGAGAGCTAGTCCAAGCAAAGCAGACTAGAAGAGCATACTCCAACATAGCTGGCAGAAAAGGGAGAAGAAGAGGAGGGAGCTAGGCCTAGCCCTCCAATAGAGAAAAGACACCCAGAGATACCCATCTCCAATAGGGTGAAAAGCCAACCGACCAATCGCCTAAAAGGCCTGTAGGTAAGGGCGACGTAGTAGGTAGTCCGAATAGGCAGAACAGCCCTCTTGAGAAGGCATACAGTACGACTGTCTTCAGCAGAAAATCTGCGAACCACGCCCCGCTGGGCCACCCAGCGCCCCCAGCATAACGGTTCTCCCTTTCTATTGCAATCTTATGCAGAACCCCGCCTGGCAGGGTGAAAGAAGTTAAGACATATAGAATATAATGTCCTGACAGAAGCAATACTAGGCCCTCATGACCAAGGCCAGAGAGTCCTGGGACAATAACCCTGAGTCCCTGTAATAGCAACGGGGCCCCACAGGGCCACACCAGTAGGGACTCAGTGAGATACTAGAATAGAACCTCCTGCCACGTTAGGGCAGCCAGCCAAGCTAATACCAATGAAGTGCAAGGGATGTAAACCCCCACTTAGAACCGAACCGGAACCTTCTTGAAGGGTCAACCTGTTCCAAGACCTTCACAGATAAAAAGGGACAAGCCACTGTCCACAGACTGATCGAGAGTCCCCAAAAAGGACAAGTCCTTAAGAGGAGTAGTCCAGCAAATTAGAGCGCACCAAAGGCTCAATGTGTCAACCCAAAAAACCGTATGAAGATGGATCCCCTAAGGGGACCCCTTTAGGAACCACGGGGGATTTCAGGAGAAATAAGACCCCCCAGTCCACCTGCAAGACTTGGTACCCATGATGACCATCTACAGGGAGAAGAGAGAAGGAAGGAATGGTCCCAGACATCTTCCTTGAATTTACAACCTCAAAAGGAACCCCCGTAACGAGGGGGAGCGTACTGACCTAGTTCCAGGGGTGCTGGAACCCTGTCCAGGATAAGTAACCAAAGGTGTCGCAGGGCCCAAGGGCTCCTGAGAATAAGGGACAGCATCTGGGCCGCCACCAACAGGCCCACCGGCTGCAAGGTAAAGGAAGTGCGACATCAAAGAGGGCAAGGCCCTTTCCATAACAAGTCCACATTTAGCAGAAGGAAGGTTCTAACATGAACCAATCTAAATGCCACCCCGTAGAGGGATACCGAACCGGGGAACACTAAGTAAGTGATGTGCCTGAGCACCAATCCACAGGATTCCCAAAGGAGCCACAAGTCAATAGCCACACGGCCTGATGCAAAAATAGGAAGCAAAGAAGGACAATAAAGTAGAACCTAGCGCGGACGCCACACGGGCACGTCCAAGACACCACTCCCATACTCGCCTCGGTGAGTCATCTGGGAGCAGGAGAGGAACCAAAACAATACCCCAATGCGCAGAGTTGGACCTTCAACACTGGCTGGAAGTGGCCTAGGTGTCCTGAAGGCACAGGGGACTAAAAAGGGATTATAAATCCTCACATGCATCAAGAGGTCTACTGGACTAGAGCGCCTGCGGTCCAACAGGTAGATACCATGTAGAAACTGCCTGTAAAGGAATAAATGCTAGGCCCCAGAATGCCAACCTGGGTCAGACTGCTTCATCCCGGAGGGGAAGGGTAAAGTGGATGCAATCACAGGTCAAGGGCCAACCTGTAAGAGAGCCCAGACCCTACACACCAAACTCGGCCTGCCTCAACTCCTGAAGGGAAAACAGGGACTAGAAGAACCCTGATAACCTTAGAAAAAGGAACGCCCAGCAGACTCCATTCTGCATCCGGGGGGGGGACTACCTCCTGTAACAACCTGAAAGAAGCATGGCGCCCTGCGATAGGAGCCCAGTGCTGCGGCAGTCCACTCGCCCAACAAGGCGAGGGCGTCCCCTCACGCTTGTGCATATTTGGACTTCGCACAGCCGGAGGACCCAGGGCGTTGCCTGCCCCCCCTGGGGCGGGTCTCCATTCCAAAAAATTGGAAGCACACTTCTAGTTCGCGCTTGACACTAACGTAGGGAAGGGGAGGGGTGTCCCTGCCCCTGGGAGGCCGAGACGGCCTTCTGCTCGAGGGTGCCTTACTCCTTTTTTCCAAAAGGTCCAACCGGGCCCCAATAAGCGTCGTCTCTAAAGGGAAGGCCAGTAAGAGCCTTTTTAGCATCATTGTCAGCCCGCTACTGTCGCAGCCAAGCAGGCGGCGAATAGCCACCACAAGAACCGAGGTTCTAGTGCACATTTTAACAGTGTCCTCCATCGCTGAGAGAATAAACTCACAAAAACATCACAATCAGACAGTGCCCTAAAGACCTCCCAAGGGAGATCCTCCGGTTGGTGGTCAAGTATCTTCCTAAGAAGGGTCCTGGCGGTCAACCGCAGTGACTGCCGCGGCACAGACCGGGCGCACAGCCGTCCCTGCCCACGAAAGGGCGTGGGAAGCCAGACTGTCAATGCCCCGGTCCTCAGCATCCCGAAGGGTACGATGGCTGTCATGAACGGAGGGTTAGCAACCCCAATAATAGGTGCATCCACCTCGGGAGGGGTGACCAGCAGCCAACCACATCAGGGGGAAAAGGGTACTTCCAATCCCAGACCCCCGGAACTCCTGTACGTTCACAAGGCGATTCCCAATCCTTAGATATAAGAGCCTGGAATGATCCTGCTCTAGAAATTCCAAGCGCGGCGGCGCCGTGTGGAAACTCTCCCTCTTGGGCTTGGGAGTAATTTATCAGTGTCACACCGGCCCCAGGAACCAGGGCCAGAATTATCACGGGTCCAAGGTATCTCGTCTGAGGAACCGGAACCTGAAAACAGTCCACCTTCATCCGAAGGATCGAGGACCTGCATAGCAGCAGACTCTTCAGTTTGCTTGAAAAACATAGAGCCAGGAAGCGTCAGGGACCGCTTCTTTCCAGTGCCCAAGCGCTCCGCCAACCAGGCATCACCTGCTCAGGCGTAGCCTGCGCGGCACCACCTGCTGGTCATCCCCGCTCAAGTGCGACTCATCAGGAGTGAGATTTAAACAAGGGGAGACAGGTGTATTGAAGCAAGATGCAGCCACTGGTAAACCTGATTGCAGGGCCAGTGCTTGTTCAGCACACGGTCCGCAGACCCGTGCTCTGTCAGCGTCAGCGTGGGGTGGTCCCCACGCAGTACACAGCCAGTCTTGTCCTCGCGGGACCCCGGACACATAATTCTGAGATGCCTCCATATGGTGATTATCAAAGCAATATGCCAGCAGGGATTTATGCTATAAGCGACCCCGGATGCCCCAAGACCCGCTAGGAATGTGGGAGAATTTAAATGTGAACCCGTTTAAGATATATATCAGGCCGGGGGATGCCACCGGAATCTTAGCGTCTGAAAGACATAAGGAGAAGAATGGGTATCAGAGCCTTGCGCAGCTGGAAAACATATAAAAAGGAGTCACCCGCAAGGGCACTTACAGACCAAGGGAGGAGGGAACCGCCACCACGCGTGTGCGCAAAGATCAGCAAAATGGGGCCAGCGAACCTGGAAGGGCGGGGTCGATGCTCGGCCGTGACGCGGAGAGCGCCAATTCAAGTCCCCGCCCACTCCGGAGAGCGCGAAGCTCTGAGGTAACGGCTAGGCAAGGATACAATCACACGCTTAAGGATTTGTAGAAAAACCGTTACGACTAGTAAGGAAAAGGCGCCAAAGCATCTAGACAATGCCGCAAATTGTGCAAAAGACATACGGCGGTAGCCGAAAACCAGATAAAGAGCGGCTCTGACATTTCAATGTTAATGAAGGGCAGAAATAAGGCCATAAGCGTGAGGTACACAGGGACCACCACACACATACCCCCCCCCTTTCTTTTCCCACTAACTAGTTGGGGAATGAGGGAGGATGGCGACCCTTACACAGGGTCCA
This sequence comes from Gastrophryne carolinensis, assembly GCA_027917425.1. NCBI lineage: Eukaryota > Metazoa > Chordata > Amphibia > Anura > Microhylidae > Gastrophryne > Gastrophryne carolinensis. The sequence continues at coordinate 280,647,819 of CM051237.1, read as the reverse complement.
GCACTACCCGGGGTACGGGGCAATAATGCGGGAGGGGCATCCACTAGAGGCTCACCATCAGCCTAAACCGCCTACCCTATGGTGGGGGATTGCGGTGGAGCATGGCTCCGTTAAGCAGACGAGGTGCTGCCTACCTTCACCCGACCAACGCAGCCCAGGCTGGGAGGCATATTCTTTCACAGAGAGGACGGGTGGAAATAGTCCCGCAGGGCCTCGGGCTGTAAAGCCCCGCTCGCCTGCGAGAGCGCGATACTTCATGTCTTCGCAGTTCCAGCACTGCAGAGAAATCTGGGGATTTGTGGGAGGTCCCTCGGTATATGTAGGGCCGGGAGGAGCTTGTTTTCTTCATGATACTGCAGTGCATGGTGCTGAAGGCGGAGGTATACCCACATGTAAGGACTATGTCTGGAGCAGGACGTGCTGTCTGCTTAGAATAGTACATTAATCATCACAAACATTTAAAAAAGACATACCAATACACAGCCCAACCCAGCAAGAGAAACCCAATTAATCCTAACCATCTGTGCTAACCACACTATTTTAACATTGCATGGATGCATCTATATTAATCTAGTTCCTAAAGTGCCTATGTGCAATATTAAAGTGCTATTCATGAATATACAAAAAGTATAAAAAACTAACAAGGAAATAATCACCTCAATGAAAAATAGATTAACCTCCTGCTGAGCGAGACAATCACCCACGCGTTCCGTGACGGACTGTCACTTCCTCAAGATGCCACTTCAAATGCTGCCCATGCTCCCGCTAAAATAGGCTGGGAAAGCGCACCAGCACCTGCCCGCCTCCAACCCCCGGCGCACGGCAGCCCCGGCCGGCGGCTGCACTCACGCCGGAAGTGGAACCCGACGAGCGCCCGCGCCAAACCCCGCCCACCCACAAGTGACGTCATAACCATGCCCCCGCCCGCCCCCCAGACCGTCCCCAATGACACGCCCCACACAGCAGCGCCGTATAACAGCGTGCAGTCATGGCAACGGGCACAGGGACGAGGGGGGCGGGCGAGGGCAGGGCCGTCGCCGCGGTAAACGACCAATGAATGAATAACGGCTCATTGGAGAGCAGAGGCAGCATCGAGGCCCTCACTCTAAGCCATAGTCAATCCCATACACAAACAAACAAATGTATGTTAAAACCACAAATAAAGTATACATGTTTTCTTTAGATAATAAGTACTAAAGGATATACATATATAATATACATCAAAACAAATCAAAAAATACAATTTTGTGAGTACTCACCTGAAAAATGGATATTGTCAGTGTGCCACACATCCCGCTTCCCCTTTAATTCTTCACGATTGGGTTACTCACCGCCAGGTGACGCAGTTGCAGAGAGGAAGTCTTGTAACGAGCCCCCTTCGGGCCTATATATACCTGGTACCTCCCACTTAACACCAGTGATTTCAAAAGCAGAAAGACAAGGTACCAGTAATCTAAAGGTAACCTCAAAATAAAGAAAAGCTTCACCATATAAAGGATCCAGGATACCGAAAAGGGCGGGGTGAAGCGGGGTGTGTGGCACACTGACAATATCCATTTTTCAGGTGAGTACTCACAAAATGGTATTATTCTCAGTGTGCCACACACCCCGCTTCCCCTTTAATTCTTCACGATTGGGACATCCAAAAGCAGTGTCCACAAGGGATGGGTATCCGAAGGCAAAAATGAAGCATAACTTAAATGACTGCAGTCTGCAGAACTTTGCGGCCAAAAACAGCATCCGCTGAGGCCCGCACATCAACTTTGTAAAACTCAGAAAAAGTATGAACAGAAGACCAAGTAGCGGCCTTACAAACTTGTTCAACAGAAGCTTGGTGCTGAAAAGCCCAGGATGCACCAACAGCACGAGTAGAATGAGCAGTGATACGAAAAGGGGGAACTTTCCCCTTAGCAGAATAGGCCGCAATAACGGCCTGACGTATCCATTTGCTAATGGGAAGATTTGGCCGGTGCCAAACCCTTCTTAGGCCCACAGGGCACAACAAAAAAGGCATCTGTTTTACGAAAAGGAGACGTAATAATCAAATAGTACTTAACACAACGTACTACATCCAAACAATGCAAAACCCTCTCTTTGTAATTCTTAGGATTAGGACACAAGGAGGGAAGAACAATATCCTGATTCAAATGAAAAGCAGAAACAACCTTAGGAAGAAAGTCTGGTTTGAACCGAAAGACCACTTTATCCTGATGCCTCTCAAAGTAAGGCGCCTGAATAGACAAGGCCGCCAACTCCGAGACACACCGGACTGAAGTGATAGCTACCAAGAAGACAATCTTCTGAGTCAGGGTAGACAAAGCAATATCTTGCAAAGGCTCAAAAGGAGGAGCCTGAAGAGCAGAAAGAACCAAATTCAAGTCCCAAACAGGGAGTAATGGTTTCCTGGGGGGCCGCACATGCGTAACCCCCTGGAAAAAAGTTTTAACTAAAGGATGAAGCGCAAAACGCTTCTGAAAAAAGATAGATAAGGCAGAAACTTGCCCTTTCAACGTACTTAGCTGAAGACCAGAGTCCAGGCCAGATTGTAAAAACTCCAGAATCCTGGAGACCGAAAAGACCCTACAAGGAAAAGATCTAATCTCACACCAAGCGATATAGGCTTTCCAAGTCCTATAGTAGATGATAGAAGAAGACCTCTTCCGGGCACTGATCAGAGTCTTAACGACCGAGTCAGAAAGACCCTCCTCCTTCAAGATGGAGGTTTCAGCAGCCAGGCCGTCAAACCCAGCGCTGGTAAATTGGGGTAACACAACCGACCCTGAGTGAGCAGATCGGGCCGAAGAGGCAGAACGAACTGGTCCACTGCCAGCCGAACGAAGTCTGCGAACCACACTCGCCTTGGCCACTTTGGGGCCACAAGAATGGCGGACACCCTTTCCAGAGCCAGCTTCCGAACCACCCTGCCCAGCATGGGTATCGGAGGAAACAGGTACAGAAACCCCAGATCCCCCCAGCTCAGGGACATGGCATCCACTGCCAGAGCCAAGGGATCCTGGGAGAGCGAGACGAAGTTCGGGAGCCTGCAATTGTGACGAGAGGCAAACAGGTCCACCTCCGGGGACACAGTGAGAGAAAAACCTGAGGATGGAGAGACCATTCTCCCAGATGGGAAGAGCCCCTGCTCAACCAGTCAGCTTCCTGGTTCTCCACCCCTGGAATGTACACCGCCGAGAGACAAGGAACATGGGCCTCCGCCCAGGACAGGATCAGGGACACCTCCCTGAGAGCACCCGGACTGCGAGTCCCTCCCTGATGATTGATGTAAGCAACCGCTGTTCGATTGTCCGAACGAACCTGGACCGGAAGGCCCAGAACGTGTTGTGTCAGAAGGGCAAGAACCCGACGGATGGCTCTCAGTTCCAGAATATTGATGGGTAAGTGGGCCTCTTGAGGTCCCCACTGCCCCTGGAACTGAAGCTCCTTCCAGAACCCCCCCATCCCGAAAGACTGGCGTCCGTGGTGACAATTTCCCAAAGAGGAGTCAGGAAAGACCTGCCCTTCACGAGATTGGCCGAGACCAACCACCACTGGAGGGACTGCCGGACCCGAGAGGACAACTGGAAGGGCTGATCCAGCGACCGAGGCTGCCGGTCCCAGGACGCCAACAGATAGAGCTGAAGCGTCCTCGTGTGAAATTGAGCAAAAGGAACTGCCTCGAAGGAGGCAACCATCAACCCTACCAGCCTCATCCCCAGATGGATGGACGGCCAAGGATTGGAAAGTAGGACCCGAGCCAACTCCTGAATCAGATGAATTTTGGACTGGGGGAGAAACACCCTGTGTTGACAAGAGTCCAACTGCATCCCCAGAAAGGACATCACCCTGGCCGGAGCGAGGGAGGACTTGGGGAAGTTGATCACCCAACCAAAGCTTTCCAGCGTGGAGACCACCATCCTGGTGTCTGTCTCCGATTGATTGAGTGACGGAGCCATGATGAGAAGGTCGTCCAGATAAGGTACGACACGAATGCCCCGAGATCTGAAAATGGCCATCACCCCTGCCAGCACCTTGGTGAACACTCTTGGGGCCGAGGTAAGGCCAAACGGAAGTGCCACAAATTGAAAATGCTGATCTTTCATCACGAATCGAAGAAAACGTTGATGAGCCTGGCAGATGGGAACATGAAGATAAGCATCCTTGATGTCTATGGACGTCATGAAGTCCCCCTGCCGAAGGGAACCGATGGCCGTACGCAAAGTTTCCATGCGAAACCTCCGAATACGGATGAACCTGTTGAGTAATTTCAGGTCCAGGACGGGACGATCCGGCCCGTCCTTTTTGGGGACTGCGAAAAGATTGGAGTAGAAACCGAGGCCCATCTCTAAGCGCGGTACCGGCCGGATGACTGCCATTTCTAAAAGATTCCTTATTGACGCCAGGAGCCCCTGTGCGGCCAAAGGATCGATGGGCACCCGAGACCGAAAGAACCGTGAAGGAGGGCGAGACTCGAACTCCAGTTTGTAACCAGTTTGTTGACGACACCACCTCCCGGATGCATCTGTCTGGAACCTCCTGGTCCCAAACCTGGGAGAAGTGTCGCAATCGTCCACCCACCCGCACGGGTGAGGGCAGCCCCTCATTGCTGAGCGGGCTTACCAGCAGGCTTGGGCTTGGCGCCCCAGGACTGAGTGGGACGGCCAAGGCCCCTCCCCCGGGTCCAACCTGCACCTCTGGTAGCGGGAAAGGAAACCCCCCTACCCGCTCTAAATCCCCGAAAGGAAGGCCTAACGGTACTTGCACCCCGAAAGGGGCGACGAGGCCTCTTGCATTGAGGCATTTTACCACCTTTTGCAACTGAATCAATTTTATCACCAAACAGTCGCAAACCCAAAAAAGGAAGTGCTGTGAGCACCCTTTTAGAGACTAATTCCGCCGAGCACTGGCGCAGCCATACTGACCGACGAATAGCCACCAGCATTGCCGCTGTCCTGCTACTCATTGCCAGCGCATCGTCCTGAGCGGTCAGAACAAAGGAAATAAAAGACTCACACTGCTTAAGAGCACTAAACTCATTACATTTGTTAATTATTGCATAATATTTGTTTTTGTTTGTGTCCTTATGTTACATTTTTGTACTGATATGATTGTTACTTTGGGTTTTGTTTTGTGTCATGGTGTTTGAAGTATATAATCAATTTATAATCAGGGAATACATTTTGTATTATTATACTGTATTTGGACAATGCAAATTCCACTTTGGGGTAGTTTTTTATGGATTAAAAAAGGATTAATATTTTTGTATGGTTCTGATTCACCGTGGTTTATGTATTTTTTGCTTTTGTGCCGGCACAAAAAAAAAGGGTGTTAGTTATTATATAAAATAATTTTAAGCCTAAAGAGAACTGGATACGAGTATATTATATGGGTAACTACTGAGGACAGGTGTGTATACACTTATTCAGGGCAGGTTTAGGAATCTTTTTAATTTGTTTTGTTGTTTTTTAAATGTGTGTCTTTTGTATAATAAAAACTTTATGAATTTTTATTGGTTGTGCTCCTTTGTGTGACCCCTGGATCTGGTTGATTCTAGGGTTCACTTTTTTCTATACTATACAGCACAGGGATCACACACACAGAAGACTAGGCAGCAGAGCTGACACTCTATACAACATAGGGATCACACACACAGGAGACAAGGGACTAGGCAGCAGAGCTGACACTCTATACAGCACAGGGATCACACACACAGGAGGCAGGCGACTAGGCAGCAGAGCTGACACTCTATACAGAACAGGGATCACACACACAGGAGGCAGGGGACTAGGCAGCAGAGCTGACACTCTATACAGCACATGGATCACACGCAGGAGACTAGGCAGCAGAGCTGACACTCTATACAGCACATACAGCACAGGGTCCCACACACAGGAGGCAGGGGACTAGGCAGCAGAGCTGACACTCTATACACCACAGGGATCACACACACAGGAGGCAGGGGACAAGGCAGCAGAGCTGACACTCTATACAGCACAGGGATCACACACAGGAGACTAGGGACTAGGCAGCAGAGCTGACACTCTATACAGCACAGGGATCACACACAGGAGACTAGGCAGCAGAGCTGACACTCTATACAGCACAGGGTCACACACACAGGAGGCAGGGGACTAGGCAGCAGAGCTGACACTCTATACAGCACAGGGATCACACACAGGAGACAAGGGACTAGGCAGCAGAGCTGACACTCTATACAGCACAGGGTCACACACACAGGAGGCAGGGGACTAGGCAGCAGAGCTGACACTCTATACAGCACATGGATCACACACAGGAGACTAGGCAGCAGAGCTGACACTCTATACAGCACATACAGCACAGGGTCCCACACACAGGAGGCAGGGGACTAGGCAGCAGAGCTGACACTCTTTACACCACAGGGATCACACACACACAGGAGGCAGGGGACTAGGCAGCAGAGCTGACACTCTATACAGCACAGGGATCACACACAGGAGGCAGGGGACTAGGCAGCAGAGCTGACACTCTATACAGCACAGGGATCACACACAGGAGGCAGGGGACTAGGCAGCAGAGCTGACACTCTATACAGCACAGGAATCACACACAGGAGGCAGGGGACTAGGCAGCAGAGCTGATACTCTATACAGCACAGGGATCACACACAGGAGACTAGGCAGCAGACCTGACACTCTATACAGCACAGGGATCACACACACACAGGAGGCAGGGGACTAGGCAGCAGAGCTGACACTCTATAAAGCACAGGGATCACACACAGAAGACAAGGGACTAGGCAGCAGAGCTGACACTCTATACAGCACAGGGTCACACACACAGGAGGCAGGGGACTAGGCAGCAGAGCTGACACTCTATACAGCACAGGGATCACACACAGGAGACTAGGGACTAGGCAGCAGAGCTGACACTCTATACAGCACAGGGATCACACAGAGGAGGCAGGGGACTAAGCAGCAGAGCTGACACTCTATACAGCACAGGGATCACACAGAGGAGGCAGGGGACTAGGCAGCAGAGCTGACACTCTATACAGCACAGGGATCACACAGAGGAGGCAGGGGACTAGGCAGCAGAGCTGACACCCTATACAACACAGGGATCAAACACACAGGAGGCAGGGGACTAGGCAACAGAGCTGACACTCTATACAGCACAGGGATCACACACAGGAGGCAGGGGACTAGGCAGCAGAGCTGACACACTATACACCACAGGGATAACACACAGGAGGCAGGGGACTAGGCAGCAGAGCTGACACTCTATACAGCACAGGGATCACACACACAGGAGGCAGGGGACTAAGCAGCAGAGCTGACACTCTATACAGCACAGGGTCACACACACAGGAGGCAGGGGACTAGGCAGCAGAGCTGACACTCTATACAGCACAGGGATCACACACAGGAGGCAGGGGACTAGGCAACAAAGCTGACACTCTATACAGTACAGGAATCACATACACACTGGGAGACAAGGGACTCGGCAGCAGAGTTGACAATCTATACAGCACAGGGATCACACAGAGGAGGCAGGGGACTAGGCAGCAGAGCTGACACTCTATACAGCACAGGGATCACACAGAGGAGGCAGGGAACTAGGCAGCAGAGCTGACACTCTATTCAGCACAGGGATCACACACAGGAGGCAGGGGACTAGGCAGCAGATCTGACACTCTATACAGCACAGGGATCACACACACACACACACAGGAGGCAGGGGACTAGGCAGCAGAGCTGACACTCTATACAGCACAGGGATCACACACACACACACACACAGGAGGCAGGGGACTAGGCAGCAGAGCCGACACCCTATACAACACAGGGATCAAACACACAGGAGGCAGGGGACTAGGCAGCAGAGCTGACACTCTATACAGCACAGGGATCACACACAGGAGGCAGGGGACTAGGCAACAGAGCTGACACTCTATACAGCACAGGGATCACACACACAGGAGGCAGGGGACTAGGCAGCAGAGCTGACACACTATACAGCACAGGGATCACACACACACACAGGAGGCAGGGGACTAAGCAGCAGAGCTGACACTCTATACAGCACAGGGATCACACACAGGAGGCAGGGGACTAGGCAACAGAGCTGACACTCTATACAGCACAGGGATCACACAGAGGAGGCAGGGGACTAGGCAGCAGAGCTGACAATCTATACAGCACAGGGATCACACACACACACAGGAGGCAGGCGACTAGGCAGCAGAGCTGACACTCTATACAGCACAGGGATCACACACACAGTAGGCAGGCGACTAGGCAGCAGAGCTGACACTCTATATAGCACAGGGATCACACACAGGAGGCAGGGGACTAGGCAACAAAGCTGACACTCTATACAGCACAGGGATCACACACATAGTAGGCAGGGGACTAGGCAGTAGAGCTGACACTCTATACAGCACAGGGATCACACACACACACAGGAGGCAGGGGACTAAGCAGCAGAGCTGACACTCTATACAGCACAGGGATCACACACATAGTAGGCAGGGGACTAGGCAGTAGAGCTGACACTCTATACAGCACAGGGATCACACACACACACAGTAGGCAGGCGACTAGGCAGCAGAGCTGACACTCTATATAGCACAGGGATCACACACAGGAGGCAGGGGACTAGGCAACAAAGCTGACACTCTATACAGCACAGGGATCACACACATAGTAGGCAGGGGACTAGGCAGTAGAGCTGACACTCTATACAGCACAGGGATCACACACACACACAGGAGGCAGGGGACTAAGCAGCAGAGCTGACACTCTATACAGCACAGGGATCACACAGAGGAGGCAGGGGACTAGGCAGCAGAGATGACACTCTATACAGCACAGGGATCACACACATAGTAGGCAGGGGACTAGGCAGTAGAGCTGACACTCTATACAGCACAGGGATCACACACACACACAGGAGGCAGGGGACTAAGCAGCAGAGCTGACACTCTATACAGCACAGGGATCACACAGAGGAGGCAGGGGACTAAGCAGCAGAGCTGACACTCTATACAGCACAGGGTCACACACACAGGAGGCAGGGGACTAGGCAGCAGAGCTGATACTCTATACAGCACAGGGATCACACACAGGAGACTAGGCAGCAGAGCTGACACTCTATACAGCACAGGGATCACACACAGGAGGCAGGGGACTAGGCAGCAGAGCTGACACTCTATACAGCACAGGGTCACACACACAGGAGGCAGGGGACTAGGCAGCAGAGCTGATACTCTATACAGCACAGGGATCACACACAGGAGACTAGGCAGCAGAGCTGACACTCTATACAGCACAGGGATCACACACAGGAGGCAGGGGACTAGGCAGCAGAGCTGATACTCTATACAGCACAGGGATCACACACAGGAGGCAGGGGACTAGGCAGCAGAGCTTATACTCTATACAGCACAGGGATCACACACACAGGAGGCAGGGGACTAGGCAGCAGAGCTGATACTCTATACAGCACATGGATCACACACAGGAGACAGGGGACTAGGCAGCAGAGCTGACACTCTATACAGCACAGGGATCACACACAGGAGGCAGGGGACTAGGCAGCAGAGCTTATACTCTATACAGCACAGGGATCACACACAGGAGACTAGGCAGCAGAGCTGACACTCTATACAGCACAGGGTTACACACACAGGAGGCAGGGGACTAGGCAGCAGAGCTTATACTCTATACAGCACAGGGATCACACACAGGAGGCAGGGGACTAGGCAGCAGAGCTGACACTCTATACAGCACAGGGATCACACAGAGGAGGCAGGGGACTAGGCAGCAGAGCTGACACTCTATACAGCACAGGGATCACACAGAGGAGGCAGGGGACTAGGCAGCAGAGCTGACACTCTATACAGCACAGGGATCACACAGAGGAGGCAGGGGACTAGGCAGCAGAGCTGACACTCTATACAGCACAGGGATCACACAGAGGAGGCAGGGGACTAGGCAGCAGAGCTGACACTCTATACAGCACAGGGATCACACAGAGGAGGCAGGGGACTAGGCAGCAGAGCTGACACACTATACAGCACAGGGATCACACACACACACAAGAGGCAGGGGACTAAGCAGCAGAGCTGACACTCTATACAGCACAGGGATCACACACAGGAGGCAGGGGACTAGGCAACAGAGCTGACACTCTATACAGCACAGGGATCACACAGAGGAGGCAGGGGACTAGGCAGCAGAGCTGACACTCTATACAGCACAGGGATCACACAGAGGAGGCAGGGGACTAGGCAGCAGAGCTGACACTCTATACAGCACAGGGATCACACACAGGAGGCAGGGGACTAGGCAACAGAGCTGACACTCTATACAGCACAGGGATCACACACACAGTAGGCAGGGGACTAGGCAGCAGAGCTGACACTCTATACAGCACAGGGATCACACAGAGGAGGAAGGGGACTAGGCAGCAGAGCTGACACTCTATACAGCACAGGGATCACACACAGGAGACAGGGGACTAGGCAACAAAGCTGACACTCTATACAGCACAGGGATCACACACACACACACACACACACACAGGAGGCAGGCGACTAGGCAGCAGAGCTGACACTCTATATAGCACAGGGATCACACACAGGAGGCAGGGGACTAGGCAACAAAGCTGACACTCTATACAGCACAGGGATCACACACATAGTAGGCAGGGGACTAGGCAGTAGAGCTGACACTCTATACAGCACAGGGATCACACACACACACAGGAGGCAGGGGACTAAGCAGCAGAGCTGACACTCTATACAGCACAGGGATCACACACATAGTAGGCAGGGGACTAGGCAGTAGAGCTGACACTCTATACAGCACAGGGATCACACACACACACAGTAGGCAGGCGACTAGGCAGCAGAGCTGACACTCTATATAGCACAGGGATCACACACAGGAGGCAGGGGACTAGGCAACAAAGCTGACACTCTATACAGCACAGGGATCACACACATAGTAGGCAGGGGACTAGGCAGTAGAGCTGACACTCTATACAGCACAGGGATCACACACACACACAGGAGGCAGGGGACTAAGCAGCAGAGCTGACACTCTATACAGCACAGGGATCACACAGAGGAGGCAGGGGACTAGGCAGCAGAGATGACACTCTATACAGCACAGGGATCACACACATAGTAGGCAGGGGACTAGGCAGTAGAGCTGACACTCTATACAGCACAGGGATCACACACACACACAGGAGGCAGGGGACTAAGCAGCAGAGCTGACACTCTATACAGCACAGGGATCACACAGAGGAGGCAGGGGACTAAGCAGCAGAGCTGACACTCTATACAGCACAGGGTCACACACACAGGAGGCAGGGGACTAGGCAGCAGAGCTGATACTCTATACAGCACAGGGATCACACACAGGAGACTAGGCAGCAGAGCTGACACTCTATACAGCACAGGGATCACACACAGGAGGCAGGGGACTAGGCAGCAGAGCTGACACTCTATACAGCACAGGGTCACACACACAGGAGGCAGGGGACTAGGCAGCAGAGCTGATACTCTATACAGCACAGGGATCACACACAGGAGACTAGGCAGCAGAGCTGACACTCTATACAGCACAGGGATCACACACAGGAGGCAGGGGACTAGGCAGCAGAGCTGATACTCTATACAGCACAGGGATCACACACAGGAGGCAGGGGACTAGGCAGCAGAGCTTATACTCTATACAGCACAGGGATCACACACACAGGAGGCAGGGGACTAGGCAGCAGAGCTGATACTCTATACAGCACATGGATCACACACAGGAGACAGGGGACTAGGCAGCAGAGCTGACACTCTATACAGCACAGGGATCACACACAGGAGGCAGGGGACTAGGCAGCAGAGCTTATACTCTATACAGCACAGGGATCACACACAGGAGACTAGGCAGCAGAGCTGACACTCTATACAGCACAGGGTTACACACACAGGAGGCAGGGGACTAGGCAGCAGAGCTTATACTCTATACAGCACAGGGATCACACACAGGAGGCAGGGGACTAGGCAGCAGAGCTGACACTCTATACAGCACAGGGATCACACAGAGGAGGCAGGGGACTAGGCAGCAGAGCTGACACTCTATACAGCACAGGGATCACACAGAGGAGGCAGGGGACTAGGCAGCAGAGCTGACACTCTATACAGCACAGGGATCACACAGAGGAGGCAGGGGACTAGGCAGCAGAGCTGACACTCTATACAGCACAGGGATCACACAGAGGAGGCAGGGGACTAGGCAGCAGAGCTGACACTCTATACAGCACAGGGATCACACAGAGGAGGCAGGGGACTAGGCAGCAGAGCTGACACACTATACAGCACAGGGATCACACACACACACAAGAGGCAGGGGACTAAGCAGCAGAGCTGACACTCTATACAGCACAGGGATCACACACAGGAGGCAGGGGACTAGGCAACAGAGCTGACACTCTATACAGCACAGGGATCACACAGAGGAGGCAGGGGACTAGGCAGCAGAGCTGACACTCTATACAGCACAGGGATCACACAGAGGAGGCAGGGGACTAGGCAGCAGAGCTGACACTCTATACAGCACAGGGATCACACACAGGAGGCAGGGGACTAGGCAACAGAGCTGACACTCTATACAGCACAGGGATCACACACACAGTAGGCAGGGGACTAGGCAGCAGAGCTGACACTCTATACAGCACAGGGATCACACACAGGAGACAGGGGACTAGGCAACAATGCTGACACTCTATACAGCACAGGGATCACACACACACACACACACACACACACAGGAGGCAGGCGACTAGGCAGCAGAGCTGACACTCTATATAGCACAGGGATCACACACAGGAGGCAGGGGACTAGGCAACAAAGCTGACACTCTATACAGCACAGGGATCACACACACAGTAGGCAGGGGACTAGGCAGCAGAGCTGACACTCTATACAGCACAGGGATCACACACACACACAGGAGGCAGGGGACTAAGCAGCAGAGCTGACACTCTATACAGCACAGGGATCACACAGAGGAGGCAGGGGACTAGGCAGCAGAGCTGACACTCTATACAGCACAGGGATCACACACACACACAGGAGGCAGGGGACTAAGCAGCAGAGCTGACACTCTATACAGCACAGGGTCACACACACAGGAGGCAGGGGACTAGGCAGCAGAGCTGATACTCTATACAGCAGATGGATCACACACAGGAGACTAGGCAGCAGAGCCGACACTCTATACAGCACAGGGATCACACACAGGAGGCAGGGGACTAGGCAGCAGAGCTGATACTCTATACAGCACAGGGATCACACACAGGAGGCAGGGGACTAGGCAGCAGAGCTGATACTCTATACAGCACAGGGATCACACACAGGAGGCAGGGGACTAGGCAGCAGAGCTTATACTCTATACAGCACAGGGATCACACACACAGGAGGCAGGGGACTAGGCAGCAGAGCTGATACTCTATAAAGCACATGGATCACACACAGGAGACAGGGGACTAGGCAGCAGAGCTGACACTCTATACAGCACAGGGATCACACACAGGAGGCAGGGGACTAGGCAGCAGAGCTGATACTCTATACAGCACAGGGATCACACACAGGAGGCAGGGGACTAGGCAGCAGAGCTGACACTCTATACAGCACAGGGTCACACACACAGGAGGCAGGGGACTAGGCAGCAGAGCTGACACTATACAGCACAGGGATCACACAGAGGAGGCAGGGGACTAGGCAGTAGAGCTGACACTCTATACAGCACAGGGATCACACACAGGAGGCAGGGGACTAGGAAACAAAGCTGACACTCTATACAGCACAGGGATCACACACACACACAGGAGGCAGGCGACTAGGCAGCAGAGCTGACACTCTATATAGCACAGGGATCACACACAGGAGGCAGGGGACTAGGCAACAAAGCTGACACTCTATACAGCACAGGGATCACACACACAGTAGGCAGGGGACTAGGCAGCAGAGCTGACACTCTATACAGCACAGGGATCACACACACACACAGGAGGCAGGGGACTAAGCAGCAGAGCTGACACTCTATACAGCACAGGGATCACACAGAGGAGGCAGGGGACTAGGCAGCAGAGCTGACACTCTATACAGCACAGGGATCACACACACACACACAGGAGGCAGGGGACTAAGCAGCAGAGCTGACACTCTATACAGCACAGGGTCACACACACAGGAGGCAGGGGACTAGGCAGCAGAGCTGATACTCTATACAGCACATGGATCACACACAGGAGACTAGGCAGCAGAGCCGACACTCTATACAGCACAGGGATCACACACAGGAGGCAGGGGACTAGGCAGCAGAGCTGATACTCTATACAGCACAGGGATCACACACAGGAGGCAGGGGACTAGGCAGCAGAGCTTATACTCTATACAGCACAGGGATCACACACACAGGAGGCAGGGGACTAGGCAGCAGAGCTGATACTCTATACAGCACATGGATCACACACAGGAGACAGGGGACTAGGCAGCAGAGCTGACACTCTATACAGCACAGGGATCACACACAGGAGGCAGGGGACTAGGCAGCAGAGCTGATACTCTATACAGCACAGGGATCACACACAGGAGGCAGGGGACTAGGCAGCAGAGCTTATACTCTATACAGCACAGGGATCACACACAGGAGGCAGGGGACTAGGCAGCAGAGCTGACACTCTATACAGCACAGGGTCACACACACAGGAGGTAGGGGACTAGGCAGCAGAGCTGACACTCTATACAGCACAGGGATCACACACAGGAGACTAGGGACTAGGCAGCAGAGCTGACACTCTATACAGCACAGGGATCACACAGAGGAGGCAGGGGACTAGGCAGCAGAGCTGACACACTATACAGCACAGGGTCACACACACAGGAGGCAGGGGACTAGGCAGCACAGCTGACACTCTATACAGTACAGGGATCACACACAGGAGGCAGGGGACTAGGCAGCAGAGCTGACACACTATACAGCACAGGGATCACACACACACACAGGAGGCAGGGGACTAAGCAGCAGAGCTGACACTCTATACAACACAGGGATCACACACACACACAGGAGGCAGGGGACTAGGCAGCAGAGCAGACAATCTATACAGCACAGGGATCACACACACACACAGGAGGCAGGGGACTAGGCAGCAGAGCTGACACACTATACAGCACAGGGATCACACACACACACAGGAGGCAGGGGACTAGGCAGCAGAGCAGACAATCTATACAGCACAGGGATCACACACACACACAGGAGGCAGGCGACTAGGCAGCAGAGCTGACACTCTATACAGCACAGGGATCACACACACACAGAGGAGGCAGGGGACTAGGCAGCAGAGCTGACACACTATACAGCACAGGGATCACACACACACACAGGAGGCAGGGGACTAAGCAGCAGAGCTGACACTCTATACAGCACAGGGATCACACACAGGAGGCAGGGGACTAGGCAGCAGAGCTGACACACTATACAGCACAGGGATCACACACACACACAGGAGGCAGGGGACTAGGCAGCAGAGCAGACAATCTATACAGCACAGGGATCACACACACACACAGGAGGCAGGCGACTAGGCAGCAGAGCTGACACTCTATACAGCACAGGGATCACACACAGGAGGCAGGGGACTAGGCAACAGAGCTGACACTCTATACAGCACAGGGATCACACACACAGTAGGCAGGGGACTAGGCAGCAGAGCTGACACTCTATACAGCACAGGGATCACACACACACACACAGGAGGCAGGGGACTAAGCAGCAGAGCTGACACTCTATACAGCACAGGGATCTCACACACACACAGGAGGCAGGGGACTAAGCAGCAGAGCTGACACTCTATACAGCACAGGGTCACACACACAGGAGGCAGGGGACTAAGCAGCAGAGCTGATACTCTATACAGCACATGGATCACACACAGGAGACTAGGCAGCAGAGCCGACACTCTATACAGCACAGGGATCACACACAGGAGGCAGGGGACTAGGCAGCAGAGCTGATACTCTATACAGCACAGGGATCACACACAGGAGGCAGGGGACTAGGCAGCAGAGCTTATACTCTATACAGCACAGGGATCACACACACAGGAGGCAGGGGACTAGGCAGCAGAGCTGATACTCTATACAGCACATGGATCACACACAGGAGACAGGGGATTAGGCAGCAGAGCTGACACTCTATACAGCACAGGGATCACACACAGGAGGCAGGGGACTAGGCAGCAGAGCTGATACTCTATACAGCACAGGGATCACACACAGGAGGCAGGGGACTAGGCAGCAGAGCTTATACTCTATACAGCACAGGGATCACACACAGAAGACTAGGCAGCAGAGCTGACACTCTATACAGCACAGGGTTACACACACAGGAGGCAGGGGACTAGGCAGCAGAGCTGACACTCTATACAGCACAGGGATCACACACAGGAGACAAGGGACTAGGCAGCAGAGCTGACACTCTATACAGCACAGGGATCACACACAGGAGACAAGGGACTAGGCAGCAGAGCCGACACTCTATACAGCACAGGGATCACACACAGGAGACAAGGGACTAGGCAGCAGAGCTGACACTCTATACAGCACAGGGATCACACAGAGGAGGCAGGGGACTAGGCAGCAGAGCTGACACTCTATACAGCACAGGGATCACACGGAGGAGGCAGGGGACTAGGCAGCAGAGCTGACACTCTATACAGCACAGGGATCACACAGAGGAGGCAGGGGACTAGGCAGCAGAGCTGACACTCTATACAGCACAGGGATCACATAGAGGAGGCAGGGGACTAGGCAGCAGAGCAGACACTCTATACAGCACAGGGATCACACAGAGGAGGCAGGGGACTAGGCAGCAGAGCTAACACTCTATAAAGCACAGGGATCACACACAGGAGGCAGGGGACTAGGCAGCAGAGCTGATACTCTATACAGGACAGGGATCACACACAGGAGGCAGGGGACTAGGCAGCAGAGCTGACACTCTATACAGCACAGGGATCACACACAGGAGGCAGGGGACTAGGCAGCAGAGCTGATACTCTATACAGCACAGGGATCACACACAGGAGACTAGGCAGCAGAGCTGACACTCTATACAGCACAGGGATCACACACACACAGGAGGCAGGGGACTAGGCAGCAGAGCTGACACTCTATACAGCACAGGGATCACACAGAGGAGGCAGGGGACTAGGCAGCAGAGCTGACACTCTATACAGTCCAGGGTCACACACACAGGAGGCAGGGGACTAGGCAGCAGAGCTGACACTCTATACAGCACAGGGATCACACAGAGGAGGCAGGGGACTAGGCAGCAGAGCTGACACTCTATACAGCACAGGGATCACACAGAGGAGGCAGGGAACTAGGCAGCAGAGCTGACACTCTATTCAGCACAGGGATCACACACAGGAGGCAGGGGACTAGGCAGCAGAGCTGACACTCTATACAGCACAGGGTCACACACACAGGAGGCATGGGACTAGGCAGCAGAGCTGACACTCTATACAGCACAGGGATCACACACACACAGGAGGCAGGGGACTAGGCAGCAGAGCTGACACCCTATACAACACAGGGATCAAACACACAGGAGGCAGGGGACTAGGCAGCAGAGCTGACACTCTATACAGCACAGGGATCACACACAGGAGGCAGGGGACTAGGCAACAGAGCTGACACTCTATACAGCACAGGGATCACACACACAGGAGGCAGGGGACTAGGCAGCAGAGCTGACACACTATACAGCACAGGGATCACACACACACACAGGAGGCAGGGGACTAAGCAGCAGAGCTGACACTCTATACAGCACAGGGATCACACAGAGGAGGCAGGGGACTAGGCAGCAGAGCTGACACTCTATACAGCACAGGGTCCCACACACAGGAGGCAGGGGACTAGGCAGCAGAGCTGACACTCTATACACCACAGGGATCCCACACACACAGGAGGCAGGCGACTAGGCAGCAGAGCTGACACTCTATACAGCACAGGGATCACACACAGGAGGCAGGGGACTAGGCAACAGAGCTGAAACTCTATACAGCACAGGGATCACACACACAGTAGGCAGGGGACTAGGCAGCAGAGCTGACACTCTATACAGCACAGGGATCACACACACACACACAGGAGGCAGGGGACTAAGCAGCAGAGCTGACACTCTATACAGCACAGGGTCACACACACAGGAGGCAGGGGACTAGGCAACAGAGCTGACACTCTATACAGCACAGGGATCACACACACAGTAGGCAGGGGACTAGGCAGCAGAGCTGACACTCTATACAGCACAGGGATCACACACACACACACAGGAGGCAGGGGACTAAGCAGCAGAGCTGACACTCTATACAGCACAGGGATCACGCACAGGAGACTAGGCAGCAGAGCTGACACTCTATACAGCACAGGGATCACGCACAGGAGACTAGGCAGCAGAGCTGACACTCTATACAGCACAGGGTCACACACACAGGAGGCAGGGGACTAGGCAGCAGAGCTGACACTCTATACAGCACAGGGATCACACACAGGAGACTAGGGACTAGGCAGCAGAGCTGACACTCTATACAGCACAGGGATCACACAGAGGAGGCAGGGGACTAGGCAGCAGAGCTGACACTCTATACAGCACAGGGATCACACACAGGAGACAAGGGACTCGGCAGCAGAGTTGACAATCTATACAGCACAGGGATCACACAGAGGAGGCAGGGGACTAGGCAGCAGAGCTGACACTCTATACAGCACAGGGATCACACGGAGGAGGCAGGGGACTAGGCAGCAGAGCTGACACTCTATACAGCACAGGGATCACACAGAGGAGGCAGGGGACTAGGCAGCAGAGCTGACACTCTATACAGCACAGGGATCACACAGAGGAGGCAGGGGACTAGGCAGCAGAGCTGACACTCTATACAGCACAGGGATCACACAGAGGAGGCAGGGGACTAGGCAGCAGAGCTGACACTCTATAAAGCACAGGGATCACACACAGGAGGCAGGGGACTAGGCAGCAGAGCTGATACTCTATACAGGACAGGGATCACACACAGGAGGCAGGGGACTAGGCAGCAGAGCTGACACTCTATACAGCACAGGGATCACACACAGGAGGCAGGGGACTAGGCAGCAGAGCTGACACTCTATACAGCACAGGAATTACACACAGGAGGCAGGGGACTAGGCAGCAGAGCTGATATTCTATACAGCACAGGGATCACACACAGGAGACTAGGCAGCAGAGCTGACACTCTATACAGCACAGGGATCACACACACACAGGAGGCAGGGGACTAGGCAGCAGAGCTGACACTCTATACAGCACAGGGATCACACACACACAGAAGGCAGGAGACTAAGCAGCAGAGCTGACACTCTATACAGCACAGGGTCACACACACAGGAGGCAGGGGACTAGGCAGCAGAGCTGACACTCTATACAGCACAGGGATCACACACACACACACAGGAGGCAGGGGACTAAGCAGCAGAGCTGATACTCTATACAGCACAGGGTCACACACACAGGAGGCAGGGGACTAGGCAGCAGAGCTGACACTCTATACAGCACAGGGATCACACACACACACACAGGAGGCAGGGGACTAGGCAGCAGAGCTGATACTCTATACAGCACATGGATCACACACAGGAGACTAGGCAGCAGAGCTGACACTCTATACAGCACAGGGATCACACACAGGAGGCAGGGGACTAGGCAGCAGAGCTGATACTCTATACAGCACAGGAATCACACACAGGAGGCAGGGGACTAGGCAGCAGAGCTTATACTCTATACAGCACAGGGATCACACACACAGGAGGCAGGGGACTAGGCAGCAGAGCTGACACTCTATACAGCACATGGATCACACACAGGAGACAGGGGACTAGGCAGCAGAGCTGACACTCTATACAGCACAGGGATCACACACAGGAGGCAGGGGACTAGGCAGCAGAGCTGATACTCTATACAGCACAGGGATCACACACAGGAGACTAGGCAGCAGAGCTGACACTCTATACAGCACAGGGTCACACACACAGGAGGCAGGGGACTAGGCAGCAGAGCTGACACTCTATACAGCACAGGGATCACACACAGGAGACAAGGGACTAGGCAGCAGAGCTGACACTCTATACAGCACAGGGATCACACACAGGAGACAAGGGACTAGGCAGCAGAGCTGACACTCTATACAGCACAGGGTCACACACACAGGAGGCAGGGGACTAGGCAGCAGAGCTGACACTCTATACAGCACAGGGATCACACACAGGAGGCAGGGGACTAGGCAGCAGAGCTGACACTCTATACAACACGGGGATCACACACACAGGAGGCAGGGGACTAGGCAGCAGAGCTGACACTCTATACAGCACAGGGATCACACACAGGAGACTAGGGACTAGGCAGCAGAGCTGACACTCTATACAGCACAGGGATCACACACACACACAGGAGGCAGGGGACTAGGCAGCAGAGCTGACACTCTATACAGCCCAGGGTCACACACACAGGAGGCAGGGGACTAGGCAGCAGAGCTGACACTCTATACAGCCCAGGGTCACACACACAGGAGGCAGGGGACTAGGCAGCAGAGCTGACACTCTATACAGTACAGGGATCACATACACACTGGGAGACAAGGGACTCAGCAGCAGAGTTGACAATCTATACAGCACAGGGATCACACAGAGGAGGCAGGGGACTAGGCAGCAGAGCTGACACTCTATACAGCACAGGGATCACACACAGGAGGCAGGGGACTAGGCAGCAGAGCTGACACTCTATACAGCACAGGGATCACAAACACAGGAGGCAGGGGACTAGGCAGCAGAGCTGGCACTCTATACAACACAGGGATCCCACACACACAGGAGGCAGGCGACTAGGCAGCAGAGCCGACACTCTATACAACACAGGGATCAAACACACAGGAGGCACGCGACTAGGCAGCAGAGCTGACACTCTATGCAACACAGGGTTCACACACACAGGAGGCAGGCGACTAGGCAGCAGAGCTGGCAATCTATAAAACACAGGGATCACACACACAGGAGGCAGGGGACTAGGCAGCAGACCTGACACTGTATACAGCACAGGGATCACACACACAGGAGGCAGGGGACTAGGCAGCAGAGCTGACACTCTATACAACACAGGGATCAAACATACAGGAGGCAGGGGACTAGGCAGCAGATCTGACACTCTATACAACACAGGGATCACACACACAGGAGGCAGGGGACTAGGCAGCAGAGCTGACACTCTATACAGCACAGGGATCACACACACAGGAGAGAGGCGACTAGGCAGCAGAGCTGACACTCTATACAGCACAGGGATCACACACACAGGAGAGAGGCGACTAGGCAGCAGAGCTGACACTCTATACAACACAGGGATCCCACACACAGGAGCCAGGGGACTAGGCATCAGAGCTGACACTCTATACAGCACAGGGATCACACACACACAGGAGACTAGGGACTAGGCAGCAGAGCTGACACTGTATACAGCACAGGGATCACATACACACTAGAGACAAGGGACTCGGCAGCAGAGCTGACAATCTATACAGCACAGGGATCACACAGAGGAGGCAGGGGACTAGGCAGCAGAGCTGATACTCTATACAGCCCAGGGTCACACACACAGGAGGCAGAGGACTAGGCAGCAGAGCCGACACTCTATACAACACAGGGATCACACACACACACAAGGCAGGGGACTAGGCAGCAGAGCTGACACTCTATACAACACAGGGATCAAACACACAGGAGGCAGGGGACTAGGCAGCAGAGCCGACACTCTATACAGCACAGGGATCACACACACAGGAGGCAGGGGACTAGGCAGCAGAGCTGACACACTATACAACACAGGGATCACACACACACAGCAGGGAACTAGGCAGCAGAGCTGACACTATATACAGCACAGGGATCACACACACAGGAGGCAGGGGACTAGGCAGCAGAGCTGACACTCTATACAGCACAGGGTCACACACACAGGAGGCAGGGGACTAGGCAGCAGAGCCGACACTCTATACAACACAGGGATCACACACACAGGAGGCAGGGGACTAGGCAGCAGAGCTGACACTCTAAACAGCACAGGGATCATACACACAGGAGGCAGGGGACTAGGCAGCAGAGCTGACAATCTATACAGCACAGGGATCACACACAGGAGGCAGGGGAGTAGGCAGCAGAGCTGACACTCTATATAGCACAGGGATCACACACACACACACACACACACACGAGGCAGGGGACTAGGCAACAGAGCTGACACTCTATACAACACAGGGATCAAACGCACAGGAGGCAGGGGACTAGGCAGCAGAGCTGACACTATGCAACACAGGGTTCATACACACAGGAGGCAGGCGACTAGGCAGCAGAGCTGGCAATCTATAAAACACAGGGATCACACACACAGGAGGCAGGGGACTAGGCAGCAGACCTGACACTGTATACAGCACAGGGATCACACACACACACACAGGAGGCAGGGGACTAGGCAGCACAGGGATCACATACACAGGAGGCAGGCGACTAGGCAGCAGAGCTGACACTCTATACAGCACAGGGATCACACACACAGGAGAGAGGCGACTAGGCAGCAGAGCTGACACTCTATACAGCACAGGGATAACACACAGGAGGCCGGGGACTATGCAGCAGAGCTGACACTCTATACAGCACAGGGATTACACACACAGGAGGCAGGGGACTAGGCAGCAGAGCCGACACTCTATACAACACAGGGATCAAACACACAGGAGGCAGGGGACTAGGCAGCAGAGCTGACACTCTATACAACACAGGGATCAAACACACAGGAGGCAGGGGACTAGGCAGCAGAGCTGACACTCTATACAACACAGGGATCAAACACACAGGAGGCAGGGGACTAGGCAGCAGAGCCGACACACTGGAGACAAGGGACTCGGCAGCAGAGCTGACAATCTATACAGCACAGGGATCACACAGAGGAGGCAGGGGACTAGGCAGCAGAGCAGACACTCTATACAGCACAGGGATCACACACAGGAGGCAGGGGATAAGGCAGCAGAGCTGACACTCTATACAGCACAGGGATCATACACAGGAGGTAGGGGACTAGGCAGCAGAGCTGACACTCTATACAGCACAGGGATCACACACACAGGAGGCAGGGGACTAGGCAGCAGAGCTGACACTCTATACAACACAGGGATCACACACAGGAGACTAGGCAGCAGAGCTGACACTCTATACAGCACAGGGATCACACAGAGGATGCAGGGGACTAGGCAGCAGAGCTGACACTCTATACAGCACAGGGATCACACACAGAGGCAGGGGACTAGGCAGCAGAGCTGACACTCTATACAGCACAGGGTTAGACACACAGGAGGCAGGGGACTATTCAGCAGAGCTGACACTCTATACAGCACAGGGATCACACACAGGAGACAGGGGACTAGGCAGCAGAGCTGACACTCTATACAGCACAGGGATCACACACACACAGGAGGCAGGGGACTAGGCAGCAGAGCTGACACTCTATACAGCACAGGGATCACACACACAGGAGGCAGGGGACTAGGCAGCAAAGCTGACAATCTATATAGCACAGGGATCACACACACAGAGGAGGCAGGGGACTAGGCAGCATAGCTGACACTCTATACAGCACAGGGATCACACACACACAGGAAGGGGACTAGGCAGCAAAGCTGACACTCTATACAGCACAGGGATCACACACATACAGGAGGCAGGGGACTAGGTAGCAGAGCCGACACTCTATACAGCACAGGGATCACACACACACAGGACTGGGCAGCAGAGCTGACACTCTATACAGCACAGGGATCACACACACACCCACAGGAGGCAGGGGACTAGGCAGCAGAGCTGACACTCTATACAGCACAGGGTCACACACACACAGGAAACAACGGACTAGGCAGCAGAGCTGACACTCTATACAACACAGGGATCAAACACACAGGAGGCAGGCGACTAGGCAGCAGAGCTGACACTCTATACAGCACAGGGATCACACACACAGGAGGCAGGGGACTAGGTAGCAGAACTGACACTCTATACAGCACAGGGATCACACACAGGAGACAGGGGACTAGGCAGCAGAGCTGACACTCTATACAGCACAGGGATCACACACACACAGGAGGCAGGGGACTAGGCAGCAGAGCTGACACTCTATACAGCACAGGGATCACACACACAGGAGGCAGGGGACTAGGCAGCAGAGCTGACAATCTATATAGCACAGGGATCACACACACAGAGGAGGCAGGGGACTAGGCAGCATAGCTGACACTCTATACAGCACAGGGATCACACACACAGAGGAGGCAGGGGACTAGGCAGCAAAGCTGACACTCTATACAACACAGGGATCACACACACAGGAGGCAGGGGACTAGGCAGCAGAGCTGACACTCTATACAGCACAGGGATCACACACATACAGGAGGCAGGGGACTAGGTAGCAGAGCCGACACTCTATACAGCACAGGGATCACACACACACGGGACTGGGCAGCAGAGCTGACACTCTATACAGCACAGGGATCACACACACACCCACAGGAGGCAGGGGACTAGGCAGCAGAGCTGACACTCTATACAGCACAGGGTCACACACACACAGGAAACAACGGACTAGGCAGCAGAGCTGACACTCTATACAACACAGGGATCAAACACACAGGAGGCAGGCGACTAGGCAGCAGAGCTGACACTCTATACAGCACAGGGATCACACACACAGGAGGCAGGGGACTAGGTAGCAGAGCTGACACTCTATAAAACACAGGGATCACACACACAGGAGGCAGGGGACTAGGCAGCAGAGCTGACACTCTATACAGCACAGGGATCACACACACACAGGAAGAAAGGGGACTAGGCAGCAGAGCTGACACTCTATACAGCACAGGGATCACACACACAGGAGGCAGAGGACTAGGCAGCAGAGCTGACACTCTATACAGCACAGAGATCACACACAGACACAGGAGGCAGGGGACTAGGCAGCAGAGCTGACACTCTATACAGCACAGGGATTACTCACACAGGAGGCAGGGGGCTAGGCAGCAGAGCTGACACTCTATACAGCACAGGGATCACACACACACAGGAGGCAGGGGACTAGGCAGCAGAGCAGACACTCTATACAACACAGGGATCACACACACAGTAGGAAGGGGACTAGGCAGCAGAGCCGACACTCTATACAGCACAGGGATCACACACACAGCAGGGAACTAGGCAGCAGAGCTGACACTATATACAGCACAGGGATCACACACAGGAGGCAGGGGACTAGGCAGCAGAGCTGACACACTATACAGCACAGGGATCACACACGCAAGAGGCAGGGGACTAAGCAGCAGAGCTGACACTCTATACAGCACAGGGATCACACACACACACACACACACAGGAGGCAGGGGACTAAGCAGCAGAGCTGACACTCTATACAGCACATGGATCACACATAGGAGACTAGGCAGCAGAGCTGACACTCTATACCGCACAGGGATCACACACAGGAGACAAGGGACTAGGCAGCAGAGCTGACACACTATACAGCACAGTGATCACATACACACTGGAGACTAGGGACAAGGCAGCAGAGCTGACACTCTACACAGCACAGGGATCACACAGAGGAGGCAGGGGACAGGGCAGCAGAGCTGACACTCTATACAGCACAGGGATCACACACACAGGAGGCAGGGGACTAGGCAGCAGAGCTGACACACTATACAGCACAGGGATCACATACACAAGAGGCAGGGGACTAGGCAGCAGAGCTGACACTCTATACAGCACAGGGATCACATACACAAGAGGCAGGGGACTAGGCAGCAGAGCTGACACTCTATACAGCACAGGGATCACACACACAGGAGGCATGGGACTAGGCAGCAGAGCTGACACTCTATACAGCACAGGGATCACACACAGGAGGCAAGGGACTAGGCAGCAGAGCTGACACTCTATGCAGCACAGGGATCACACACAGGAGGCAGAGGACTAGGCAGCAGAGCCGACACTCTATACAACACAGGGATCACACACACACACAGGAGGCAGGGGACTAGGCAGCAGAGCCGACACTCTAAACAACACAGGGATCACACACACACACAGGAGGCAGGGGACTAGGCAGCAGAGCTGACACACTATACAGCACAGGGATCACACACACAGGAGGCAGGGGACTAGGCAGCAGAGCTGACACTCTATACAGCACATGGATCACACACACAGGAGACTAGGCAGCAGAGCTGACACTCTATACAGCACAGGGATCACACACAGGAGGCAGGGGACTAGGCAGCAGAGCTGACACTCTATACAGCACAGGGATAACACAAAGGAGGCAGGGGACTAGGCAGCAGAGCTGACACTCTATACAGCACAGGGATCACACACAGGAGGCAGGGGACTAGGCAGCAGAACTGACACTCTACACAGCACAGGTATTACACACAGGAGGCAGGGAACTAGGCAGCAGAGCTGACACTCTATGATACAACACAGGGATCAAACACACAGGAGGCAGTGGACTAGGCAGCAGAGCTGACACTCTATGATACAACACAGGGATCAAACACACAGGAGGCAGTGGACTAGGCAGCAGAGCTGACACTCTATGATACAACACAGGGATCAAACACACAGGAGGCAGTGGACTAGGCAGCAGAGCTGACACTCTATACAGCCCAGGGTCACACACAGGAGACTAGGCAGCAGAGCTGACACTCTATACAGCACAGGGATCACACACAGGAGGCAGGGGACTAGGCAGCAGAGCTGACACTCTATACCGCCCAGGGTCACACACACAGGAGGCAGGGGACTAGGCAGCAGAGCTGACACTCTATACAGCACAGGGATCACATACACACTGGACACAAGGGACTCGGCAGCAGAGCTGACAATCTATACAGCACAGGGATCACACACACACGAGGCAGGGGACTAGGCAGCATAGCGGACACTCTATACAGCACAGGGATCACACACACACAGGAGGCAGGGGACTAGGCAGCAGAGCTGACACTCTATACAACACAGGGATCACACACGCAGGAGGCAGGCAACTAGGCAGCAGAGCTGACACTCTATACAGCACAGGGATCACACACACAGGAGGCAGGGGACTAGGCAGCAGAGCTAACACTCTATACAGCACAGGGATCACACACAAGAGGCAGGGGACTAGGCAGCAGAGCTGACACTCTATACAGCACAGGGATCACACACAGGAGACAGGGGACTAGGCAGCAGAGCTGACACTCTATACAGCACAGGGATCACACACACACACACATGGTAGGCAGGGGACTAGGCAGCAGAGCCGACACTCTATAAAGCACAGGGATCGCACACACAGGAGGCAGGGGACTAGGCAGCAGAGCTGACACTCTATACAGCACAGGGATCACACACAGGAGGCAGGGGACTAGGCAGCAGAACTGACACTCTATACAGCACAGGGATCACATACACACTGGAGACAAAAGACTCGGCAGCAGAACTGACAATCTATACAGCACAGGGATCACACAGAGGAGGCAGGGGACTAGGCAACAGAGCTGACACTCTATACAGCACAGGGATCACACACACACAGAAGGCAGGGGACTAGGCAGCAGAGCTGACACTCTATACAACACAGGGATCACGCACACAGGAGGCAGGCGACTAGGCAGCAGAGCTCACACTCTATACAGCACAGGGATCATACACACAGGAGGCAGGGGACTAGGCAGCAGAACTGACACTCTATACAGCACGGGGATCACATACACACTGGAGACAAAAGACTCGGCAGCAGAGCTGACAATCTATACAGCACAGGGATCACACAGAGGAGGCAGGGGACTAGGCAACAGAGCTGACACTCTATACAGCACAGGGATCACACACACACAGAAGGCAGGGGACTAGGCAGCAGAGCTGACACTCTATACAACACAGGGATCACACACACAGGAGGCAGGCGACTAGGCAGCAGAGCTCACACTCTATACAGCACAGGGATCATACACACAGGAGGCAGGGGACTAGGCAGCAGAACTGACACTCTATACAGCACAGGGATCACATACACACTGGAGACAAAAGACTCGGCAGCAGAGCTGACAATCTATACAGCACAGGGATCACACAGAGGAGGCAGGGGACTAGGCAACAGAGCTGACACTCTATACAGCCCAGAGATCACACACACACAGGAGGCAGGCGACTAGGCAGCAGAGCTCACACTCTATACAGCACAGGGATCATACACACAGGAGGCAGGGGACTAGGCAGCAGAACTGACACTCTATACAGCACAGGGATCACATACACACTGGAGAGAAAAGACTCGGCAGCAGAGCAGAGGAGGCAGGGGACTAGGCAGCAGAACTGACACTCTATACAACACAGGGATCACACATACACACAGGAGGAAAGGGGACTAGGCAGCAGAGCTAAGACACTATACAGCACAGGGATCACACACACAGGAGGCAGGGGACTAGTCAGCAGAGCTGACACTCTATACAGCACAGGGATCGCACACACAGGAGGCAGGGGACTAGGCAACAGAGCTGACACTCTATACAGCACAGGGATCATACACAC
Source organism: Gastrophryne carolinensis (assembly GCA_027917425.1). Lineage (NCBI taxonomy): Eukaryota > Metazoa > Chordata > Amphibia > Anura > Microhylidae > Gastrophryne > Gastrophryne carolinensis. Next base: position 280,619,066 of record CM051237.1, on the reverse strand, counting down.
AGGAGGCAGGGGACTAGGCAGCAGAACTGACACTCTATACAGCACATGGATCACACACATAGGAGGCAGGGGACTAGCCAGCAGAGCTGACACTCTATACAGCACATGGATCACACTCAGGAGACTAGGCAGCAGAGCTGACACTCTATACAGCACAGGGATCACATACACACTGGAGACAAAAGACTCGGCAGCAGAGCTGACAATCTATACAGCACAGGGATCACACACAGGAGGCAGGGGACTAGGCAGCAGAGCTGACAATCTATACAGCACAGGGATCACACACAGGAGGCAGGGGACTAGGCAGCAGAACTGACACTCTATACAGCACATGGATCACACACATAGGAGGCAGGGGACTAGCCAGCAGAGCTGACACTCTATACAGCACATGGATCACACTCAGGAGACTAGGCAGCAGAGCTGACACTCTATACAGCACAGGGATCACATACACACTGGAGACAAAAGACTCGGCAGCAGAGCTGACAATCTATACAGCACAGGGATCACACACAGGAGGCAGGGGACTAGGCAGCAGAGCTGACACTCTATACAGCACAGGGATCACACACAGGAGGCAGGGGGCTAGGCAGCAGAGCTGACATTCTATACAGCACAGGGATCACACACACAGGAGGCAGGGGACTAGGCAGCCGACCCGACACTCTATACAGCACAGGGATCACACACACACAGGAGGCAGGGGACTAGGCAGCAGAGCTGACACTCTATACAGCACAGGGATCATACACACAGGAGGCAGGGGACTAGGCAGCAGAGCTGACACTCTATACAGCACAGGGATCACACACATAGGAGGCAGGGGACTAGGCAGCAGAGCTGACACTCTATACAGCACAGGGATCACACACATAGGAGGCAGGGGACTAGGCAGCAGAGCTGACACTCTATACAGCACATGGATCACACACAGGAGACTAGGCAGCAGAGCTGACACTCTATACAGCACAGGGATCACATACACACTGGAGACAAGGGACTCGGCAGCAGAGCTGACAATCTATACAGCACAGGGATCACACACAGGAGGCAGGGGACTAGGCAGCAGAGCTGACACTCTATACAACATAGGGATCACATACACACTGGAGACAAGGGACTCGGCAGCAGAGCTGACAATCTATACAGCACAGGGATCACACAGAGGAGGCAGGGGACTAGGCAACAGAGCTGAAACTCTATACAGCACAGGGATCACACACACAGGAGGCAGGCGACTAGGCAGCAGAGCTGACACTCTATACAGCACAGGGATCACACACACAGGAGGCAGGGGACTAGGCAGCAGAGCTCACACTCTATACAGCACAGGGATCATACACACAGGAGGCAGGGGACTAGGCAGCAGAACTGACACTCTACACAGCACAGGGATCACACACATAGGAGGCAGGGGACTAGGCAGCAGAGCTGACACTCTATACAGCACATGGATCACACACAGGAGACTAGGCAGCAGAGCTGACACTCTATACAGCACAGGGATCACATACACACTGGAGACAAAAGACTCGGCAGCAGAGCTGACAATCTATACAGCACAGGGATCACACACAGGAGGCAGGGGACTAGGCAGCAGAGCTGACACTCTATACAGCACAGGGATCACACACAGGAGGCAGGGGACTAGGCAGCAGAGCTGACATTCTATACAGCACAGGGATCACACACACAGGAAGCAGGGGACTAGGCAGCCGACCCGACACTCTATACAGCACAGGGATCACACACACACAGGAGGCAGGGGACTAGGCAGCAGAGCTGACACTCTATACAACACAGGGATCACACACACAGGAGGCAGGCGACTAGGCAGCAGAGCTCACACTCTATACAGCACAGGGATCATACACACAGGAGGCAGGGAACTAGGCAGCAGAACTGACATTCTACACAGCACAGGGATCACACACATAGGAGGCAGGGGACTAGGCAGCAGAGCTGACACTCTATACAGCACATGGATCACACACAGGAGACTAGGCAGCAGAGCTGACACTCTATACAGCACAGGGATCACATACACACTGGAGACAAGGGACTCGGCAGCAGAGCTGACAATCTATACAGCACAGGGATCACACACAGGAGGCAGGGGACTAGGCAGCAGAGCTGACACTCTATACAGCACAGGGATCACACACAGGAGGCAGGGGACTAGGCAGCAGAGCTGACATTCTATACAGCACAGGGATCACACACACAGGAGGCAGGGGACTAGGCAGCCGACCCGACACTCTATACAGCACAGGGATCACACACACACAGGAGGCAGGGGACTAGGCAGCAGAGCTGACACTCTATACAACATAGGGATCACATACACACTGGAGACAAGGGACTCGGCAGCAGAGCTGACAATCTATACAGCACAGGGATCACACAGAGGAGGCAGGGGACTAGGCAACAGAGCTGAAACTCTATACAGCACAGGGATCACACACACAGGAGGCAGGGGACTAGGCAGCAGAGCTGACACTCTATACAGCACAGGGATCACATACACACTGGAGACAAGGGACTCGGCAGCAGAGCTGACAATCTATACAGCACAGGGATCACACAGAGGAGGCAGGGGACTAGGCAGCAGAGCTGACACTCTACACAGCACAGGGATCACACAAAGGATGTAGGGAACTAGGCAGCAGAGCTGACACTCTATACAGCACAGGGATCACACACAGGAGGCAGGTGAATAGGCAGCAGAGCTGACACTCTGTACAGCACAGGGATCACACACAGGAGGCAGGTGAATAGGCAGCAGAGCTGACACTCCATACAACAGAGGGATCAAACACACAGGAGGCAGGGGACTAGGCAGCAGAGCTGACACTCTATACAACACAGGGATCACACACACAGGAGGCAGGCGACTAGGCAGCAGAGCTGACACTCTATACAGCACAGGGATCACACACAGGAGGCAGGGGACTAGGCAGCAGAGCTGACATTCTATACAGCACAGGGATCACACACACAGGAGGCAGGGGACTAGGCAGCCGACCCGACACTCTATACAGCACAGGGATCACACACACACACAGGAGGCAGGGGACTAGGCAGCAGAGCTGACACTCTATACAACACAGGGATCACACACACAGGAGGCAGGGGACTAGGCAGCAGAGCTCACACTCTATACAGCACAGGGATCATACACACAGGAGGCAGGGGACTAGGCAGCAGAACTGACACTCTATACAGCACATGGATCACACACAGGAGACTAGGCAGCAGAGCTGACACTCTATACAGCACAGGGATCACATACACACTGGAGACAAGGGACTCGGCAGCAGAGCTGACAATCTATACAGCACAGGGATCACACAGAGGAGGTAGGGGACTAGGCAACAGAGCTGAAACTCTATACAGCACAGGGATCACACACACAGGAGGCACGCGACTAGGCAGCAGAGCTGACACTCTATACAACACAGGGATCACACACACAGGAGGCAGGGGACTAGTCAGCAGAGCCGACACTCTATACAACACAGGGATCACACACACACAGGAGGAAAGGGGACTAGGCAGCAGAGCTAAGACACTATACAGCACAGGGATCACACACACAGGAGGCAGGGGACTAGGCAGCAGAGCTGACACTCTATACAGCACAGGGATCACACACACAGGAGGCAGGGGACCAGGCAGCAGAGCTGACACTCTATACAGCACAGGGTCACACACACACAGGAGGCAGGGGACTAGGCAGAAGAGCTGACACTCTATACAGCACATGGATCACACACAGGAGACTAGGCAGCAGAGCTGACACTCTATACAGCACAGGGATCACATACACACTGGAGACAAAAGACTCGGCAGCAGAGCTGACAATCTATGCAGCACAAGGATCACACACAGGAGGCAGGGGACTAGGCAACAGAGCTGACACTCTATACAGCACAGGGATCACACACACAGGAGGCAGGGGACTAGGCAGCAGAGCTGACACTCTATACAGCACAGGGATCACACACACAGGAGGCAGTGGACTAGGCAGCAGAGCTGACACTCTATACAGCACAGGGATTACACACACAGCAAACAGGCAAATAGGCAGCAGAGCTGACACTCTATACAGCACAGGGATCACACACAGGCAGGGGACCAGGCAGGAGAGCCGACACTCTATACCGCACAGGGATCACACACACAGGAGGCAGGGGACTAGGCAGCAGAGTTGACACTCTATACAGCACAGGGATCACACACACACACAGGAGGCAGGGGACTAGGCAGCAGAGCTGACACTATACATCACAGGGATCACACACGCAGGAGGCAGGCAACTAGGCAGCAGAGCTGACACTCTATACATCACAGGGATCACACACGCCGGAGGCAGGCAACTAAGCAGCAGAGCTGACACTCTATACAGCACAGGGATCAAACACACAGGAGGCAGGGGACTAGGCAGCAGAGCTGACACTCTATACAGCACAGGGATCACACAGAGGAGGCAGGGGACTAGGCAGCAGAGCTGACACTCTATACAGCACAGGGATAACACACAGGAGACAGGGGACTAGGCAGCAGAGCTGACACTCTATACAGCACAGGGATCACACACACACACACACACAGGAGGCAGGGGACTAGGCAGCAGAGCTGACACTCTATAATACAACACAGGGATCGAACACACAGGAGGCAGGGGACTAGGCAGCAGAGCTAACACTCTATACAGCACAGGGATAACACACAATGGAGACATGGGACTAGGCAGCAGAGCTGACACTATACAGCACAGGGATCACACACACAGGAGGCAGGGGACTAGGCAGCAGAGCTGACATTCTATACAGCACAGGGATAACACACAGGAGGCCGGGGACCAGGCAGCAGAGCTGACACACTGTACAGCACAGGGATCACACACACACACACACAGGGGACTGGGCAGCAGAGCTGACAATCTATACAGCACAGGCATCACACAGAGGAGGCAGGGGACTCGGCAGCAGAGCTGACACTCTATACAGCACAGGGATCACACACAGGAGGCAGGGGACTAGGCAGCAGAGCTGACACTCTATGCAGCACAGGGATCACACACAGGAGGCAGGGGACTAGGCAGCAGAGCTGACACTCTATACAGCACAGGGATCACACACACACAGGATGCAGGGGACTAAGAAGCAGAGCTGACACTCTATACAGCACATGGATCACACACAGGAGACTAGGCAGCAGAGCTGACACTCTATACAGCACAGAGATCACACACACAGGAGGCAGGAAACTGGGCAGCAGAGCTGACACTATACAGCACAGGGATCACACACAGGAGGCAGGGGACTCGGCAGCAGAGCTGACACTCTATACTGCACAGGGATCACACACACAGGAGGCAGGGGACTAGGCAACAGAGCTGAAACTCTATACAGCACAGGGATCACACACACACAGGAGGCAGGGGACTAGGCAGCAGAGCTGACACTCTATACAACACAGGGATCACACACACAGGAGGCAGGCGACTAGGCAGCAGAGCTGACACTCTATACAGCACAGGAATCACACACACAGGAGGCAGGGGACTAGGCAGCAGAGCCGACACTCTATACAACACAGGGATCACACACAGGAGGCAGGGGACTAGGCAGCAGAGCCGACACTCTATACAACACAGGGATCACACACAGGAGGCAGGGGACTAGGCAGCAGAGCTGACACACTATACAGCACAGGGATATCACACACACACAGGGGACTGGGCAGCAGAGCTGACACTCTATACAGCACAGAGATCACACACACAGGAGGCAGGAAACTGGGCAGCAGAGCTGACACTATACAGCACAGGGATCACACAGTGGAGGCAGGGGACTCGGCAGCAGAGCTGACACTCTATACTGCACAGGGATCACACACAGGAGGCAGGGGACTAGGCAACAGAGCTGAAACTCTATACAGCACAGGGATCACACACACACAGGAGGCAGGGGACTAGGCAGCAGAGCTGACACTCTATACAACACAGGGATCAAACACACAGGAGACACACGACTAGGCAGCAGAGCTGACACTCTATACAACACAGGGATCACACACACAGGAGGCAGGCGACTAGGCAGCAGAGCTGACACTCTATACAACACAGGGATCACACACACACACAGGAGGCAGGGGACTAGGCAGCATAGCTGACACACTGTACAGCACAGGGATATCACACACACACAGGGGACTGGGCAGCAGAGCTGACACTCTATACAGCACAGGGATCACATACACACTGGAGACAAGGGACTCGGCAGCAGAACTGACAATCTATACAGCACAGGGATCACACACACAGGAGGCAGGGGACTAGGCAGCACAGCTGACACACTGTACAGCACAGGGATCACACACACACACGGGACTCGGCAGCAGAGCTGACACTCTCTACAGCACAGGGATAACACAAAGGAGGCAGGGGACTAGGCAGCAGAGCTGACACCCTATACAGCACAGGGATCACACACAGGAGGCAGGGGACTAGGCAGCAGAGCTGACACTCTATACAGCACAGGGATAACACAAAGGAGGCAGGGGACTAGGCAGCAGAGCTGACACTCTATACAGCACAGGGATCACACACAGGAGGCAGGGGACTAGGCAGCAGAGCTGACACTCTACACAGCACAGGTATTACACACAGGAGGCAGGGAACTAGGCAGCAGAGCTGACACTCTATACAGCACAGGGATCACACACAGGAGGCAGGGGACTAGGCAGCAGAGCTGACACTCTATGATACAACACAGGGATCAAACACACAGGAGGCAGTGGACTAGGCAGCAGAGCTGACACTCTATGATACAACACAGGGATCAAACATACAGGAGGCAGTGGACTAGGCAGCAGAGCTGACACTCTATACAGCACAGGGATTACACACACAGCAAACAGGCAACTAGGCAGCAGAGCTGACACTCTATACCACAGGGAACACAAACGCACACAGGCAGGGGACCAGGCAGTAGAGCTGACACTCTATAGAGCACAGGGATCACACACAGGAGACTAGGCAGCAGAGCTGACACTCTATACAGCACAAGGATCACACACAGGAGGCAGGGGACTAGGCAGCAGAGCTGACACTCTATACAGCCCAGGGTCACACAAACAGGAGGCAGGGGACTAGGCAGCAGAGCTGACACTCTATACAGCACAGGGATCACATACACACTGGACACAAGGGACTCGGCAGCAGAGCTGACAATCTATACAGCACAGGGATCACACACACACGAGGCAGGGGACTAGGCAGCATAGCTGACACTCTATACAGCACAGGGATCACACACACACAGGAGGCAGGGGACTAGGCAGCAGAGCTGACACTCTATACAACACAGGGATCACACACACAGGAGGCAGGGGACTAGGCAGCAGAGCTGACACTCTATACAGCACAGGAATCACACACAAGAGGCAGGGGACTAGGCAGCAGAGCTGACACTCTATACAGCACAGGGATCACACACAGGAGACAGGGGACTAGGCAGCAGAGCTGACACTCTATACAGCACAGGGATCACACACACACACACACGGGAGGCAGGGGACTAGGCAGCAGAGCTGACACTCTATACAGCACAGGGATCACATACACACTGGACACAAGGGACTCGGCAGCAGAGCTGACAATCTATAAAGCACAGGGATCACACACACACAGGAGGCAGGGGACTAGGCAGCAGAGCTGACACTCTATACAGCACAGGGATCACACACACAGGAGGCAGGGGACTAAGCAGCAGAGCTGACACTCTATACAGCACATGGATCACACACAGGAGAATAGGCAGCAGAGCTGACACTCTATACAGCACAGGGTCAGACACACAGGAGGCAGGGGACGAGGCAGCAGAGCTGATACTCTATGCAGCACAGGGATCACACACAGGAGACAAGGGACTAGGCAGCAGAGCTGATAATCTATACAGAACAGGGATCACGCACACACAGGAGACTAGGGACTAGGCAGCAGAGCTGACAATCTATACAGCACAGGGATCACACACAGGAGGCAGGGGACTAGGCAGCAGAGCTGACACTCTATACAGCCAAGGGTCACACACACAGGAGGCAGGGGACTAGGCAGCAGAGCTGACACTCTATACAGCACAGGGATCACACACAGGAGGCAGGGGACTAGGCAGCTGAGCTGACACTCTATACAGCACAGGGATCACACACATACAGGAGGCAGGGGACTAGGCAGCAGAGCCGACACTCTATACAGCACAGGGATCACACACACACAGGAGGCAGGGAACTAGGCAGCAGAGCTGATACTCTATGCAGCACAGGGATCACACACAGGAGACAAGGGACTAGGCAGCAGAGCTGACACTATATACAGCCCAGGGTCACACACACAGGAGGCAGGGGACTAGGCAGCAGAGCTGACACTCTATACAGCACAGGGATCACACACAGGAGACTAGGCAGCAGAGCTGACACTCTATACAGCACAGGGATCACATAACCACTGGAGACAAGGGACTCGACAGCAGAGCTGACAATCTATACAGCACAGGGATCACACAGAGGAGGCAGGGGACAGGGCAGCATAGCTGACACTCTATACAGCCCAGGGTCACACACACAGGAGGCAGGGAACTGGCCAGCAGAGCTGACACACTATACAGCACAGGGATCACACACAGGAGGCAGGGGACTAGGCAGCATAGCTGACACTCTATACAGCACAGGGATCACATACACACTGGAGACAAGGGACTCGGCAGCAGAGCTGACAATCTATACAGCACAGGGATCACACAGAGGAGGCAGGGGACTAGGCAGCAGAGCTGACACTCTATACAGCACAGGGATCACATACACACTGGAGACAAGGGACTCGGCAGCAGAGCTGACAATCTATACAGCACAGGGATCACACACACAGGAGGCAGGGGACTAGGCAGCACAGCTGACACACTGTACAGCACAGGGATCACACACACACACACGGGACTAGACAGCAGAGCTGACACTCTATACAGCACATGGATCACACACAGGAGACTAGGCAGCAGAGCTGACACTCTATACAGCACAGGGATAACACAAAGGAGGCAGGGGACTAGGCAGCAGAGCTGACACCCTATACAGCACAGGGATCACACACAGGAGGCAGGGGACTAGGCAGCAGAGCTGACACTCTATACAGCACAGGGATAACACAAAGGAGGCAGGAGACTAGGCAGCAGAGCTCACACTCTATAAAGCACAGGGATCATACACACAGGAGGCAGGGGACTAGGCAGCAGAGCTGACACTCTATGATACAACACAGGGATCATACACACAGGAGGCAGGGGACTAGGCAGCAGAGCTGACACTCTATACATCCCAGGGTCACACACAGGAGACTAGGCAGCAGAGCTGACACTCTATACAGCACAGGGATCACACACAGGAGGCAGGGGACTAGGCAGCAGAGCTGACACTCTATACAGCCCAGGGTCACACACACACAGGAGGCAAAGGACTAGGCAGCAGAGCTGACACTCTATACAGCACAGGGATCACATACACACTGGACACAAGGGACTCGGCAGCAGAGCTGACAATCTATACAGCACAGGGATCACACACACGAGGCAGGGGACTAGGCAGCATAGCTGACACTCTATACAGCACAAGGATCACACACACACAGGAGGCAGGGGACTAGGCAGCAGAGCTGACACTCTATACAACACAGGGATCACACACGCAGGAGGCAGGCAACTAGGCAGCAGAGCTGACACTCTATACAGCACAGGGATCACACACAAGAGGCAGGGGACTAGGCAGCAGAGCTGACACTCTATACAGCACAGGGATCACACACAGGAGACAGGGGACTAGGCAGCAGAGTTGACACTCTATACAGCACAGGGATCACACACACACACACGGGAGGCAGGGGACTAGGCAGCAGAGCCGACACTCTATAAAGCACAGGGATCACACACACACAGGAGGCAGGGGACTAGGCAGCAGAGCTGACACTCTATACAGCACAGGGATCGCACACACAGGAGGCAGGGGACTAGGCAGCAGAGCTGACACACTATACAGCACAGGGATCACACACACACAAGAGGCAGGGGACTAAGCAGCAGAGCTGACACTCTATACAGCACATGGATCACACACAGGAGGCAGGGGACTAGGCAGCAGAGCTGACACACTATACAGCACAGGGATCACACACACACAAGAGGCAGGGGACTAAGCAGCAGAGCTGACACTCTATACAGCACATGGATCACACACAGGAGACTAGGCAGCAGAGCTGACACTCTATACAGCACAGGGTCAGACACACAGGAGGCAGGGGACGAGGCAGCAGAGCTGATACTCTATGCAGCACAGGGATCACACACAGGAGACAAGGGACTAGGCAGCAGAGCTGATAATCTATACAGCACAGGGATCACACACAGGAGGCAGGGGACTAGGCAGCAGAGCTGACACTCTATACAGCCCAGGGTCACACACACAGGAGGCAGGGGACTAGGCAGCAGAGCTGACACTCTATACAGCACAGGGATCACATACACACTGGAGACAAGGGACTCGGCAGCAGAGCTAACAATCTATACAGCACAGGGATCACACAGAGGAGGCAGGGGTCTAGGCAGCAGAGCTGACACTGTATACAGCACAGGGATCACACAGAGGAGGCAGGGGACTAGGCAGCAGAGCTGACACTCTATACAGCACAGGGATCACACACATACAGGAGGCAGGGGACTAGGCAGCAGAGCTGACACTCTATACAGCACAGGGATTACACACACAGCAAACAGGCAACTAGGCAGCAGAGCTGACACTCTATACAACACAGGGATCACACACGCACACAGGCAGGGGACCAGGCAGGAGAGCCGACACTATACAGCACAGGGATCACACACACACACAGGCAGGGGACCAGGCAGCAGAGCTGACACTCTATACAGCACAGGGATCCCACACACACACAGGAGGCAGGGGACTAAGCAGCAGAGCTGATACTCTATACAGCACAGGGATCACACACACACACAGGAGGCAGGGGACTAAGCAGCAGAGCTGACACTCTATACAGCACAGGGTCACACACACAGGAGGCAGGGGACTAGGCAGCAGAGCTGATACTCTATGCAGCACAGGGATCACACACAGGAGACAAGGGACTAGGCAGCAGAGCTGACACTATATACAGCCCAGGGTCACACACACAGGAGGCAGGGGACTAGGCAGCAGAGCTGACACTCTATACAGCACAGGGATCACACACAGGAGACTAGGCAGCAGAGATGACACTCTATACAGCACAGGGATCACATAAACACTGGAGACAAGGGACTCGACAGCAGAGCTGACAATCTATACAGCACAGGGATCACACAGAGGAGGCAGGGGACAGGGCAGCATAGCTGACACTCTATACAGCCCAGGGTCACACACACAGGAGGCAGGGGACTAGGCAGCAGAGCTGATACTCTATGCAGCACAGGGATCACACACAGGAGACAAGGGACTAGGCAGCAGAGCTGACACTATATACAGCCCAGGGTCACACACACAGGAGGCAGGGGACTAGGCAGCAGAGCTGACACTCTATACAGCACAGGGATCACACACAGGAGACTAGGCAGCAGAGATGACACTCTATACAGCACAGGGATCACATAAACACTGGAGACAAGGGACTCGACAGCAGAGCTGACAATCTATACAGCACAGGGATCACACAGAGGAGGCAGGGGACAGGGCAGCATAGCTGACACTCTATACAGCCCAGGGTCACACACACAGGAGGCAGGGGACTAGGCAGCAGAGCTGATACTCTATGCAGCACAGGGATCACACACAGGAGACAAGGGACTAGGCAGCAGAGCTGACACTATATACAGCCCAGGGTCACACACACAGGAGGCAGGGGACTAGGCAGCAGAGCTGACACTCTATACAGCACAGGGATCACACACAGGAGACTAGGCAGCAGAGCTGACACTCTATACAGCACAAGGATCACACACACACAGGAGGCAGGGGACTAGGCAGCAGAGCTGACACTCTATACAGCACAGGGATCACACAGAGGAGGCAGGGGACTAGGCAGCAGAGCTGACACTCTATACAGCACAGGGATCACACACACACAGGCAGGGGACCAGGCAGGAGAGCTGACACTCTATACAGCACAGGGATCACATACACACGAGGCAGGGGACTAGGCAGCATAGCTGACACTCTATACAGCACAGGGATCACACACACACACGGGAGGCAGGGGACTAGGCAGCAGAGCTGACACTCTATAATACAACACAGGGATCAAACACACAGGAGGCAGGCGACTAGGCAGCAGAGCTGACACTCTATACAGCACAGGGATCGCACACACAGGAGGCAGGGGACTAGGCAGCAGAGCTGACACTGTACAGCACAGGGATTACACACACAGCAAACAGGCAACTAGGCAGCAGAGCTGACTCTCTATACAACACAGGGATCACACACGCACACAGGCAGGGGACCAGGCAGGAGAGCTGACACTCTATACAGCACAGGGATCACACACACACAGGCAGGGGACCAGGCAGGAGAGCTGACACTCTATACAGCACAGGGATCACATACACACGAGGCAGGGGACTAGGCAGCATAGCTGACACTCTATACAGCACAGGGATCACACACACACACGGGAGGCAGGGGACTAGGCAGCAGAGCTGACACTCTATAATACAACACAGGGATCAAACACACAGGAGGCAGGCGACTAGGCAGCAGAGCTGACACTCTATACAGCACAGGGATCGCACACACAGGAGGCAGGGGACTAGGCAGCAGAGCTGACACACTATACAGCACATGGATCACACACAGGAGACAAGGGACTAGGCAGCAGAGCTGATAATCTATACAGCACAGGGATCACACACACACAGGAGACTAGGGACTAGGCAGCAGAGCTGACAATCTATACAGCCCAAGGTCACACACACAGGAGGCAGAGGACTAGGCAGCAGAGCTGACACTCTATACAGCACAGGGATCACAAACACACTGGAGACAAGGGACTCGGCAGCAGAGCTAACAATCTATACAGCACAGGGATCACACAGAGGAGGCAGGGGACTAGGCAGCAGAGCTGACACTCTATACAGCACAGGGATCACACACAGGAGGCAGGGGACTAGGCAGCAGAGCTGACACTCTATACAGCACAGGAATCACACACAAGAGGCAGGGGACTAGGCAACAGAGCTGACACTCTATACAGCACAGGGATCACACACACACACACAGGAGGCAGGGGACTAGGCAGCAGAGCTGACACTCTATAATACAGCACAGGGATCAAACACACAGGAGGCAGGCGACTAGGCAGCAGAGCTGACACTCTATACAGCACAGTGATCACACACACAGGAGGCAGGGGACTAGGCAGCAGAGCTGACACACTACACAGCACAGGGATCACACACACAAGAGGCAGGGGACTAAGCAGCAGAGCTGACACTCTATACAGCACAGGGATCACACACAGGAGACTAGGCAGCAGAGCTGACACTCTATACAGCACAGGGATCACACACAGGAGACAAGGGACTAGGCAGCAGAGCTGACACTATACAGCCCAGGGTCACACACAGGAGACTAGGCAGCAGAGCTGACACTCTATACAGCACAGGGATCACACACAGGAGACAAGGGACTAGGCAGCAGAGCTGACACTATACAGCCCAGGGTCACACACAGGAGACTAGGCAGCAGAGCTGACACTCTATACAGCACAGGGATCACACACACAGGAGGCAGGCGACTAGGCAGCAGAGCTGACACTCTATACAGCACAGGGATCACACACACAGGAGGCAGGGGACTAGGCAGCAGAGCTGACACTCTATACAGCACAGGGATCACACACACAAAGGAGGCAGGGGACTAAGCAGCAGAGCTGACACTCTATACAGCACAGGGATCACACACACAAAGGAGGCAGGGGACTAGGCAGCAGAGCTGACACTCTATAATACAACACAGGGATCAAACACACAGGAGGCAGGCGACTAGGCAGCAGAGCTGACACTCTATACAGCACAGGGATCACACACACAGGAGGCAGGGGACTAGGCAGCAGAGCTGACACACTTAACAGCACAGGGATCACACACACAAGAGGCAGGGGACTAAGCAGCAGAGCTGACACTCTATACAGCACAGGGATCAAACACACACACAGGAGGCAGGGGTCTAAGCAGCAGAGCTGACACTCTATACAGCACATGGATCACACACAGGAGACTAGGCAGCAGAGCTGACACTCTATACAGCACAGGGTCACACACACACAGGAGGCAGGGGACTAGGCAGCAGAGCTGACACTCTATACAGCACAGGGTCACACACACAGGAGGCAGGGGACTAGGCAGCAGAGCTGACACTCTATACAGCACAGGGATCACACACAGGAGACTAGGGACTAGGCAGCAGAGCTGACACTCTATACAGCACAGGGATCACACACAGGAGACAAGGGACTAGGCAGCAGAGCTGACACTATATACAGCCCAGGGTCACACACAGGAGACTAGGCAGCAGAGCTGACACTCTAATACAGCACAGGGATCACATACACACTGGAGACAAGGGACTCGACAGCAGAGCTGACAATCTATACAGCACAGGGATCACACAGAGAAGGCAGGGGACTAGGCAGCAGAGCTGACACTCTATACAGCACAGGGATCACACACACACAGGAGGCAGGGGACTAGGCAGCAGAGCTGACACACTATACAGCACAGGGATCACATACACACTGGAGACAAGGGACTCGGCAGCAGAGCTGACAATCTATACAGCACAGGGATCACACACACACAGGAGGCAGGGGACTAGGCAGCAGAGCTGACACGCTATACAGCACAAGGATCACACACACTCACACACACACACACACACACACATACACACACACACACACGAGGCAGGGGACTAGGCAGCAGAGCTGACACTCTATACAGCACAGGGATCACACACACACACAGGAGGCAGGGGACTAGGCAGCAGAGCTGACACTCTATACAGCACAGGGATCACACACACACACACACATAGGAGGCAGGGGACTAGGCAGCAGAGCTGACACTCTATACAGCACAGGGATCACACACACAGGAGGCAGGCGACTAGGCAGCAGAGCTGACACTCTATACAGCACAGGGATCACACACACAGGAGGCACGGGACTAGGCAGCAGAGCTGACACTCTATACAGCACAGGGATCACACACACAGGAGGCAGAGGACTAGGCAGCAGAGCTGACACACTATACAGCACAGGGATCACACACACACACACACAGGAGGCAGGCGACTAGGCAGCAGAGCTGACACACTATATACCGCAGGGATAACACACACAGGAGGCAGGGGACTAGGCAGCAGAGCTGACACTCTATACAACACAGGGATCACACACACACACACACACACACACACACACACACACACACGAGGCAGGGGACTAGGCAGCAGAGCTGACACGCTATACAGCACAGGGATCACACACACACAGGAGGCAGGCGACTAGGCAGCAGAGCTGACACTCTATACAGCACAGGGATCACACACACACAGGAGGCAGGGGACTAGGCAGCAGAGCTGACACTCTATACAGCACAGGGATCACACATACACAGGAGGCAGGGGACTAGGCAGCAGAGCTGACACTCTATACAACACAGGGATCACACACACACACACACACACACACAGGAGGCAGGGGACTAGGCAGCAGAGCTGACACTCTATACAGCACAAGGATCACACACACACACAGGAGGCAGGGGACTAGGCAGCAGAGCTGACACGCTATACAGCACAGGGATCACACACACACACACACACACACACACACACACACACACGAGGCAGGCGACTAGGCAGCAGAGCTGACACTCTATACAGCACAGGGATCACACACAGGAGGCAGGGAACTAGGCAGCAGAGCTGACACTCTATAAAACACAGGGATTACACACACAGGAGGCAGGGGACTAGGCAGCAGAGCTGACACTCTATACAGCACAGGGATCACACACACAGGAGGCAGGGGACTGGGTAGCAGAGCTTACATTCTATACAGCACAGGGATCACACACACAGGAGGCAAGGAACTAGGCCGCAGAGCTGACACTCTATACAGCACAGGGATCACACACACAGGAGGCAGGGGACTAGGCAGGAGAGCTGATACTCTATACAGCACAGGGATCACACACACACACACAGGAGACAGGGGACTAGGCAGCAGAGCTGACACTATACAGCACAGGGATCACACACACAGGAGGCACGCGACTAGGCCACAGAGCTGACACTCTATAAAACACAGGGATCACACACATAGGAGGCAGGGGACTAGGCAGCAGAGCTGACACTCTATACAGCACAGGGATCACACACACACACAGGGGACTGGGCAGCAGAGCTGACACTCTATACAGCACAGGGATCACACACACAGGAGGCAGGGGACTAGGCAGCAGAGCTGACACTCTATATAGCACAGGGATCACACACACAGGAGGCAGGGGACTAGGCAGCAGAGCTGACACTCTATACAGCACAGGGATCAGACACACACAGGAGGCAGGGGACTAGGCAGCAGAGCTGACACTCTATACAACACAGGGATCAAACACACAGGAGGCACGCGACTAGACAACAGAGCTGACACTCTATAAAACACAGGGATCACACACACAGGAGGCCGGGGACTAGGCAGCAGAGCTGACACTCTATACAGCACAGGGATCACACACACACAGGGGACTGGGCAGCAGAGCTGACACTCTATACAGCACAGGGATCACACACACAGGAGGCAGGGGACTAGGCAGCAGAGCTGACACTCTATATAGCACAGGGATCACACACACAGGAGGCAGGGGACTAGGAAGCAGAGCTGACACTCTATACAGCACAGGGATCACACACACACAGGAAGAAAGGGGACTAGGCAGCAGAGCTGACACTCTATACAGCACAGGGATCACACACACACAGGAGGCAGGCGACTAGGCAGCAGAGCTGACACTCTATACAGCACAGGGATAACACACACACACAGGAGGCAGGGGACTAGGCAGCAGAGCTGACACTCTATACAGCACAGGGATCTCACACACACACACAGGAGGCAGGGGACTAGGCAGCAGAGCTGACACTCTATACAGCACAGGGATCACACACAGACACACGAAGCAGGGGACTAGGCAGCAGAGCTGACACTCTATACAGCACAGGGATAACACACGGTAGACAGGCGATTAGGCAGCAGAGCTGACACTCTATACAGCACAGGGATAACACACAGGAGGCCGGGGACTAGGCAGCAGAGATGACACTCTATACAGCACAGGGTTACACACACGGTAGACAGGCGATTAGGCAGCAGAGCTGACACTCTATACAGCACAGGGATCACACACACAGGAGGCAGGGGACTGGGCAGCAGAGCTGACACTCTATACAGCACAGGGATCACACACAGGAGGCAGGGGACTAGGCAGCAGAGCTGACACTCTATACAGCACAGGAATCACACACAAGAGGCAGGGGACTAGGCAACAGAGCTGACACTCTATACAGCACAGGGATCACACACACACAGGAGGCAGGGGACTAGGCAGCAGAGCCGACACTCTATACAGCACAGGGATCACACACACACACACACACACACAGGAGGCAGGGGACTAGGCAGCAGAGCTGACACTCTATACAGCACAGGGTCACACACACAGGAGGCAGGGGACTAGGCAGCAGAGCTGACACACTATACAGCACAGGGATCACACACACAAGAGGCAGGGGACTAAGCAGCAGAGCTGACACTCTATACAGCACAGGGATCACACACACAAAGGAGGCAGGGGACTAGGCAGCAGAGCTGACACTCTATAATACAACACAGGGATCAAACACACAGGAGGCAGGCGACTAGGCAGCAGAGCTGACACTCTATACAGCACAGGGATCACACACACAGGAGGCAGGGGACTAGGCAGCAGAGCTGACACACTATACAGCACAGGGATCACACACACAAGAGGCAGGAGACTAAGCAGCAGAGCTGACACTCTATACAGCACAGGGATCACACACACACAGGAGGCAGGGGACTAGGCAGCAGAGCTAACACTCTATACAGCACAGGGATAACACACAGGAGACAAGGGACTAGGCAGCAGAGCTGACACTATACAGCACAGGGATCACACACACAGGAGGCAGGGGACTAGGCAGCAGAGCTGATACTCTATGCAGCACAGGGATCACACACAGGAGACAAGGGACTAGGCAGCAGAGCTGACACTCTAATACTGCACAGGGATCACATACACACTGGGGACAAGGGACTCGACAGCAGAGCTGACAATCTATACAGCACAGGGATCACACAGAGGAGGCAGGGGACTAGGCAGCAGAGCTGACACTCTATACAGCACAGGGATCACACACAGGAGGCAGGGGACTAGGCAGCATAGCTGACACTCTATACAGCCCAGGGTCACACACACACAGGAGGCAGGGGACTAGGCAGCAGAGCTGACACACTATACAGCACAGGGATCACATACACACTGGAGACAAGGGACTCGGCAGCAGAGCTGACAATCTATACAGCACAGGGATCACACACACACAGGAGGCAGGGGACTAGGCAGCAGAGCTGACACGCTATACAGCACAGGGATCACACACACACACACAGGAGGCAGGGGACTAGGCAGCAGAGCTGACACTCTATACAGCACAGGGATCACACACACACACACAGGAGGCAGGGGACTAGGCAGCAGAGCTGACACTCTATACAGCACAGGGATCACACACACACACACACACACACACACACACACACACACACACACAGGAGGCAGGGGACTAGGCAGCAGAGCTGACACTCTATACAGCACAGGGATCACACACACAGGAGGCAGGCGACTAGGCAGCAGAGCTGACACTCTATACAACACAGGGATCAAACACACAGGAGGCACGGGACTAGGCAGCAGAGCTGACACTCTATACAGCACAGGGATCACACACACAGGAGGCACGGGACTAGGCAGCAGAGCTGACACTCTATACAGCACAGGGATCACACACACAGGAGGCAGAGGACTAGGCAGCAGAGCTGACACTCTATACAGCACAGGGATCACACACACAGGAGGCAGAGGACTAGGCAGCAGAGCTGACACACCATACAGCACAGGGATCACACACACACAGGAGGCAGGCGACTAGGCAGCAGAGCTGACACACTATATACCGCAGGGATAACACACACAGGAGGCAGGGGACTAGGCAGCAGAGCTGACACTCTATACAACACAGGGATCACACACACACACACACGAGGCAGGGGACTAGGCAGCAGAGCTGACACGCTATACAGCACAGGGATCACACACACACAGGAGGCAGGCGACTAGGCAGCAGAGCTGACACTCTATACAGCACAGGGATCACACACACACAGGAGGCAGGGGACTAGGCAGCAGAGCTGACACTCTATACAGCACAGGGATCACACACACAGGAGGCAGGGGACTAGGCAGCAGAGCTGACACTCTATACAACACAGGGATCACACACACACACACACAGGAGGCAGGGGACTAGGCAGCAGAGCTGACACGCTATACAGCACAGGGATCACACACACACACACACACACAGGAGGCAGGCGACTAGGCAGCAGAGCTGACACTCTATACAGCACAGGGATCACACACACACAGGAGGCAGGGAACTAGGCAGCAGAGCTGACACTCTATAAAACACAGGGATTACACACACAGGAGGCAGGGGACTAGGCAGCAGAGCTGACACTCTATACAGCACAGGGATCACACACACAGGAGGCAGGGGACTAGGCAGCAGAGCTTACATTCTATACAGCACAGGGATCACACACACAGGAGGCAGGGAACTAGGCAGCAGAGCTGACACTCTATAAAACACAGGGATTACACACACAGGAGGCAGGGGACTAGGCCGCAGAGCTGACACTCTATACAGCACAGGGATCACACACACAGGAGGCAGGGGACTAGGCAGGAGAGCTGATACTCTATACAGCACAGGGATCACACACACACAGGAGGCAGGGGACTAGGCAGCAGAGCTGACACTCTATATAGCACAGGGATCACACACACAGGAGGCAGGGGACTAGGCAGCAGTGCTGACACTCTATACAGCACAGGGATCACACACACACAGGGGACTGGGCAGCAGAGCTGATACTCTATACAGCACAGGGATCACACACACACACAGGAGGCAGGGGACTAGGCAGCAGAGCTGACACTCTATACAGCACAGGGATCACACACACAGGAGGCAGGGGACTAGGCAGCAGAGCTGACACGCTATACAGCACAGGGATCACACACACACAGGAAGAAAGGGGACTAGGCAGCAGAGCTGACACTCTATACAGCACAGGGATCACACACACACAGGAGGCAGGCGACTAGGCAGCAGAGCTGACACTCTATACAGCACAGGGATAACACACACACACAGGAGGCAGGGGACTAGGCAGCAGAGCTGACACTCTATACAGCACAGGGATCACACACACACACACAGGAGGCAGGGGACTAGGCAGCAGAGCTGACACTATACAGCACAGGGATCACACACAGACACAGGAGGCAGGGGACTAGGCAGCAGAGCTGACACTCTATACAGCACAGGGATAACACACAGGAGGCCGGGGACTAGGCAGCAGAGCTGACACTCTATACAGCACAGGGTTACACACACGGTAGACAGGCGATTAGGCAGCAGAGCTGACACTCTATACAGCACAGGGATAACACACAGGAGGCCGGGGACTAGGCAGCAGAGCTGACACTCTATACAGCACGGGGATCACACACAGACACAGGAGGCAGGGGACTAGGCAGCAGAGCTGACACTCTATACAGCACAGGGATAACACACAGGAGGCCGGGGACTAGGCAGCAGAGCTGACACTCTATACAGCACAGGGTTACACACACGGTAGACAGGCGATTAGGCAGCAGAGCTGACACTCTATACAGCACAGGGATAACACACAGGAGGCCGGGGACTAGGCAGCAGAGCTGACACTCTATACAGCACAGGGATCACACACAGACACAGGAGGCAGGGCACTAGGCAGCAGAGCTGACACTCTATACAGCACAGGGATCACACACACACACACAGGAGGCAGGGGACTAGGCAGCAGAGCTGACACTCTATACAGCACAGGGATCACACACAGACACAGGAGGCAGCGGACTAGGCAGCAGAGCTGACACTCTATACAGCACAGGGATAACACACAGGAGGCCGGGGACTAGGCAGCAGAGCTGACACTCTATACAACACAGGGATCAAACACACAGGAGGCACGCGACTAGGCAACAGAGCTGACACTCTATAAAACACAGGGATCACACACACAGGAGGCAGGGGACTAGGCAGCAGAGCTGACACTCTATACAGCACAGGGATCACACACACACAGGGGCCTGGGCAGCAGAGCTGACACTCTATACAGCACAGGGATCACACACACAGGAGGCAGGGGACTAGGCAGCAGAGCTGACACTCTATATAGCAAAGGGATCACACACACAGGAGGCAGGTGACTAGGCAGCAGAGCTGACACTCTATACAGCACAGGGATAACACACATACACAGGAGGCAGGGGACTAGGCAGCAGAGCCGACACTCTATACAGCACAGGGATCACACACACACAGGAGGCAGGCGACTAGGCAGCAGAGCTGACACTCTATACAGCACAGGGATAACACACACACACAGGAGGCAGGGGACTAGGCAGCAGAGCTGACACTCTATACAGCACAGGGATCACACACACACACACAGGAGGCCGGGGACTAGGCAGCAGAGCTGACACTCTATACAGCACAGGGTTACACACACGGCAGACAGGCGATTAGGCAGCAGAGCTGACACTCTATACAGCACAGGGATAACACACAGGAGGCCGGGGACTAGGCAGCAGAGCTGACACTCTATACAGCACAGGGTTACACACACGGTAGACAGGCGATTAGGCAGCAGAGCTGACACTCTATACAGCACAGGGATCACACACCTACCTGTGTGACGATTTCCATCCTCTGCGATCTCCAGCGTGGCTATGTAGCCCCGCCTACCTTCAGCTTAGCAACAATCACCTAGCTTGAGTCCCGCCCCCACCCACTGAACCACCAATCAAATTTAATTATTGCGTACTAGACTCCCGGCCTCGCAGGCGCCCGCTGCCGCCGGCCCATACAGTTCATCTGAGCGCTTAGACACGGGGGGGGGGAGCGGCAGCAGCGGGCGCCTGAGAGGCCGTGGCAAACCTCCGGGAGACGGCGCGGGACCAACTATTAGAAAGGGGAGGGGGGAGTGTATCGCTCTTAGTAAAAAGCCATCTCACCACGTCAAGGTGGCGATACATCGAGATGGATTGGGGGGGGGAGGTCAGAGGGGGGGGGAGGTGGGAAGGGGTGGGATTAGGATAGAACGCATTGCACCGCTACAGCTCTGCAGACCAATATAAAGCAGAGAACATCCAGTCCCATTGCGACTCATCTCCAATAGCGCCCCCAACTCGTTGCTCCTCAGCGGCTCCCCACTCCGCCTCCTGTCACTAGGAGGGGGCGCGTGCGGGCTGCGCGCTCAGGGATACGCCGAGAGGAGGCGGTTGGGCGCACTACGATTCATTGAGGACGCTTTGGCTAAAACAACTGGCGCCTGCTTTAGCTCCGCAGTATTGGTCTGGCTGACCGGTGCAATGCGAGCGGGAGGAATGACTGACGCTCCCGCGTGCCCTCCTTTTATAGCCCTCTGGTGAATGACGTAATCGATCACATGACCTTGGGCTGCTCAGTCACTGCGGACCCGTGATTAGAAAGCAGCACCTCAGAGTGCACTACAAGGCCCAGCAGCCCTCCCGCTCAACCCAGACTGCACTACAAGGCTCAGCATTCCTCCCGCCCACCCCAGAGTGCACTACAAGGCCCAGCTCTGCCACTCAACCTATTATGGGATGTTTTACCTATTATGGGATGTTATACCTAATAGCCCTCTGGTGAATTACGTAATCGGTCACATGACCTTGGGCTTCTCAGTCACTGCGGACCGTGATTAGAAAGCAGTACCCCAGAGTGCACTACAAGGCCCAGCTCTGCCACTCAACCTATTATGGGATGTTTTACCTATTATGGGATGTTATACCTAATAGCCCTCTGGTGAATGACGTAATCTGTCACATGACCTTGGGCTTCTCAGTCACTGCGGACCCGTGATAAGAAAGCAGCACCCCAGAGTGCACTACAAGGCCCAGCTCTGCCACTCAACCTATTATGGGATGTTTTACCTATTATGGGATGTTATACCTAATAGCCCTCTGGTGAATGACGTAATCTGTCACATGACCTTGGGCTTCTCAGTCACTGCGGACCCGTGATTAGAAAGCAGCACCCCAGAGTGCACTACAAGGCCCAGCTCTGCCACTCAACCTATTATGGGATGTTTTACCTATTATGGGATGTTATACCTAATAGCCCTCTGGTGAATTACGTAATCGGTCACATGACCTTGGGCTGCTTAGTCACTGCGGACCCGTGATTAGAAAGCAGCCCTCCCGTCCTACCCCAGAGTGTACTACAAGGCCCAGCTCTGCCACTCAACCTATTATGGGATGTTTTACCTATTATGGGATGTTATACCTAATAGCCCTCTGGTGAATTACGTAATCGGTCACATGACCTTGGGCTTCTCAGTCACTGCGGACCCGTGATTAGAAAGCAGCACCCCAGAGTGCACTACAAGGCCCAGCTCTGCCACTCAACCTATTATGGGATGTTTTACCTATTATGGGATGTTATACCTAATAGCCCTCTGGTGAATTACGTAATCGGTCACATGACCTTGGGCTGCTCAGTCACTGCGGACCCGTGATTAGAAAGCAGCCCTCCAGTCCTACCCCAGAGTGTACTACAAGGCCCAGCAGCCCTCCCGCTCAACCCAGACTGCACTACAAGGCTCAGCATTCCTCCCGCCCACCCCATAGTGCACTACAAGGCCCAGCTCTGCCACTCAACCTATTATGGGATGTTTTACCTATTATGGGATGTTATACCTAATAGCCCTCTGGTGAATTACGTAATCGGTCACATGACCTTGGGCTGCTCAGTCACTGCGGACCCGTGATTAGAAAGCAGTACCCCAGAGTGCACTACAAGGCCCAGCTCTGCCAATTAACCTATTATGGGATGTTTTACCTATTATGGGATGTTATACCTAATAGCCCTCTTGTGAATTACGTAATCGGTCACATGACCTTGGGCTTCTCAGTCACTGCGGACCTGTGATTAGAAAGCAGCACCCCAGAGTGCACTACAAGGCCCAGCTCTGCCACTTAACCTATTATGGGATGTTTTACCTGTTATGGGACGTTATACCTAATAGCCCTCTTGTGAATTACGTAATCGGTCACATGACCTTGGGCTTCTCAGTCACTGCGGACCCGTGATTAGAAAGCAGTACCCCAGAGTGCACTACAAGGCCCAGCTCTGCCACTCAACCTATTTTGGGATGTTTTACCTATTATTGGATGTTATACCTAATAGCCCTCTGGTGAATGACGTAATCGGTCACATGACCTTGGGCTTCTCAGTCACTGCGGACCCGTGATTAGAAAGCAGCACCCCAGAGTGTACTACAAGACCCAGCAGCCCTCCCACGCACCCCAGAGTGTACTACAAGGCCCAGCAGCCCTCCTGCCCACGCCAGAGTGTACTAGAAGGCCCAGCAGCCCTCTCACCCACCCCAGAGTGCACTACAAGGCCCAGCAGCCCTCCTACCCACCCCAGAGTGCACTACAAGGCCCAGCAGCCCTACCGCCCTCCCCAGAGTGCACTACAAGGCCCAGCAGCCCTCCCCTCCCCTCCACCTTCCATATACCCCCACTGCTGCCTGACACCCCATACTGACCCCTGTGCTCCCCACTGCTACTGACACCCGCATACTGACCCCTGTGCCCCCTCACTGCTACTGACACCCGCATACTGACCCCTGTGCCCCCCTGTGTTTGTAAGGAAATTCACCGGTTGAGAAATTGGAGTAATTATAAGGAAATTCACCAGTTGAGAGATGGGCTTAAGATTTGCTGGAGTCTGTTAAGAGTCCAAACTTCTTGGTGAAGGATACACTGGTGTATGTCTGGTTAATGTGCATGCGGTTTGGGACTTTGGTGTTTGGCTGACCACTATCTCTTCACATTTGAGGAGCTCTGTGCTTATACATTACATTTTGCTTGACGATGTTGAGCTACAGCGACAGGTTTCATCTGGCGCTGCAGCAACCAGAGAGCCCAGCGCTGCATCATTGGGGGGGTTTCATGCAGCAGGGCACCCCCGATCAGGGTGCCCCGAAGGAATGGACCAAAACCCAGGATAGTCAAAATCCTGGGTTTTGGTCCACTTTAAATACCATGCCGAGTGCCGCTGAGGCCAAAAAGTGGAGCTGTTTTGTGCTGACACTTCTTAAATAAGGCTCCCAGAGTTGTCCTGTGGACAGACTCTCTTCCCTGAGCTGTGGATCTCTGCGGCTACTCCACAGTGGGCCTCTTCCCTAATTAGCATAACTCCCAAGCATCCCCGATTTGACTTCATGTCCCCCTATCGATCGTTGTTCTCATTTGTCCCTCTTTGAGGTGTAACATGCAGATCTGCAGCAATAAATGATTCATTTGTCTATATAAAGTGTTTATAGTGTTTTAACTGTAATAACCAATCCCCTATCTATCCATCAATGAGGGGGCCCTGAAAAGTTGGTAGGTATGAATTAGTGCTCTCCTTGCCTGGGCTGTTGGTGGACGGTGGGCGGCCATGTCTCGTTAGGGTTGCAGTCGGGCCATACTCTTTCCAGTTACAGATGATGGATTGTACAGAGCTCCGTAACATGTTCAGAGCTGGGTCTATTTTATCTACCAACTGCAGGATTGCGCAATTGCGCAATCATATTACCAGGTGTGTGGCCAGCTTTAAAATCTCTGTAAGCTCCCAGAAAAGCACAATAAAGCCTGAGAGTTGTATTATCAGGTTCTGAAGTAAAATAAGCCAACAGCCTTGAATTCCCTTTTCATAAGCTGGTCTGTTTGGGAAAGCCGTATATAGAGGGAATATTGGGATACTCGGAAGATTCAGGCTAAAGCATACTTCCCTAAGTGTCCCTGATTTGGAGGGACTGTCCCTCTTTTATGCCCCCCTGTCCCTCGTTGTTCTCATTTGTCCCTCTTTGAGGTATAACAGGCAGATCTGCATCAATAAATGATTCACAGGCTGATTCATTACTAATGGCAGGTATTGCCAGATGAGCGTCTGTAGTGCGGCGCTTAGAGCAACCGCTAGTATACGCTGTAAGTGGCTATCGGGCGTTGTAACTGAGCGCCTCAGTCGCTGTAGTACGCTGGCTAGGAATCATGAATGATGCTGGTCGCTGTAACATCAGTATTACGCTATAAGAAGCGAAAAGTAGCAACTGCTCAGAGCAACCGACTCAGCAACTCACACCATATTCATCAAAAAATCATCCTCACACAGCGGCGGCGCTCAAAATTGGGTCGCTGTAGCCCAAAGCGCCAGAAGCTGTGTGATCAAAGTCTGTTTCTGAACACATATCCACCAGTAACAAAGCAAAAACACATGGAATGACATTGTTAAACACTGGGACAATAACACTTTATTGCCAGAGCTGTAATGACAATTCTGCATAAAAATTTAAAAACAAAAAAAACTTAAAAAACGACTTTTTCGAGGCCATGAGATGTAACACAATTATTTAATAATAATAAAAAATAGATTCAGAAAGGGATTTGAAGGAATATCCATTGAAATGTATGGGAGAGCAAATGGTAGCGACAGGTCTTACCTGGCGCTCTGAACGCTACAGCGCCGGCGCTATGCGCTGAGCCACCTGTGTAGCGATAACCCTTATCGCCGGAGGGCTTCCCCGCCAGAGACGTCCTTTTCCCAATGGTGAGAGGTGCTGCAGGAATTCCAGAGTCATCCGTGACGGAAGCAGGAACAGCTCTTACAAGGGCTAGTGGATTGCGATATAGCGTTTTCCCCAGAACTCAGTATTGAGGGTGAAGATGAACTACTTTATTAGTGCCACCCTGGGCCTTATATGCAAGTCTCCATGCAAGGGGACCTCCCCCGTGGACTGCATGACAAACACACAGACCAATGGGAGCAGGACACACAAACCCTCAACTCTGCCGGTAACACAATCAGCAACACAATGGCAGTCTGTAACACAATCACAGCACAATGACATTGTCTGTAACGTAGTCAACAGCACAATGACAGTCTGTAACACAATCAACAACACGATGACATTGTCTGTAACGTAATCAACAGCATAATGACATCGTCTGTGACAAGCTCAAGAAAATGAAAGTAGTGAACCTATGTAAAAGTCCAAGGGCAGAAACAGTGCCTTTAAAATCCAAAAGGCAGAGAGTCTGTCACAACCTGTAATGATGAATCGGACGCTATATTGCGCTGTTAGAGTCGCACACCAGATTCACTTTGATAAATGTGGTATAGTGTACAGTGCCCAGCGTTTACTAGACGATACCTGCCACTACGAGGCTCTACCTGGCGCTAGACCTTGATGAATAAACCCCTCATTTGTCTAGTCAGAGTGTTTCTATTGTTAACCGTTACATCCTATCTCCTATCCATCCCTCAATGAGGGGGTGTGGCTTCATTTAACAATTGTCCCTCTTTCCCACCCTGAAAAGCTGGAAGGTGTGCAACATGTAAAAGAATCCGGTTATAAATGCAGCTCCACAAGGAATCCAGCACTGAGCATATGTAAAGTTAATCAATCATGCACAGATCAATACATGTTACATGATTATTATTGCTTATTGATATAGTGCCATCATCTTCCGTAGCGCTGTACAAAGTAGTGTTGTAAAAGGTTCAATGTATGTATCTATTTTCCACATTACAGCTTGTGCTGAACTCTCAGATTTGTCCAGGATTTTGACTATCCTGGGTTTCGGTCCTTTCCCTGGGGGCACCCTGATCGGGATGCCCCCCTTTGTGAAACCCCCCAGGTCACCAAGGTCAATCACTTCTTCCTATCCTACGGCACATGCGTGGCCACTTGCTGCTGTTTTTTTTCTGTGTGTGTTTTTTTTTATTTTTACACTTAACCCTTTGTGAAATGGTAAGGGATCCATGAGACCGCTATACAAGTTCACAAGGCTGGGGGCTGGCAAGTCACCTGCAGCTAGCGAGTGACTTGCCATTAAACCCCAGCACCCCCAATTACCTGCCTCCCCAAAGCCCAGGGGGGGAAGACGAGCCCTTGGATATGACGCTTTGGGGCTTGTAGCCTGCAGGCAGGGGCTACCAAAGCCCAAAGCTGGCCCCTGAGCTGGTTACACTGGATAAGGGGGACCTCACGCCATTAGTTTTTGGGATTTTTAAGGGTTTTTAACCCTTAAAATTTCAAAAAATGAAGTCCCCCACCTGGGTAGGGGGGCCCTATGTCATTGTTTTTTTAATTAACCCTTTATTACCTGTCACCCAGCAGCTATAAAAGGCTTTCAGCAGCAGCAGGAGAGCAGAAGCCAGAGTGATTAGCGTAGGACACAGTGCTCGGGGATGGGTGGGAGGGAAGTATTAAAAATAATACAATTTTTATCTGTGTGTTTTGTTTTTTTTACATTTAACCCCTTGTGAACTGGAAAGGAATCCATGAGACCCCTACACCAGTTCACAAGGCTGGGGGCTGTCAAGTCACCTGCGGCTAGCGGGTGACTTGCCATTAACCCCTGGCACCCCTAATTACCTTCCTCCCCAAAGCCCAGGGGGAGGGGGCAGAAGAGTCCATAGCCATAGGCTATGCCGGCTTGTAACCTGCAGGGCCAGGGGCCACCAAAGCTGGCACCAGCGCCCTCTTCCTACAAGCCCGGCATAGCTGGTCCCGGCCTGGTTATTTCAGGTAGTGGACCCCATGTAATTTTTGGGGGATTTTTAAGGGTTTTTAACCATTTTTTCTTGATTTAACCCTTTATAATGTGGATAGTTGTATTTTAATTGTAAATGTTATAAAGTACTTGTTTCAGTTTGGGGGGGGTCTCCAGGGCAGGAAAGGGGGGGCTACCAATACATATGTGGTACCGTTGTAATCGAGAGAAATTAGGCTTTCACATACAATATGGTTTTCTTTAATAAAATAAATGTTTTATTTAAAATAAAGTACAAAATAAAAAATAAAATTTTCTAAAAATATTTTTTTATTCTTTTTTTACTTAATATTTAAAAAAACTGAATAAAAATTACAAACAAGACATTTCATGTTAAAGCCTAATCTGCTGCAAAATATATATATATATATAATTTTCCTGGAAATTCCTGCAAAAATGGTGCAAAACATGACGCATGTCAACCGAGGGTGACAAAATCTCAAGCAGGCGGCAGTTAAAAGGGTTAAAAGTAGCTATGCATGTTGGGTATTGTTCTGCTCGGGGGACCTTGTGCTTTCAGATGTAGCTTGTTTTTTTTTGTTTGCATATTGATATTTTAGGAAAAGGTGTTTTTTATTCTGCTTTTTTATACATTTTTTAGGGAAACCCTGTGCAACCAAAGAATTCTTTGAGGGTTTACTTCCAGAAAGATGAGCCCACTACAATTAGCTGGGTACACTTAGAAAGCTTAACATGTGTACTTTCAGGGAATATATAGTTTATGGGGGATATTCCAAATGTAAAGGGTTGTTTTGGTTGAAAAAGCGCAAGGTGCGCACTGTGTCAACAGAGCTGAAATTTTCAAGTAAAATGACCGTTACGCACATGCTTTACTTTGGGGTGTTTGGCAACTCTTCCCTGGACAGTAGCAATGCATGCTGGGTATTGTTCTGTGTGAGGGATGTTGCTTTTTCAGATTTAACTTGTTTGTATATACCGTATTTTTCGCCCTATAAGACGCACTTATTTTTCCCCAAAAGTGGGGGAAAAATGTCCGTGCGCCTTATCGGGCGAATGTAAAAAAAAAAAAAAAAACTCACCTGTTCCCGGGGCTCCCGCGTTGCCTGTCAGTTTGCGAGAGCCCAGGTGAAGACAGAGGAGCGGTGGGGCCGGGACACAGCCCGCCGCTCCATCTTCTGCTGTCTCTTCCTGGGCATGGACGAACACCCAGCTCAGGGCAGCGGGTGGGCGTGGCCTGCATGGTGCAGGTCACGCCCACCCGCTGCCCTGACCTGGGTGTTTGTTCGTGCGACAGGAAGAGACAGCAGCAGATGGGGAAGCGCCGGGCGCTGCCTGTGGCCCCGCCGCTGCTGTCACTGTCTGAATAGACAGCGATCGCACCAGCGGGGCCGGGACACAGCCTGCCGCTGCTTCTTACGGCCAGCTCCGTGAATGGGGTGAGCGTGGCCTGCGCCGACGCTGACGTGGCCACACAGCCTATGGAGATGGGGGGAGGGGGATGCCACACTGCCAATGGGAATGGGGGGGGGCACTGCCTATATAGGGAATGGTATGGGGGGAATTCCACACTGCCTATATGGGAATGGGAGGGGGGATGCCACACTGGGTACATGGGGAATGGGATGGGGGCATGCTACACTGTCTATGGAATGGGGGCATCCCACATGGCCTATGGGAATGGGATAGGGGAATGCCACACTGTCTGTAATGATGCATTTTTGGTTTAAAATATATATTCTAAGTATGTCACACACCAAGCTTCAAGATATTCATTACCTGTGGGTAGTATGGTCCTGTAAAGGGCTTCTGCAGAGATGATTGGAGGAAAGAAAGCCCCTCCCAGTCCATAAGTACCTGGGACCTCCCACTCATTACCCAGTCTTCATCTCTGCAGACGGCGAGCAAGCAGCAGATGATATCTCCTCCTTGCACAGGGGGACTTTAAGGTAGCCGGGTCTACTCCCGGCCTATATATATTTTTATTTCCGTTCGGACTCTTTATTCCCTTTATTAATATATAGCTATTTAAATGCCTCCCAGTCTTGACTGCTGTCCGAGCGAGGGTATAACAGCACCTCAGGTGCTCAGGAGCTATGCTCCACCGCGAGACCCTATAAAGAGGGTAGGCGGTTATCCCTAACAGGGGATGATTTTTTCTTATGTATATCATGTGCACAGCAGACTATTACACGGCAGTCCGGTCCCCAGGCATCTGGGTCAGCGCAGCCGGCTTCATCCTCTCCCCCTCCCACTTTGACCCGTGCCCCGTGTGAGATTGCCATGGGGGGGCAGTCGCAATCTGATGTGTGTGCCAGGTTGGCCAGTATTGAAAAATGTATTTCCTCCACGGTTGCCAAGAAAGCACCAGCTAAGAGGTGTCAGGCTATTTCTCGATATCCATATATATATTAATGTATGATTCTTCTTTTAGCAGATGCCATGAACTAAAATTGAACTGGCTTTCTCACTCCTTCGTAAAGTCTATGTTAGTATATGGCAAGGGCAAGCTTTACGATTCACATACCTGCAAGTCTGTTTCATTAAGTGAAACAAAGAAAGGTGTTAGTTGGCTGTTTGCCTTGTCTGAGAAAGATACACATGGTTAGTTGGGATCCATTGTTTGTAGGGATTCAATGAGTTTATTCCTGGTGTATCTGTCTAGAATTAACAAATGTAGGATTTGAACAGATGTGAGGTATGAGTTAGCATAGAATGTTTTTAGGCCTGATGGCCTTCGTAAGACAATGAACTGGGTAATCACACAGTTTCATGAAGTTTCACATGAAGCCATTTCACCAGCCAAATAGTTGACTAACGAAAAGCTAACAACCCCCGTGGTAGAATGAAACTTCATTGTCTACAAGAAAATCCTAAATATATGCTTTCATTAGATAGTCCTAAAGGTTGTGTATACAGGGCAAATAAACATCTCCCTAGACTAAGATAGTTACAAAATTCCAGGAAATGCTGTTTCAAAAGAAGCTAGGTTGTCAGTTAAAATAGTGTTAAAATAATATTCATAGACTTATCATGATCAGTTAAAAGTATATGAAACACCATTTTATTTTAATAACATGTTAAATGGCCAAGGTAGTAATACTGGTCGAGTAGAGTGTTTTCTTATATGTCTTAACATAGTTATATTATATAGTATCAATTGCATGGGGATTTAGTAGTGGTTTTAAGGG
Source organism: Gastrophryne carolinensis (assembly GCA_027917425.1). Taxonomy (NCBI): domain Eukaryota; kingdom Metazoa; phylum Chordata; class Amphibia; order Anura; family Microhylidae; genus Gastrophryne; species Gastrophryne carolinensis. The sequence goes on along the minus strand of CM051237.1, from coordinate 280,586,761 downwards.
TTTTATTTGAATGCGTGTTTAAATATATATAAGGAAAATAAGGCTATTATACTAGTCTCAAATTAAGGTCATTTAATGTTTTATATCCTTAAAATAATGAATATATTATAGGTTGCATTATTGTAAAATTGTGTTATTCTAATTTATAAGAGATAGGATAGGAATAATACTATGTGTAGTTTTAAATAGGGGATAATTAGCTTCTACATTTTTGTATTATTAGTTGGAAATTTATAGGTTTATTTCCCTAAATATCCAATGTAAGATAATATGAATGTGATGTTTTCAATTGTTTATCAGTTATGATTGATTATAATTATCCCCAGGACATACCAATATATTGATTATAAATATCTAGTTGTTTAGAAAAAGAAGGATTTATTGAAATAATCAAATAATTAATATGATAGTAGAGATCAGGTGGGGGATAGATGGGTGTTTGTGTAGGTATATGTACATATATATATATATATATATTTCTATCTCTGTGTCTTTATATAGAATTCCAAACAGAGTTTCAAAATATATTTTGGACGATTATTGTCCAAGATTTGTTGAAAGGATTCTTTGTCCTATCGCACCCCCTAGTGGCCGATCTAGGATGTGACTGATTAAGAGTTTCCTTAACCACGCCCCAGACACGCCCCTAACACACCCCTGGGTGTTATTATTTGCTATAGGAGGGGGAACGGACTGAGGTTTTGCATATAAACTGGGAGCTCATTCCGGATAAGAGGACGAACCTGACGGCTAACCTGACAGAGCTACCTGAGAGCTACCGGACACAGCTAATCTGAGACTGCTGACCTGAACTCATTTGAACAACACACCTGATCCGACCTCTGACCAGCATAGCTAATCTACATATCTGACCCGGGATACAAAAGTAGCCATTTTGAACAATAACTTGGTAACGTATTAATTTCTTTTTAAATCTTTAGGAATTTATAGGGTTCCATATATATCTAAGCTATTGCATTAATGCCCTTTTGGAAATCTCATATCTTAAATTAAGCCAGATTTCCTATCAAGCTCCAATTGGTTATAGGCTTTAGAAGCTTTATTTGTCCTGGGATAATTATATTTATTCATAATTGTTATTTCAAGTAATATTATACATTATTAGTCATTTTAGGATTAAAAGTAATGGTCTACTAAGAGTAAGCCATCTAGTGGCCAAATATCCAAATTGCGATTATTATTATTTTTTTTTTTGTTTATTGTATATAATAAATTTGTTATTTATCTTTTAACCAGAGGTTATATTGTTGCATAATTTTGGTTTTGTACATGGATCTCTTCTAAAACTTATCAAGTGTTTTATGTCCATTTGATTAAGATTTCCTTGAGTTATTTTAATTCATTATATATTTAATTGGTTAATAATTGATTATCATTTGATGGTTGATTGTTGATTAATTAAATAGTATATAAAGCTCTGCTTTATATATCCCGACATAATTTGGAGGCCCCAGCGAGATCTTGTAGCATTAACTAGTTGTGCAACAATAGAATATATCATATTACTCTTACATTGGTGTTAGCATATATCTTTCATTAGTATTAAATTGCGTAATATCAATAGCAAATATGAATCCTACTAGTGAGATCGGGTCCACTAGTGATACCAGTTCCAACATAGCTACTCAAAGCATCCCCTCTAGTCCAGACCAATTAATTTATAGTATTATGGAATATGTCCATCATAGATTAAATCTGGAGGGGGATGTTGATATGTGGAAAGGTGAATTATATTCTTCTATTAAGAAAGATTCTAAAGATATATGGTCCAATGGTAGTCTGGTTAGGAGACATTTAACTTATTTTTCTACGCTTTCTAGTAGTGCAAACAAAGATCAACATTTATTGAAATCAATGGCTGTGGTTTTAGTTGCACTATTAGAAGTAAATAATTGTTTAATCCAGAAAAATGAGTATGCAAAAAGTATGCAGGTCTATGTAGGTAAACTTGAAAAGGATCTTGAATCTAGTAATATAGCGATTAAAGATTTAGAAGGTGAATTTAAAAGGTGTAGAGATGCATATCAAGATTTGAGTCAAGAAATGCAGGATTTAAATATCCGTTATTGTAGATTGCAGCAAGAGGGACAACAAAACCCCACTGTAGCTAAGGTGGAAAGCACGTTGTCAGGCATAGGAAGTTTCCCAGAACCGCCCCTTCTTACTCCCCAAAACCTTGTTACCTTCAAATCACCTGATTTTAAAGCAAAATCAAGCCAAAACCCCGTCAGTCAGGTGCCAGAAAATAATTGCGTAGATACAAACGCAATGCTGGCCCAACTAACCCAGGTATGTCAAGCTGTCCTAACACAGCAAGGGGTTAGTAAACCAGACTGTCATAGGGATTCAATACCTCACTTTTCCTCAGAAAAGGTTGCCAGGATTAAATCACCTGTATCTCATTACTATGAGGAAAGTGACCTAAGCAGTAGTGAATTTGATTCTGACAGGGAGAGGAGTAAAGAATATTCATCAACCCGAAGGGATAAATATGCCCGTAAGAGGGATGAGACTTTAAGGCGGGATAACCAGGCCTCCCCTAGAAAGAGGGACACTCAGTCTCCAAAGGGGGATCAGAGTTCATCAGGGATTATCAAATTCTTAAATGCCACTGTTCCTAAGTTTTCTAAAAAGGGATCTATAGAAATTGCTAACCATCTGGAATTGTATGAATCTACTATGGATTCATTGCAATTATATGCTGATGCAGATAGAATCAGATTTTTACCATGGGCGTTTGAAAACAGGTACCGCCATTATTTTACTTCTTTCAGAGAAAGGGGGATTAGGAAATGGCAGGATGTTTTACATGAGGTTAAAATGGAATTTGGGCCTTATAAATCCATTACGGCGGCCAGACGTGACATCTACAAATTAAGATGCAAACCTCATCAAAGTCCCCGGGAGTTTTTGTATGTCCTTAAAAATGCTTATGGTTTGGCATATAGTTATCCTGATTGGGAGTCCTGTGAATTTAAGCAGTTATTTTATGATGCGATGCCGGTTCAGATTAAGTTTAGTTTGGCCAGAGATTTTGATCTTGACGCTCCATTAGACAGGTTAGTGACTGCTGCCACTACACTGTATAATATCAGTGAGTGTAACCCTACAGGTGAGAGAAGGTATGACAGGTCCTCAGATCAACATGTAGCTGAGACTAAGATAGATCAAAAATTAGGTTTTGAAACGCAACAGCGTAAGTATCCTAAGCCTGCAGAACCTTCCAAACAGCCCCAGCAGATCCAATCAGGACCCAGGCCAATAAAACCCCGTAGTCCCAATGGGTCAGAGGGGGAAAACAGCGGTAATAAAAGGTATTTCTACCGTCCCCGGTATAACAATGGGGGTCCCCCAAGATACAGGCGCTGGGATAATAAACCTAGATCACAAAAGGATAATAGGCCTGAATCACATACCTCACCTAGGGGTCGGTCACCTACTGATAATAGGAGAAGGCCTCAAAACCAAGATAGGCCTAAATTTAGTGACCGTTTCGATAAATTGGCCGATCAGGTAGCCAAGTTAACGGAAATGGTTAGTAAAATGTCCCAAGGGTCCACTGAGGGAGGGCCAAATCCTTTTTTAGCAACAGCTACCGGTCTCAGCCCATCCGTATAAAATTATCAGGGCTGGGTCAAAGCTTAGGCCTGTGCAAGGTTACTGAATCCATTGTAGATGATTCTAATACTATGGTTTTGCCTTGCAGTGCTATTGACCTTAAAAATGAGGCCAAAGATGGTGTAGGTCGAATTACTCCTCCCTTAACCAAGAGGGAGGGGGATGTGGCTAACATGTTATCTGTCTTGCAGTCTAACCAGAAGAAGGTGTGTGCTGAAGATTCCTCTACAAAGACTGAAGAGCTGATATCAGCACCAAGCTGTGAGCTACCTTGTGTAAACTGTGGTGTAATCCAGGTTTCCCCAAAGGTGGGGGCTATTGAGTGCAACAGGGATGAAGTTTCCCCAGAGGTCTTAACCTGCCAAAGGGATTACAGCCTTAAAAGGCGTCAAATGCAAGAGCATCCTAATTATTTATGTGACCTGTTTAATGTTGATGGCCGATATTATATTAATTCATACCTCCAAGATGAATGTATAGGTCCCATCAAAGGTTTAATTGATACAGGATCACAAGCTACTATACTGTCATTTAGTTATTTCCAGCAAATTATGGATGTGACAGAGAAAAGGCCTAAATTGAAAGCATTTGATGGCTCTTTGATAAGTGTAGGTGGAGATACTCTGCAGGTAAAAGGCACAGCATGGTTAAAGTTTACGATTGGCAAGAAAATAATAAGACATCCCACCATCATTGTAGATATTCCTAATGATAAATTAATCATAGGAGTTGACATTTTGAAAAGATTGAGCTCTATTATTGACTTCATTAATGAAGCAATTTGGACTCAAGTGAAGGCACCTATTGCCTATGACCGATCTTGCAATATGCAAACCCACTATAATTGCCATGTGGTTGAAGAGAGGTCTAACCTTATAGAAGTTCATTTTAGGAACAATCAGATCCCGGACATCACGATCCTGAAAAATGGTGACCCTGAGAAAGCTATCAGGGATACAAAACACATTATAACTATCCAGAAGGATAGGATTAAAAAGGTGACCCTGAATGAGGATGTGTTAACCATTTTGCTTAAAGGGAGATGTTCCGAGGTAGCAGACCTGACCAGGCATACTCAATCCATGACCCGGATTGAAAAGGTAAGTAATAACCTATTGATTCCCGTACAGGTGAACAATATGGCTCGGATGAAATATGCCAAGCTGGATTTAAAATCCGAAGCCAGTTATATTAGCCTCGGTCTTTTGAAACAGGTCACCAATCCTAAAATGATTAGATATTCCTCTCCACAAGACCAATGGGTTCATGATCTGGATGGTGATTCCCAGAGTCATAATGTAATTGCGAGATGTTTATTATCTATTTCCATAGGAGATAAGACCACTGAACATTCATTCATTGTGTTGAATGAACCACGGCACCAGATATATATAGGTAATGACCTGTTACACAGATTTGCTGCGCAGATCGATCTGGTGAACAATAATTTGTGGTCTAGATTATCTGGGGATCCAGAGGGATTTCAAAATGAGGAACAAACCCTGAAATGGGGACAACAGATGCCTTATGCCGTAAGTATTCTGGTTGCTGAGGATGTCGAGATCCCTGAAGGAGGTAAGCCTTTTATTCTTCCCATACAGGTAAAGAAGGGACAGACATTAAAGAATACAGACGCTTTGATCTATTTGTCTAACAGGATACAACAACTCGGACTTAAGGTAACACATACTCCTATGGTAAATATCTATCATAAACCATTGAATATAATTATTCATAACATGACTTCCCATAGTATAGCTTTACAGAAAGGAACTATACTTGGGTTAGGTATGGATTCTGAATATTACACTTTTGGATTTCAGAATCAGGTTATTGGACTTATCCCTGATGAATATCTATCAGAGGAAGAACTATTGGAACAACACTTTTTCTCAACACCAGAAGGGTTATTTAATATTCATTCTATTTATCCTTTCAGTTCTGAAGAAGGTACATGCCATATTGAAGAAGCCTCATTGGTTTTCAATCACGAGAGTGATGAGAAAGAATATGAGTTATACCAACTGAAAAAGGAAATGGTAAGCGAACCTAAGAGCGACTTAACAACTGAGCTGGAAGAAGCTTATGAGTTAAGTCAACCTGAAATTTTTCCTGAATTTCAGGAACAGGCCGCAGAGCAAATCTCTTTAGCTGATGCATGTTCTGATGAATCGAAGCGCCAACAATTAAAGAAACTCTTCATAGATTTCCAAGATATGTTTGCCAAGGATTCCTATGATTGTGGGGTCACTGACCTACATGTAGCAAGAATCCAAACAGATCCCAATGCACCACCTGTATATGTCAAACAGTACCGACTTCCATTGGCCGCTTACGAGTCGTTAGCGGAAATAGTCAAGAACTTGGAAGCGCGGGGTATCATACGCCCAGTGCATAGTTCATTTAACTCTCCTATATTGGCAATTCTCAAGCCAAATGGTCAATTTCGTCTATGTACGGACCTTAGGCAATTAAATAAACGGGTATATATGTCCGGGTGGCCCGTGCCATATATAGACCAGTGTTTGGCACAAATACAGGGGTCCAAGATTTTCACTGCTCTTGACTGTGCACAGGGATACTGGACCATTAAGGTGGATGAGAGGGACCAATACAAACTGGCGTTCTCATTCGGTGACAAACAATGGGCGTGGCAACGATTACCTTTTGGTTATGTAAATTCAGGACATGAATTTGCGGTGTTTATGCATAAGGCAATGCCTGATGCCGCTGAACGAGGTACCTTAATTTATGTGGATGACATTCTGATCAAAAGCGCGACTTTTGAGGAACATATTGCAGAACTGAGGCATGTACTAACCCAATTGAGAAAAGCTGGCGTAAAACTGTCTTTACAGAAGGCTCAATGGTGTCGTTCCAAAGTTAATTTCCTAGGTCATGAAATCTCTGCGGAAGGAATTAATCCACAAAAGAAAAAGGTGGAAGCCGTGATGAAGACAAAGTCACCAACCAACCTGAAGGAATTAAGATCCTTCCTGGGTATGATGAACTATTCACGTAAGTTCATAGACAACTATGCCGAAATTACAAAACCTCTTTTGCAGTTGTTAAAGAAAGGCGTAAAATGGGAATGGAATGAATGTCATGAGGAAGCTGTAACTGAGCTGAAAACTAGACTCATTCAGGCCCCATGCCTTGCATACCCAGAAGGGGGGAAACCTTTCTTTGTTGAAACAGGCTTCACCGATAAAACCATGAGTGCTGTACTGTTCCAGAAACAGGAAACCCTGAATAAGATCATCGCCTATGCTAGCAAGTCATTATCACCAGTTGAGGTAAAATTTAATGATTGTGAAAAAGCATTATTGTCAACTGTGTGGGCTTTGCAATATTTCAGGAGTTTTATCCAAGGCGAAAAGATCATTGTGGAAACTGCACACCAACCATTGCAATACTTGCAGAGTAGTAAAATTAGGGATGGAAATCTTTCCAATAGTCGGATAACCGCATGGACAATGTCCTTAATGGGATGGCCATTGGAGATAAGGTACAAACAAAATAATAAGAATCCAGTTGCCCAAGGGTTAGCTGATCTTCATGATTGTACCGATACAGGCCCTAAAGATGAACCAGCGGAAAATGATTTCCTAATCGAACAATCTTTGTCTCCCTATAAGACATTTGAAGAAGAGTATTGCAAATCTTTACCCTGTGTCTATGTTGACGGTTGTTCTTTCCATACAACTGTAGGATCAGAACGTAAGTTGGTTGCAGGTATTGGAATAGTGTGGAATAACCACTTCCCAGAAATCTCTGTAGGATACAGCATTGGTCCAAAAAGTAGCCAGATTGCAGAACTCACTGCTGTATACAAAGCTGTACAGATGGCTATCGAATATGATATTAAAGAGTTTGTTATAATTACAGATTCTAATTATATTCGTAACAGTTTTGTGGAATACCTCCCTGGATGGAAAAGGTCCAATATGGTAAGAAGCAATAACAAACCAGTTAAACATGGTAAAATGTTTTGCAGGATTGATGAGATGGTTACCACTCATGGACTTACCATATATTGGAAGAAGACCAGGGGCCATTCAAAATATCCAGGTATGGATAAAGAGAGAAATGACTTGGCAGACTCCCTAGCCAAGCGAGGAGCTCTTGAAGGAGAGGTCCTGGATATTGATGACCTCATGGGTACCATACAGGTAGAGGCATTAACCAGGAGGCAGGCCCGAAAGGAGGCCGAAACCAATGTGGCCCAGTGGAGCCAGGATTTCCCTAGTGAAGATCTCATTGAAAGCCAAAAGGGGGATCCTGTCATTGGGGTATTTTATAAACATATCGAAGATCCACAGAACCATTCCATAACCATGGAAGATTGTAAAGACAAGGAAGAGTTACGAATTTTGATGAAGGGTAAATCCCAATTTTCTTTACAAGATGGGTTATTAGTCAGAACATCGAAAAATGGCATATCTCAATGGGTGGTTCCCATAGCATTCCGAGGTTTGATGCTACAGCATGCCCATGATGCTCCAACTGCTGGACATCGAGGTGAGAAGGTAACATATGAATTGTTACGGGATTATGCTTATTGGCCGCATATGTTGCAAGATAAATGGGGGGGGAGGGGGTATTTCGCTATGGAAGCCCCCTAAAAAAATTGAGTAGTTTGTTGGACAAACAGTCGTTGAAACTATTGTAGTGTTGTTAGATATTGTTAGTCAATTTCTTTATTTGCATAATTACTTGTGCTTGGTGTAAAATTAATTGCACATTTCATATACATTTTTTTCACATATTTTCGATCCTATATACATCGGTATAATGTACCATTTACACAATTTTGTTCACATATTTTCCATACTCGAGGGATAAACAGATAATAGTGTCTTATCTGGTCTTCCTCATATGTTCTGTTGAACACAGTTTGTAGCAAGAGTCTGGTTGTTAGTATGCAGCAAGCGTGTCACCTTTACAGTGTATACAGCAGAGTGTGCAGACGTTTCGCATTCACTGCTTCCTCAGTGCACTCTCTAATAAATGATATAAATATTACATCAGACATAATTGTACAGCAAATGTGGGAGGTGTATATATTGTGTACAAGTACAAACAAACAATAAATGGTACCTCTGTATTTAGAAGCGCTTGCTTTCCCTCATATAGATGTGAATCTTCTTTTCTAGTATCTATAAAAGGTAGTAATATTATGAGTGTGGTCCAGAGTGTGTAGTAAGGGCATATAGATATATAGGCAGTGTCACCTTGTTGCTCTTTGTAGCTAGTGCTGGGCTGGCGATATGGTGTATATATATTTCACTTGCTGCGGAGTCAGGACATGTCTGTAAACAATAATACTGTTGTAACTTGCCGAACGTAGGCAGATTCTGAAGTCTCTGGTCCGCAAAGTAGTGTGTTACTCACCTCTGTTCCAGAGCTGAAGACCCGTTCTGAGAGCGGGTGCCGTCTGTCGTCCTGCTCCCGCCTGCGTGTCGGTTGTGTCTGCCGCACAGCGCTTTGATGGCTGTGCGCGCTTTTAAACCGGCCAGCAGAGCTTGAGGGGGGCGGAGCTACGACGGTCCGGGGCCGCCCGTACGTGTCAGTGGCGTCTGGCACGTAAGCCGTTGCCATAGCAACGGTTGCTGGAGTGACGCTAGGAGGCGCGTCACTTCCGGGCCGGGCGGCCCCTATCGGCTCCGGGAAATGATAGAGGATTAGTTGTGGCGCCATTTTATTGTAGACTAGCCCTATCGGGCCAGACATCTGTACATATTTGTAGTAGCGCCATTATATTGTAGCCCTGAAGAGGGAAAGCAAGCGTTTCTGACTTATTCCCTTTATATACACTTTTTGAAAAATAAAAAAATAAATTATAAAATGATCACATCTGTGCCAAGTTTAATACTTGATATATTAGAGATAATAGTTATGCAGGTATACCTTATGATCAGTAAATATTCAGTGTAACTTTAGTTTATTATCTATTCATATTTGTTTGTGTTGTCTGAGGCCTATGTATTAATAGCAAATGTATTTTGTGAGTGTATACATGTGTACTTAAATGGCCAGTACGGGCTAAAAGTTGTATGGGACTCTTTGTTACTATGGGTTTCTTCTAGTGTCGTGTCTTCTTTCCTAGGGTGGGGTATTGAGCAGAGTTTATTTCAGGAAAGGTACATAGCTACAGGTCTCATTGAGGCCAGGGGGGAGGTGGGCTTTAAGTTTAGAGATCCATTTTGTTTCTAATTGTAAGGTTTTCTTTCTAATGTCTCCTCCTCTAGGGTGGCTGTGTATCCTGTCTAGGACTTGAAAGGATATGTTTGTGATGTTTCCACTGTGATAGTCAGTCCAGTGTCTTCCCACTGGTGTCAATAGGTTTTTATTCTTGATGTCCCTAGTGTGTTCATAGATGCGTGTGTGCAGCTTTCTATTTGTCTTTCCTATGTAAAATCTCGGGCAGCTGCATGTTAAAATATAGACTACGTCAGTGGTGTTGCAGTTTGCGTAGTGCCGTTGTCTGATGAGTTCACCGTTGCCCAATTCTATATTTGGTCCTGTTTTGATGTACTGACAAGTCGAACAGCCCTCGCACCTATATGTGCCCACTACCTTGCAGCACGTCTTTTTCACTTCTTTGGTGAAATGACTGGTGACAAGTTGGTCCTTAATTGATCTACCTTTCCTAAACGTGATTTTTGGGGTGTCAGGGATGAAAGTCCCAATGTCTGGGTCCCTACGGAGGATATGCCAGTGGTTCAGTAGGACATTTCTTATTATTTGGTGTTGTGCATTGTATGTGAGTATGACTGGTGTGTGTTCTAATTCCTTGATCTTTGTCTGGTGTGGCCCTGTCTCTAGAAGGGATGCCCGGTCTCTAGTTTGTACTTTGTTGTATGCCCTTTTTAAGGTTCTATTAGAGTATCCTCTCTGTTTAAGTCTAGATCTAATCCCATCTGCTGCTATCTTGTAGTCCTCTGGGGTGGTACAGTTTCTCTTGGCTCGTAGGTACTCCCCGTATGGGATACTTTTCTTAAGGGATGCGGGGTGTGCGCTTGTTGCCCTTAGGATGTTATTTGCTGCCGTGGGTTTTCTGAAAAAGTTGGTAGAGATGGTGCCTTTCGGGTCTTGCCTAATTTTGAGGTCTAGGAAGCTCACTTCTTGGTGATGATGTTCTAGTGTGAATTTTAGATTCAGGTTGTTTCTGTTTAGTGTTTGGACGAATTCTACCAGTAGTGGTGTGGTGCCATCCCAGATAATGAATATATCATCAATATATCGATGCCATGTGATGATGTGTTCCATATATTTGCTGGTGGTTTCTTCTTCCCAGATTTTACCCTCCCACCAGCCCAGGTATAGGTTAGCGAAAGAGGGTGCACAGATTGTGCCCATCGCCGTTCCTTGCTGCTGGTGATACAGTTGGTTTCCAAAGAGGAAAGTATTGTGGGTTAGGATAAATCTTAGTAGTTCTAGTAAAAATTGATTATGATCGTATTCGGACAGTTCTAATTGGTCTAGGTAGTACTTCACTGCCTTTAGACCCTGGGAATGGGGGATGCAGGAGTAGAGTGCTTCTACATCAAGGGTAACCAATCTTGAGTTTGGGGGTACTGACATATCGTTAAGGATTTTGAGTAGGTGTGGGGTGTCTCTCACATATGATGAAAGTGATTCCACGAAAGGTCTGAGGAAATGGTCTACATATTCACTAGCTCTACTAGTGAGAGAGTCTATCCCTGCGACTATGGGGCGGCCTGGGGGGTTGGTCTTATTTTTATGTATTTTTGGGAGGGCGTAGAAGGTTTGTGTCACTGGGTCTTTTACTGTCAAAAATTCCATTGTGGTCTTGTTGATAACTTTATGTAGGTATGCCTTTGTTATGATGCTGTTATATTCTTCTTTGTCTGTCTTTATTTTTTGTATAGATGTTTTTAGATACCACTCCTTGTTTTCAAGGATCCTGTGACACATTTTCTCATATTGTTCCTTCGTCATGATCACTGTGTTTCCCCCTTTATCTGCCGGTTTAATTACTATATCGGGGTTGTCCATTAGTTCCTTCAGAGCTTGTTTTTGTGCTGGGGAAAAATTAGTTGCCCTGATTCCTTTTGTGTCTATTTCTTCTATGTCCTGGGATACTAGGTTAATGAATGTTTTGATGCTTGAGTTCATTGATAGGGGCGGGAAATATGTTGAGGGTTTTCTGAAATTTCTGGTGTGTCCTATCTGTTTTCCTTCCCCTATATTATCACTTTCCTCTGGTTGATCACTTAGTGATTCCAGAATCCTAAGACTGGGTATGTCTTCTTGTGTTAGTTCTGCCCTATCTGGTGGTGATCTGTTGGTTGAGTATTGTTGTTTGAGTAGAATCTTTCTAACATATAGGTGTAGGTCTTTGATGGTCTCAAACTTATCCATGTTATGTTCAGGGCAAAAGTTCAGGCCTAGCTGCAGGATCTCTATCTGCGCTCTAGACAGTGGTAATTCTGCTAGGTTAATGATGCTGTTGTCACCTTGGTATAGTGAGTCGTTCTCACAAGTGGGTTTCTTGTTAGTGGTGATTATGCGTCTGGTTGTGTAAGGGTGCCCTTCTTCATCTGTTGTGTCACTGTGGGTGGGTCTCCTATGTCTCCTAAAAAATGTGCCCCTTGTGGAGTGTATTGTGGGTCTCTCAAGGAGTCTGGGGATGGGAAATTTTTCCGCTTGTCACCCCTTGTTAGTGGTTTGGATGTAGTGTCTGCTCTGGCCTGCTGTGTGCCGGTTCTTCCCCCTCTCTGTTTGGAGAAGAGCTTGTATTGCCTTCGTGGTTTGTCCCCCGTGAGCGAGCTGTCGGAGGAAGAAGATGAATATTGTGATGTGTATGGATCTATGTTCCCTTCTGTATGTCTGGGTATGTTTACTTTCCACCTATATGCTCTCTGTTCTTGATACGCCCTTCTGTCCCTGGTTAGTTTGGTGTTTTTATATTCCCAAACTTCTTTGATAAGGATCTCTATTTTCTTTTTTATCTTTAAATTGTTTTCTTCAAAGCTATTCCAGTTTTTGTGTTTATTAAGGTCTTCACACAGTTTTTGATATTGATCTTCCACCTTGTTTAGGATAACCTCTTGTTGTTCTATCAGTAATTTTAACATGTTAAAGGAACAGATTTGGAGATTCTTTTCCCATTTCTCTTTGAATGTGTGGTCTATTTCACCTATTTGTGGAAAGATCTTAATCCTTAGGCCAAATGGTACTATACCTTCTTCTAAATATTTACGGAGGTAAACTATGTTCCAATGGACCTTGGTTTTCTTCCGTAGTATTGCTTCTAATGACCTGAATTTTTCTTGTATTGATTCATGGGATCCTTCTACATCTGCACTAACTGTAATGGTTTGTGAGAACTCCTTAAAGAGCTGATCCCATTCTTGGCCAGATAATTGTGTCATTACTTTACTGGCTGGTGCTGGGTAGTATTTATTCTTAGGCCTTCTGTCAATATACTCCTGGGCAGACTTGATTTGTTGGGGGTAACCCAAATGTCTGACTAGGTTCTAGGATACTGGGTCCCTGTGGATACTTCTCTTAGGATGTGTCCGCAGGGAAAGTTTGTCCAGGAGGTAATGTCCCTACTCTGGTTAATTGAATAAATGGGGGGGGAGGGGGTATTTCGCTATGGAAGCCCCCTAAAAAAATTGAGTAGTTTGTTGGACAAACAGTCGTTGAAACTATTGTAGTGTTGTTAGATATTGTTAGTCAATTTCTTTATTTGCATAATTACTTGTGCTTGGTGTAAAATTAATTGCACATTTCATATACATTTTTTTCACATATTTTCGATCCTATATACATCGGTATAATGTACCATTTACACAATTTTGTTCACATATTTTCCATACTCGAGGGATAAACAGATAATAGTGTCTTATCTGGTCTTCCTCATATGTTCTGTTGAACACAGTTTGTAGCAAGAGTCTGGTTGTTAGTATGCAGCAAGCGTGTCACCTTTACAGTGTATACAGCAGAGTGTGCAGACGTTTCGCATTCACTGCTTCCTCAGTGCACTCTCTAATAAATGATATAAATATTACATCAGACATAATTGTACAGCAAATGTGGGAGGTGTATATATTGTGTACAAGTACAAACAAACAATAAATGGTACCTCTGTATTTAGAAGCGCTTGCTTTCCCTCATATAGATGTGAATCTTCTTTTCTAGTATCTATAAAAGGTAGTAATATTATGAGTGTGGTCCAGAGTGTGTAGTAAGGGCATATAGATATATAGGCAGTGTCACCTTGTTGCTCTTTGTAGCTAGTGCTGGGCTGGCGATATGGTGTATATATATTTCACTTGCTGCGGAGTCAGGACATGTCTGTAAACAATAATACTGTTGTAACTTGCCGAACGTAGGCAGATTCTGAAGTCTCTGGTCCGCAAAGTAGTGTGTTACTCACCTCTGTTCCAGAGCTGAAGACCCGTTCTGAGAGCGGGTGCCGTCTGTCGTCCTGCTCCCGCCTGCGTGTCGGTTGTGTCTGCCGCACAGCGCTTTGATGGCTGTGCGCGCTTTTAAACCGGCCAGCAGAGCTTGAGGGGGGCGGAGCTACGACGGTCCGGGGCCGCCCGTACGTGTCAGTGGCGTCTGGCACGTAAGCCGTTGCCATAGCAACGGTTGCTGGAGTGACGCTAGGAGGCGCGTCACTTCCGGGCCGGGCGGCCCCTATCGGCTCCGGGAAATGATAGAGGATTAGTTGTGGCGCCATTTTATTGTAGACTAGCCCTATCGGGCCAGACATCTGTACATATTTGTAGTAGCGCCGTAGCTCCGCCCCCCTCAAGCTCTGCTGGCCGGTTTAAAAGCGCGCACAGCCATCAAAGCGCTGTGCGGCAGACACAACCGACACGCAGGCGGGAGCAGGACGACAGACGGCACCCGCTCTCAGAACGGGTCTTCAGCTCTGGAACAGAGGTGAGTAACACACTACTTTGCGGACCAGAGACTTCAGAATCTGCCTACGTTCGGCAAGTTACAACAGTATTATTGTTTACAGACATGTCCTGACTCCGCAGCAAGTGAAATATATATACACCATATCGCCAGCCCAGCACTAGCTACAAAGAGCAACAAGGTGACACTGCCTATATATCTATATGCCCTTACTACACACTCTGGACCACACTCATAATATTACTACCTTTTATAGATACTAGAAAAGAAGATTCACATCTATATGAGGGAAAGCAAGCGCTTCTAAATACAGAGGTACCATTTATTGTTTGTTTGTACTTGTACACAATATATACACCTCCCACATTTGCTGTACAATTATGTCTGATGTAATATTTATATCATTTATTAGAGAGTGCACTGAGGAAGCAGTGAATGCGAAACGTCTGCACACTCTGCTGTATACACTGTAAAGGTGACACGCTTGCTGCATACTAACAACCAGACTCTTGCTACAAACTGTGTTCAACAGAACATATGAGGAAGACCAGATAAGACACTATTATCTGTTTATCCCTCGAGTATGGAAAATATGTGAACAAAATTGTGTAAATGGTACATTATACCGATGTATATAGGATCGAAAATATGTGAAAAAAATGTATATGAAATGTGCAATTAATTTTACACCAAGCACAAGTAATTATGCAAATAAAGAAATTGACTAACAATATCTAACAACACTACAATAGTTTCAACGACTGTTTGTCCAACAAACTACTCAATTTTTTTAGGGGGCTTCCATAGCGAAATACCCCCTCCCCCCCCATTTATTCAATTAACCAGAGTAGGGACATTACCTCCTGGACAAACTTTCCCTGCGGACACATCCTAAGAGAAGTATCCACAGGGACCCAGTATCCTAGAACCTATGTTGCAAGATGTTCGCACATATTGCCAAGGATGTTTAATTTGTCCTCAATTCCAGCCACAAGCACCCACTCATCGGGCACCACTGATGAAAAGAGGAATGTCTATGCCATGGTCGGATATCCAAATCGATTTTATTGGACCGGTAACAACCTCATCAAAAGGAAATCGATATATGTTAACCGTAACTTGTCTATTCACGAAATGGGTGGAATGTTTGCCGTGCAAAACATGTAGCTCTAGTGTTTGTGCATCTCTGCTCATTAACCACGTATTTTCCAGGTTTGGGTTGCCCCAACGGGTTGAGAGCGACCGCGGATCCAGTTTTACCAGTGAGGTGATGACAAAAATGTGGGAAATATTGGGTGTAAAAAGAAAGCTACATATAGCTTATCGCCCAGCCTCTAGTGGTGGAGTAGAGCGTTACAACCAGTCCATTGTAAACATCCTAAAGAAGTTTGTCAATGAATCTGGTAAGGACTGGGATGTGAAGTTGCCTTTAGTCTTGATGGCTATTAGAGCCACGCCCAGTTCGGCTACCAAATTTTCCCCATTTGAGATGATCACTGGTAGGAAAATGGTACTACCACAACATTTGCTTTATAGGACAACGGATCATAATCTGTTAAACGCTTCAAATGCTCATCAATACGTGGAGAATCTACGTAAGCATCTTCAGCAGGCTTTTGCGTTTGCCCAGAAGAATCTGGAGAAAGCTGCTGTGAGCAATAAAACATATTATGATCTGAAGACTACAAAGAAGGAGTATCAAGTTTCCGATCAGGTATATCTTTACAACTTTGCCCGAGATCAGGTAAAGGAAAAGAAATTTTTACCTTCATGGAAAGGACCATATAGCATTATTGATAAATTATCTCCTGTGGTCTACAAGGTCAAGATTCCAAAGGGGGATGAATTTGTGGATAAATGGGTCCATATTAATCAATTGCGAGCTTGTCATCCTAGGTCACAACTTCAACGACTGGAAAGAAGACCGGATGAAGAAGAATAAAGAGATATTGGAGTCCAGCTGAAGACGGAAAATCAGGATTGGTGTAGTATGCTGTATCGACCTAACTTATTTTGTTTTAGATTTTCCTCCGTACTTTTATATCTCTTAATAGATTTTTAGTAATTATAAAAATGTATTACAATTATAATAAATAATTATAATCTTAATTAAATTTAAATGTCAAGAATTTTCTCCATGACAAGCCATACGAATTGGAGAATTTTGATAATATAATCATATTTTAGTACCCGATTGATAAGAAGGAATATGAAAAGATGTATGTGCTCATATGTGTCATACAATATTTTACAGTTGATGGAGCCGAGAGGACGTCGAGAAGCGTCGCCATCCTATACATCATCCTGATGACGGGGAAAGAGTGCCAGGTCGAGCCGATCGTTGTACCAGGACCATCGTCTGGAATCGTGTCGCGGAGAACTACAGGATCCAGTCTGACGAACGCAAGGGTTTTGTCCGAGAGGGTCTACATTAGCCGGATCGTCCAATCGACCGAGAGGAGGACGGGAGATCGAGCATGGGACGACCATTCCCAGGAACGAGGCCAGCGGAACGTGGAATCGCCGAGAGACGACGCTTATCGGATCTACATCCGACGCGAAGGATACCATCTCTACCAAGAAGTTATACTCATCGTTTTGATTCAACAAATCCGGATTGATTACGTTCAAAGCGTGTTGTTATTTAGGATTATTGGATGATTGAGTCATCTAACTATCAAGATGATACGATGGATACACTTCATTGAAAGCACGCTGGCGAAATTATGGTTTGAACATTATTAACCAAACTTGGACACAATGGTTCTCGAACTAGTATGAAAAGCCTTCCTCTAGCGTTCCAACTCCATATTTTATACTCAAATATTAAATTGGAACGAAGGGGGATTATGTCAGGCTATTTCTCGATATCCATATATATATTAATGTATGATTCTTCTTTTAGCAGATGCCATGAACTAAAATTGAACTGGCTTTCTCACTCCTTCGTAAAGTCTATGTTAGTATATGGCAAGGGCAAGCTTTACGATTCACATACCTGCAAGTCTGTTTCATTAAGTGAAACAAAGAAAGGTGTTAGTTGGCTGTTTGCCTTGTCTGAGAAAGATACACATGGTTAGTTGGGATCCATTGTTTGTAGGGATTCAATGAGTTTATTCCTGGTGTATCTGTCTAGAATTAACAAATGTAGGATTTGAACAGATGTGAGGTATGAGTTAGCATAGAATGTTTTTAGGCCTGATGGCCTTCGTAAGACAATGAACTGGGTAATCACACAGTTTCATGGAGTTTCACATGAAGCCATTTCACCAGCCAAATAGTTGACTAACGAAAAGCTAACAACCCCCGTGGTAGAATGAAACTTCATTGTCTACAAGAAAATCCTAAATATATGCTTTCATTAGATAGTCCTAAAGGTTGTGTATACAGGGCAAATAAACATCTCCCTAGACTAAGATAGTTACAAAATTCCAGGAAATGCTGTTTCAAAAGAAGCTAGGTTGTCAGTTAAAATAGTGTTAAAATAATATTCATAGACTTATCATGATCAGTTAAAAGTATATGAAACACCATTTTATTTTAATAACATGTTAAATGGCCAAGGTAGTAATACTGGTCGAGTAGAGTGTTTTCTTATATGTCTTAACATAGTTATATTATATAGTATCAATTGCATGGGGATTTAGTAGTGGTTTTAAGGGTTTTATTTGAATGCGTGTTTAAATATATATAAGGAAAATAAGGCTATTATACTAGTCTCAAATTAAGGTCATTTAATGTTTTATATCCTTAAAATAATGAATATATTATAGGTTGCATTATTGTAAAATTGTGTTATTCTAATTTATAAGAGATAGGATAGGAATAATACTATGTGTAGTTTTAAATAGGGGATAATTAGCTTCTACATTTTTGTATTATTAGTTGGAAATTTATAGGTTTATTTCCCTAAATATCCAATGTAAGATAATATGAATGTGATGTTTTCAATTGTTTATCAGTTATGATTGATTATAATTATCCCCAGGACATACCAATATATTGATTATAAATATCTAGTTGTTTAGAAAAAGAAGGATTTATTGAAATAATCAAATAATTAATATGATAGTAGAGATCAGGTGGGGGATAGATGGGTGTTTGTGTAGGTATATGTACATATATATATATATATATATTTCTATCTCTGTGTCTTTATATAGAATTCCAAACAGAGTTTCAAAATATATTTTGGACGATTATTGTCCAAGATTTGTTGAAAGGATTCTTTGTCCTATCGCACCCCCTAGTGGCCGATCTAGGATGTGACTGATTAAGAGTTTCCTTAACCACGCCCCAGACACGCCCCTAACACACCCCTGGGTGTTATTATTTGCTATAGGAGGGGGAACGGACTGAGGTTTTGCATATAAACTGGGAGCTCATTCCGGATAAGAGGACGAACCTGACGGCTAACCTGACAGAGCTACCTGAGAGCTACCGGACACAGCTAATCTGAGACTGCTGACCTGAACTCATTTGAACAACACACCTGATCCGACCTCTGACCAGCATAGCTAATCTACATATCTGACCCGGGATACAAAAGTAGCCATTTTGAACAATAACTTGGTAACGTATTAATTTCTTTTTAAATCTTTAGGAATTTATAGGGTTCCATATATATCTAAGCTATTGCATTAATGCCCTTTTGGAAATCTCATATCTTAAATTAAGCCAGATTTCCTATCAAGCTCCAATTGGTTATAGGCTTTAGAAGCTTTATTTGTCCTGGGATAATTATATTTATTCATAATTGTTATTTCAAGTAATATTATACATTATTAGTCATTTTAGGATTAAAAGTAATGGTCTACTAAGAGTAAGCCATCTAGTGGCCAAATATCCAAATTGCGATTATTATTATTTTTTTTTTTGTTTATTGTATATAATAAATTTGTTATTTATCTTTTAACCAGAGGTTATATTGTTGCATAATTTTGGTTTTGTACATGGATCTCTTCTAAAACTTATCAAGTGTTTTATGTCCATTTGATTAAGATTTCCTTGAGTTATTTTAATTCATTATATATTTAATTGGTTAATAATTGATTATCATTTGATGGTTGATTGTTGATTAATTAAATAGTATATAAAGCTCTGCTTTATATATCCCGACAGAGGAAGCATTTATCACCGGTTAATCATTTTGAATATGATGATGACGAGGACGGCCTGGATTGGTCAGATTATTCCCCTCTAGAAGAAGGGGAATTATTTGAGGATTCAGATATTTCTGATGATCAGCAATTTGTTGGTGCTGATTCCGATCGGAGCTCAGGGACTTCCTTGGATACTCCTAATGTTCTGACTCAGATGTTTGAGGTGCTTGCTATCTCGCCTCCGGCGGAGGTTCCCCAACAGCAAGGGGAGTTTTATGACGAATCCAAGCCACGGTTGGAATTCCCTAATCAAAAGCATTTTGATAATATTATTTCTAAGGAATGGGAAAGGCCTGCCCGGCTCCCAGGCATTCCCCAAAGTTGGGATAAGAGGTATCCTTTTCCAGTGGATACGGTTAAGCGCTGGGCGTCTCCCCCCGAGGTGGACGCCCCTATTTTGGGGTTATCCAACTCAGCCGTATTGAACAACCCTGATTGTTCCTCTCTTAAGGATGGTGAGGATAAACACATTGACCAGATGGCTTGTCATGGTTTTGCCAGTATTGGGGCAGCAATAAGGCCTGTTTGTGCCTCATCGCTGTTGGCGGTGGCTACGAGAAAGGTGGTCAGGCACTTGTTATCCTCCTCCGGTTTGACTCTGGACAGTGAGGAATTTCGTGAACTAAAACAATGTGAGGGGTTTTTGTCCTTCATGGTGGCCGCTTTGGATGATTCCTTGATGATGAGTAGTAGAGCCTCTGCTCTAATGGTTACTATCAGGCGTTCAATTTGGTTACGCCAGTGGGCGGCTGACTTTGGGTCAAAAAAGTCACTAACAGCTCTTCCCTTCGTTGGGTTACGGCTCTTTGGAGACAAGCTGGATGCCGTGGCCAAGGGGGGCAAACTACCTCAACGCAAGAAGCAACCTCGCCCCTTTCGAGGAGCGTCTTTCTTCACTCCTTCCTTTCGGGGATCTAGAGCAGGAAGAGGTTTCGCCTTCCCTTCTACAAGGGGAAATTCCTGGAATAGGGGCAGAGGACGTGCCCGTTCAGGATACAGTTGGGGCTCAAAACCCAAACCTGTGGCCAAGCCCGCTCAACAATGAGGGGGCGTCCTCACCCGTGCGGGTGGGGGGACGGCTACAGCACTTCTCCCAGGTCTGGAACCGAGAGGTCTCGGACAGGTGGATCAGGGAAGTGGTGTCTTCCGGCTACAAGCTGGAGTTCGAGTCCTACCCTCCCCCGCGTTTCCTCAGGTCTCGGGTGTCCCCGGAGGCACTGGCTGCGCAGCAGCTCCGGGCGGCAGTATCGAGTCTTCTGGAAATGGCAGTCATTTGCCCAGTTCCCTCATTAGACCGGGGTCGGGGTTTTTACTCAAATCTGTTCACGGTCCCCAAAAAGGATGGCTCCGTCCGGCCCATACTGGACCTAAAGATTCTCAACAAGTTCGTCAGACTGCGAAGGTTTCGCATGGAAACGTTGCGCTCGGCTATTCATTCTCTTCGTCAGGGGGACTTCATGACGTCCATAGACATTCAGGACGCTTACCTCCATGTTCCCATTTTTCCCGCACACCAGAGGTTTCTGAGGTTCGCGGTGGAGGATCGGCACTTTCAGTTTGTAGCTTCGGTCTCACCACAGCTCCAAGAGTTTTCACCAAGGTGCTTGCTGGGGTGATGGCTCTCCTCAGAGCGCAGGGGATTCGCATTGTGCCATATCTGGACGATCTCCTCATCATGGCACCGTCATTCAGCCAGGCAGAATTGGACACCAGGACGGTAATATCCACTCTGGAGAGGTTCGGCTGGATGATCAACTACCCCAAGTCCTCCCTACACCCGTCCAGGACAGTATCCTTTCTGGGAATGTCTCTGGATACAGATCTGGCCAGAGTTTTCCTTCCTCAGTCCAAGGTTCTTCTGATTCAGGAGTTGGTTCGGTCGCTCATGTCCATGCCTCGACCGTCCATCCGTCTAGGGATGAGACTGGTGGGTTTGATGGTGGCCTCATTCGAGGCGGTTCCCTTTGCTCAGTTTCACACAAGGACACTTCAGCTCCATCTGTTATCGGTCTGGAACAGGTCTCCTCAGTCGCTGGATCATCTTTTTCAGATGTCTCCCCGGGTTCGCCGCTTGCTTCGGTGGTGGCTGAACTCAACCAACCTACTGAGGGGCAGATCCTATCGGACTCCTCAGTGGGAGATAGTCACTACGGATGCCAGCCTCTCAGGATGGGGGGGCTTTTGGAAGGATCTGCAAGTTCAGGGTTTGTGGAGTCCCCTGGAAGCTCACGAGTCTATCAATGTTCTGGAATTGAGGCCCATCAGGTTGGTTCTTTGTCATTTGACTCATCAACTGCGAGACTTGCCGGTCCAGGTCAGGTCGGACAATCGGACGGCGGTGGCCTACATCAATCACCAGGGAGGAACCCGCAGCAGGAATGCCCTCAAGGAAGTGTCTCTGATCCTGGACTGGGCAGAGAGACATGTCCCGTGTATCTCAGCAGTTTACATCCCAGGTGTGGAGAACACGGAGGCGGACTCTCTGAGCAGGATGTCAGCCCGCAAGGGGGAATGGTCTCTCAATCCCAGGGTCTTTCACTCAATTTGTCTCAGGTGGGGGTCACCGGCGGTGGACCTATTTGCCTCCCGTCACAATCACAAACTTCAGGCTTTTGTGTCTCTGGCGAAGGACCCACTGGCTCTCGCGACGGACGGCATGTCCCTGAACTGGAGGGATCTGGGGTTTCTGTACCTGTTCCCTCCGTTTCCCATGGTGGCCAGAGTAGTGCGCAAGCTTGCTCTGGAGAGAGCAACAGCAATTCTGGTAGCTCCAAGGTGGCCAAGACAGGTCTGGTTCGCAGACGTGGTAAGGTTGGCAGAAGATCAGTTCGTTCTGCCCCTGCTGCCAGATCTGCTCACACAGGGTCATCTTCGTTACCCCAATTTACCAACGCTGGTTTTGGCGGCGTGGCTGCTGAAACCTCCATCTTGAAGGAGGAAGGTCTTTCTGACGCTGTTATTCAGACTCTCATTCGTGCTAGAAAGAAGTCTTCTTCATCCGTGTACTATAGGACTTGGAGGTCTTATATTGATTGGTGTGAGGCTAGGGCCTTCCCTTGTAGGGAATTCTCTGTTTCTAGAATTTTGGAGTTCTTGCAACATGGTCTGGACTTAGGGCTCCAACTCAGTACTCTGAAGGGGCAGGTGTCTGCCCTGGCGGTATTTTTCCAAAAGTCTTTTGCACTACATCCTTTGGTTAAGACCTTTTTCCAGGGGGTTACGCATGTGCGGCCTCCTAGGAAGCCTCTGATTCCGGTTTGGGATTTGAATTTGGTTCTTTCTGCGCTACAGGGTCCCCCCTTTGAGCCCTTGCATGATAGTCCTTTGTCTTCCCTTACGCAGAAGGTGGCATTTTTGGTAGCTATCACTTCAGTTAGACGTGTTTCTGAGTTGGCGGCTCTGTCTATTCAAGCTCCATATTTTGAAAGACATCAGGATAAAGTGGTTTTCCGTTTTAAGACGGACTTTCTTCCTAAGGTTTCGTCCTTTCATTTAAATCAGGATATTGTTCTGCCCTCTCTCTGTCCTAACCCCAGCAATGACAAGGAGAGGGTCCTGCATTCTTTGGATGTGGTTCGTGTTGTGAAGTATTATTTGGTGGTAACGTCTGCCTTTCGCAAGGCTGATGCATTCTTGTGGTGCCTTTTGGGCTCAAGAAGGGTCTAGCACCCACAAAGTCTACCATCAGCAGATGGATCCGTCAGGCCATTGTAGGGGCCTATTCTGCTAAGGGGAGAGATCCTCCCTTTCGTGTTACTGCTCATTCTACTCGTGCGGTTGGGGCCTCCTGGGCTTTTCAGCACCAGGCCTCTGTTGAGCAAGTTTGCAAGGCCGCTACCTGGTCTTCTGTTCACACTTTTTCAAAGTTTTACAAGGTTGATGTGCGGGCCTCAGCGGATGCTGTTTTTGGCCGCAAAGTTCTGCAGGCTGCAGTAGTTTGAGTTGTGCTTTATACCTTGTTTTTGGATCCCCACCCTTTATGGACACTGCTATTGGATGTCCCACAGGTAATGAATATCTTGAAGCGGGGTGTGTGACATACTTAGAATAATACCATTTTGTGAATACTCACCTTGTAAAATGTCACACACCCCGCTTCAACCCGCCCTTTGGATTCTGCATCCTTCATATGGTGAACTTTGCGTTGTTATGACTGATATTTGGCTCTTCCTGGTCCTTTACCTTACTGCTTTCTTTATACTGGGTAATGAGTGGGAGGTCCCAGGTACTTATGGACTGGGAGGGGCTTTCTTTCCTCCAATCATCTCTGCAGAAGCCCTCTACAGGACCATACTACCTACAGGTAATGACTATCTTGAAGCGGGGTGTGTGACATACTTATAATACCCATTTTACAAGGTGAGTATTCACAAAATGGTATTTTTTTTTTATTTTCCTCCCCCAAATCCTAGGTGCCTCTTATAGGGTGAAAAATACTGTAGTTTTTTTAGGAAAATGTGGCTTTGATTCTGCTTTTTATCCTTTTTTTAGGGAAACTCTGTGCAACCAAAGAATACATTGAGGGATTATTTCCAGAAAACGGTGGCCCCCATCATGAGCCTGCAGCATAGAAAGCTTGAGGTGTGAACTTCCAGAGAATATAGAGTTAGTTGGGGGTATTTCTAATGTAAAGGGTTGTTTTTCTGGAAAATCTGCAAGGTGCACATAGCACAGTTGTATTTTATCTGAAAATCTCCTAAAGCGCTGTATCAGTTTGGGGGAGTCTCCTGGGCAGGAAAGGGTGTCTACCAATACATATGTGGTACCGCTGTAACTGGGAGAAATTGGGGTTTCACACGCAATAAGATTTTATTGACGAACTTACATTTTTTATTACAAAAAAAACTACACATTGTAAAAAATAGATTTTTTTACTTTTTTTGTACATATTTCACCCAAAAATATTGAGAATACACCTAAAAATGACAAACAAGACAATTCATGTTAAAGCCCAGACTATGCTGAAAAAAACAAGGATAGGATAGTGTGATAAGTAGAAGTAGGATGATGATGATAATGAGGAGGAGGAAAAGTAGGATGATGATGATAATGAGAAGGAGGAGAAGTAGGATGATGATGAGGAGAAGTGGGATGAGGATGATAAGTAGGATGAGGATGATAATGAGGAGGAGGAGGAGGAGAAGTAGGATGATGAGGATGATGATAATGAGGAGGAGAAGTAGGATGAGGATGATGATGATAATGAGGAGAAGTAGGATGAGGATGAAGATGATAATGAGGAGGAAGAGAAGTTGGATGATGATGATAATGAGGAGGAGGAGAAGTTGGATGATGATGATGATGATGATAATGAGGAGGAGGAGGAGAAGTAGGATGATGATGGAGGTGATGATGCTGATGATGAGAAATAGGACGATGATGATGAAGATAATGAGAAGGATGATGATGAGGAGGAGAAGGGGGAGATTGAGTATGATGATAATTAGAAGGATAAGGATGATAATGAGGAGAAGAAGGATGATGATGAGGATGTGGAAGATGATGATGATGATGAGATTGCTGAGGAGGAGGATAAGCTGACCTCTAGCTGTGAGGTTTACCTGCACCAGCCATTCAGAAATACCTGGTGTGGGTACACACATAGGCTAAAGGTATAGTGGGGATGCGGCGTGGTGAGTGTACTAGGCGATCCCCGGTCAGACATACAGATGAACATCTCAATTCAGGATATTCCATAGAGTTGTATAGACTCTATGGAGGTGTTTTTTTCTCTTTAACCCTTTTGAGGGCAGGTTTTCCTTGATGGGGGTCATCATTACTGGAGGGCTTGATGGACAGCCCTGGAGAATGGACTCTGCTGCCCTCTACTGGCAGAAGATGTGTTTGAACCAAAAAGTCTGTCTTCCGTTACACAGTGTTATTGTTAACAGAAGTTACATGTGAACTTAAAATACTTGTATTTCTTTGCAGCGCTTGGTTGAGGTTATCGAAATTCAAACTTCCAAATCAAGATCTAGGATCAAAGATTGACTATTAACATGTCTCCTTACTTTCTGCAAGTCTGCTTTTATTTCCCCACATTTCCTCTCCATGATCATTTTGGTGGTTAGGTCAATGGGAATATAAAGGCTTATCAAAGAGAAAAAAAGGTTACTCACCTTACTCCCCCACAGCAAACCAAACCAACTATAACTGCCACAGGGGTCCTTTGGAGCTCTCGCCAAATCACAAAGCCTCAACCCTTACAGGCAGCTCAGCGTATAGCGCTGGCACTCTAGCTCTCGGAGCACCGGGTGTGAAGGAACGGCCCAGCTTAAGTTAAGAAACCTCAGATATCCAGGTCTGGAGTTCCCCTTTATTCCCCCTGTTATAAATGCTCAAGTCCTTAGCTCTATTCAAGAAAAGAAATTAGCATTTACAGGTCAAGCAGCAGAGATCACAAATCCCTGTGATGCTGCTTTCCTGCCGATAGTCGCACCTTAGTCTGGGAAGCTGCCGCTTAGTCTGTAGCTCGCTGGACCCCTTGCTGTGAATTTGTCATAGCAAGGATAAGAACCGCAGGCTAGCGGCACCAACAGAAATTGCTCCATAACTGCGCATCCATGTGTCGCAGCGCCAAACCAGTTACAGAATCAGAACCGGCTCACAAAAAAACGCATACGGGGATAGGTAAATTCTCTGAAATAAAGCAAAGCCCCGTAAATGGAGATCTAAGGTTCTGGTCTGCTTAGGAACTCCATTTCTGGACTCATTGGGTGCACGGCATCCAGCCCGATAGTTTGGTGCTGCTTCCAAGGCCATATGACCCCCTGCTCCAAGTTATAACCTCTAAAGGGTTTTAGGGCAAAAGCACGCTCCATAACCCTGGGGAGGTGACATCCCGTACCACAGAGGGGAGAGGGCGGAGGGCCCTCGCAGCATAAATAGGGTGGTCTGAAACCAGGTAGGGGTCTCTCATCTGGAAGGGATATGCGGTCAGCATACTGGGGGTGGCCATCATCATCGATAAGCTCTTGACATACCCCTTGTGAGAGCTCCCCATCATCACTACTACTCTGCAACTGCATACTAAGGTAACTGCTTATTGTTTCTCTGTGTAATGCACTCTATCCTGTAACCGTCTCAGAATAGCATTTTGTATCATCTGTATCATTTCATATTAACTCATAGTTAAATGTTTGTTATTACTGCCTAGTGTGCTTATAGCATTAAAACTTATATATAATTTGAGCGATTTGCTTTGCCTTAAACCAAGAATCTGTGTGTCCGAAGGCTGTGGAGCCTGGTATCCCTGATTGGAGGGGTCGGACAAAGTGTTTTGGGAATGTGGTCTTTGTGTCGGGAGGTCCCTGGTTTGTAGTGGGACCATGTGACATGTGGCTCTCTGACACCAGGTATTACCTTTCGCTCACTGTCGCTCTCCCATATATTTCAATGGACGTTACTTTTCTTCTGTTTAAACAGGGTTTTTTTCTCTCAAATAATTGTGTGACCTCTCCAGGCCAAGAAAAAGTCATTTTTAAAAACTTTTTCGTTTTTCATGCAGAATTGTAATTACAGGTCTGGCACTAAAGTGTTAATGTCACAATGTTACAACAATGTCATTCCATGTGTT
Organism: Gastrophryne carolinensis; assembly: GCA_027917425.1. NCBI lineage: Eukaryota > Metazoa > Chordata > Amphibia > Anura > Microhylidae > Gastrophryne > Gastrophryne carolinensis. Next base: position 280,559,482 of record CM051237.1, on the reverse strand, counting down.
TTCGCTTTGTTACTGGTGGATATGTGTTTAAACACAGACTTTAATCACGCTGTGTCTGGCGCTCTATGCTATAGTGCCCAGCTTTAGAGCGCCAACGCTGTGTGTGTGTCCTTTTTTGATAAGTATGGTGTGGAGCACCAAAAGTCGGTCGCACTGAGCTGGCACTACCTCTCACTCCCTGCAGCGCTGTACTGGTGTTACAGCGCCCAACATACATCACATTCATCAATGCCGGCCAGGTTACTACAGCGACTTAGGCGCTCTGTTACAGTGCCCCATACCCGCTTACAGCGCCTACTAGGGATCGCTCTAAGCACCGCTCATCTGCCGATACCTGGCATTAGTAATGAATCAGCCTCCATGTTATTATAAAAGGTGCAGGCGGCACTTGAGCTCCTCGTTCGAGATGCTCGGCAGCACCCGCACCCCAACCTCAGCTTCAGCCTCCCATCAGCTACAGTGCTACCGGCCAGGCAGTGTTCGCGGCGCACGGCTTTAATACGCCTATGTGCTAGAGACACGTGGCGCAGTCAACTCACCTCTTCCTGGTTCTAAGGCGCATGCACGGTCGCTCGTCCAATCAGCGCGCTCGGAGCTGCTGACGTCACCTCATGTAAGGTAGGGTACGGCTGGTGCATGTGCCGTTGGACCGGGAATCAAGCAAAATGTATAGGGTGCCCTGGGGGGTTTCACGCTGCAGGGAATCCTGATTTTGGATGCCCCGGGGGAAGGGAATCGATCGACCTGCAGATCGCGGTCGGTTTTGGTCCATTAAAAGAAAAAAAAAACATAGCGCTCGCAGAGGAGCTCAAAAAACGGGATTGACATGTATGGGATAAGGCCACACAGTGCAGGGTGAGCGCCTGGTCCTATCTGGCACTGTAGGGAACTCATCTCATCACCGATGCTGATGATCGATGGGACTTTGGGATAGATAGGACACTACCTGGCACTATCACAGGTGCTCTGGATTTTTGAATTGATAAATACACCTTTTGCACTGGGACCCGACACTCATCTGCCACTACGTGGCCTTAGCATTTCTTAAAGTGGACCAAAACCCAGCCGATCGGTCCCCTCCCCCTGGGGCATCCAAAATCAGGTTCCCCCACTATGTGAAATCCCCCAGATCACAGCGCTCACTTACCCTCCTGGGCCAACGGCGCACACGTAAGCCGCGACCACATCCCCGCTATCCCTCTAGCAGTGCGTGTGTCTGCGCCAGGCATCTATGAATGGCCAACGCGGGCATTCACCCTATAAGAGGGAAGTGGGGGATGCGTCTGCTAGCGTGGTCAGAGCCGCTGATCTTAGACGCCGGCTTAGATGGCGTGACGTCAGCGAGCACGCTGATTGGACGAGCTGCCGCGCATGCGCCGTAGGACCGGGAAGAGGTGAGTTGGCATCGGCGATCTGGGGGGTTTCACACAGCGGGACAAGGACCAAAACCCAGGATAGTCAAAATCCTGGGTTTTGGTCAACCTTAAATAAACCCCTGTGTTTCACTGTTGAGCTCCTGCAGACTTCAAAAAATATAGTAATAATCATAATAAAATATTTAAAAGTATATAGAACCCCAAAAAGAACACATCATTTTATCAAAGTATTTTTATTTACAGAATTGTATCATACATGTCTAGGAACATTGCACATAAAAAATATGGAGAACCCTCTACAGTGAACGATAAACCTCTATATACTGTAACCTAAAAGGACCTACACCCATGGTTTAGCTCCTCCCCTCACAGCAGCCAATCTGCTTGTACCCACTATTCTTGTAGGGCGGCTCTCTTCTTACTTGAGCTGGGTGGGTGATGTCATGTTGGCGCCACCCTCTTGTAGCAGGCGGTGGGCAGGTGACTTGAAGGGAATGATGATGTCCCCAATATTGATGAGGTCACTATATTGGGCTCTCTGCCTTTTCGGCTTGTTAGTGGGGCAGCGGAGGATGTACATTTGTTTAGAGTGTAGGTCCCCTTTACTATTTAGTCCCTTACAGAACATAGTGGGTCAGCAAGACCATTCCAGAGCAATCACTGTTGTGCTGTTAGACAATGGCCGATATATTTCATCTACTCATGTAATAATATTGCTTAGGTTCCTAATAAACAGTGGCGTAACAAAATGTGAAGGGGCACTGGTGCGAACATTAAATGGGGCCCTTTCACAGCTCATACAGTAGACATCAATTGGATGCAGTTAGACAACTAAAGACTGAAACAGCAGAGACAAATGCCTCTTCCTTCATCTAAATGCTGCCAAGTGAGCACAAATATGATAAATAAGGTGGAGGAGCAGCAATGATGGGGCCCCCCTGACCATCCGGTCACACCCCCTGCACCCTCTCAAGTTCTGCCCTTGAAACATGTGGCCCCACAGCTGTACACCAGAAAAATACCCATTTTACAGGTGAGTACTCACAAAATGGTATTACGAGTATGTCGCACACCCCGCTTCCAACATTCATGTGTCATGAATGACTTGCCTTCAGCCCGTGCCCGTGGTGTCCCTAGGCAACTGACCAGGGTTTCTCCTGCCCAGCAGCGGCTTCTGCCTCAGATGCCAGCTCCAGCTCCGTGTCCGGCGAGGCGTATCAAGCGGCAAACGGGGGCTTGTCTAAAGGTGAAGCTAGCAGCGGAGATTGGGGGTTGTGGGCTTACTCTGAAGGCGGGTGTCCCACGGGCCTGACATCATGACACTTGGGAAACCGGCCTGTAGAGGGCGATCTTGCAGAGATGACATGGAAAAAAGGAGCCCCTCCTGGTCCATAAGTACCCGGGACCTCCCACTATTCCCCAGTCTTTTAAAAAAGCTGTGAGAAACTAGGAAGAGCAAATTATATAGTGAATTGAAAATAATAAAAAACCCCATATAAAGGACCCCAGAACAAAAAAGGGTGGGGGAAGTGGGGTGTGTGACATACTAGGAATAATACCATTTTGTGAGTACTTACCTGTAAAATAGGTATTACGAGTATGTCACACACCCCGCTTCCCCCACCCTTTTTTGTTTTGGGGTCCTTTATATGGGGTTTTTTATTATTTTCAATTCACTATATAATTTGCTCTTCCTAGTTTCTCTCAGCTTTTTTAAATTATATAGTGAATTGAAAATAATAAAAAACCCCATATAAAGGACCCCAGAACAAAAAAGGGTGGGGGAAGCGGGGTGTGTGACATACTCGTAATATCTATTTTACAGGTAAGTACTCACAAAATGGTATTATTCCTAATATGTCACACACCCCGCTTCCAACATTCATGACACTTGGGATATCCAATAGCAGTGTCCATAATGGGTGGGGATCCAACAAGGCAAAAATGCATAACTTAAATTACTGCAGCTTGCAGAACTGCGATCAAAAGCAGCATCCGCTGAGGCCCGCACATCAACCCTGTAAAACTTAGAAAAAGTATGCACCGAAGACCAAGTAGCAGCCTTGCAAACTTGTTCAACAGACGCCTGGTGCTGAAAAGCCCAAGAAGCCCCAACAGCACGAGTAGAATGAGCAGTAACACGAAAAGGGGGTGTCAGGTTCCACTTACCCGTTCCCCGGTCCAGCGGCGTTCCCGCTGCGCGGCCTCCCGCCCGGCGGCCGCGGCGGCTTCCATTCCCGCTGGCGTGCACGCGCCTTCTCTTCCTCCAGCCGGCGGCCCCGGCTTCCTCACACGTGCTCGCGCGCACGTTCCGTTTATGCCCTTAATTAAGGAAACTTAATTAAAGGGCCAGGTGGGGTTGGGGGGAGTGCTCTGCTGCAACAGGGCCAATGAGCCATTGACTTTGGGGCTGAACGCCTCTGGGGTTGTATATGGGCCAATGAGCCCAGGGTAGGGAGGTTGCCTTCATCCCTCGTCCTGACCAATCCCTAACCAGTTCCTATGTGCACCAATCACACACCCATTCCCCCCATCCCCAATCTTGTCTGTGCCTATATTAGGTTCGCTCCGTCAGTCACCCAGTGCCTGTGATAGCGCCTTGTACCTAGTATTGACCTCTGTGTATCTGTTATTGACCCCGTTGCCGACCACCGCCTGAACCGACCATTCTTGATCTGAACTCCTGTTGCCGACCTCTGCTTAGAAACTTGACCACGAATTGCCTAATCCTTCGGTACCGCCACGATCTCTGTCTTCCCGTTATCGACCTCTGGCCTGTCTCTGGACTTCCGCTGCTAACGCTCTAGCCATTTGGTTCTTCAGATCTCCTATTAATAAGCTCATCTTTTGAGCCATTGAAGTCCTGGGGGCAACCGATCCCGGGCAGGCGTATTCTGCGTCCCGGCAAGCGGGGGCCCCTACAGGTGAAGCTGGCTGCGGAGATTGGGGGTTGAGGGCTTATCTGGAGGGCTGGAGTTACCCCGAGCGTGACAGGGGGAACCTTCCCCTTAGCAGAATAGGCCCCAACAATGGCCTGACATAACCATTTACTGATGAAGGTTTGGCGGGTGCCAAACCCTTCCTAGGCCCAGAGGGCACAACAAAAAAGGCATCTGTCTTACGGAAAGCTGAAGTAGTAACCAAATAATACTTAACACAACGAACAACATCCGAAGAATGTAAAACCGTTTCGTTATTATTACTAGGATTAGGGCACAATGAAGGAAGAACTATATCCTGATTTAGGTGGAAGGCAGACACCACCTTAGGAAGAAAATCTGGTTTAAAACGGAAAACCACCTATCCTGATGCCTTTCGAAGTAAGGGGCCTGGATAGACAGGGCCGCCAATTCAGAAACCCGACGGACGGAGGTAATACCAACCAAAAAAGCAACCTTCTGAGTAAGAATATGAAGAGGAACCTCCTGTAAAGGTTCCAAAGGAGCAGCCTGCATAGCAGAGAGCACGAGATTAAGATCCCAAACAGGAAGTAGGGGCTTTCTAGGAGGACGCACATGCGTGACCCCCTGAAAAAAAGTCTTAACCAAGGGATGAAGAGCAAACGACCTTTGAAAGAAAATAGCCAACGCAGAAACCTGCCCTTTCAAAGTACTAATCTGGAAGCCCAAATCCAGACCTCGTTGCAGAAACTCCAAAATCCTAGGGATAGAAAATACTCTGCAAGGCAGGGCCCTAGATTCACACCAGTCCATATAGGACCTCCAAGTCCTGTAATAAATAACAGAGGAAGACTTCTTCCTATCTCTAACAAGAGTCTGAATGACCGCGTCAGAAAGACCTTCCTCCTTTAAGATGGAGATTTCAGCAGCCAAGCCGTCAAAGCCAGCATTGGTAAATTGGGGTAACAGAGTTGACCCTGAGTTAAGAGATCTGGAAGAAGAGGAAGAGACAACTGATTCTCTGCCAGCCTTGTGACGTCTGCGAACCAAAGCCACCTTGGCCACCTTGGGGCCACCAGAATTGCTGGCACCCCCTCCAGAACTAACTTGCGCACCACCTTGCTTAACATAGAGAATTGGGGAAACAGATACAGGAACCCCAGATCCTTCCAGGCCAGAGACATGGCATCCGCTGCCACTTCCAGAGGATCCTGGGATAGAGACACAAAAACTGGAAGTTTGTGGTTGTGACGAGAAGCAAACAGGTCCAACCGTGGAGTCCCCCACTTGTGACAAAGAAACTGAAAGACCCTGGGATTGAGAGACCACTCTCCCTGGCGAGCGCATGCTCTGCTCAGGGAGTCTGCCTCCACATTCTCTATCCACGAAATGTAAACTGTAAACTGCCGATAAGCAGGGAACATTGATCTCTGCCCACTGAAGGATCAGAGACACTTCCCGAAGGGCACCCCAACTGCGAGTCCCTCCCTGGTGATTGATGTATGCAACTGCTGTTCGGTTGTCTGACCGAATCTGAACCGGCAGCCCCCGCAAAGATGAGACTCAGTCGGAGCAGAACAAGCCGAATGGCCCGAAGCTCCAATAAATTGATTGGGGAGTGAGCCTCCTGAGGCCCCCACAACCCCTGGAACCGGTGCTTCCTCCGGATGCCCCCCCAACCCATAAGGCTGGCATCCGTAGTGACCAACTCCCAACAGGGGGTCAGAAATGACTTGCCGTTTCTGAGATTGCTCGAAGTCAGCCACCACTGAAGGGACCGCAGAACGCGGGGAGACAACAAACAAACCCGATTCAATGACAGAGGACACTTGTCCCACTTCGCCAAGAGAAAGAGCTGAAGCGTCCTCATATAAAACTGAGCAAACGGGACCGCTTCGAATGTGGCCACCATCAGCCCCACTAGCCTCATCCCCAAGCCGATAGGCTGACGAGGATTGGACTAGAACATGAAAAACCTGCACAAAATGCACCTAGTTCAGCACCATCTAAATCAAATGCACATATGGGCAAGAGTGTGCCAATTTAAGCATCCCAAATACACAATATATTAAACAAAACACCTTGTGGCCCAGTGTACCACAAGAACAGGCACTAGCAAAAAAGGCACCACTCCTACTCAACTAATAAGCCAACACCATCACTAGTTATTATCAATAGTTTAATTCATCAGAAAACCTCATTAAAAAACATAAAATACAACTCTGTGAAGTACTCACCTGTAGAGTTGGTATTATATGCAGACAGCACGTCCCGCTCCAGACATAGTCCTTACATGTGGGTATACCTCCGCCTTCAGCGCCGTGCACTGCAGTATCATGAAGAAAACAAGCTCCTCCCGGCCCTACATATACCGAGGGACCTCCCACAAATCCCCAGCATTGACAAGCAGTGAGAGAAGAAGCCAGGAGGAAAACAACCACCCAGAGACTGGCAATAATATCCAAGATAATAATCACCACACAGGGGATCCAGAACAAGGTGAATCAGGGTGGGGTGGAGCAGGACGTGCTGTCTGCATATAATACCAACTCTGAGTACTTCACAGAGTTGTATTATTCTAAGCAGACAGCACGTCCTGCTCCAGACATAGTCCTTACATGTGGGACATCCAATAGCAGTGTCCATAAGTAGGGTGGGATCCCCGAGAAAAAAGGCACAGACAACCATAAAAGTGCTGTCACCTTAACCATGCTACCAAGAGCAACGAGAGCAATGCTCTAACCTCAGCCTTTGAGTTCTTGTAAAGGCAGAACTGAACACAAGCAGCGGACTAGCCAGCTTGCTCAACAGAACCTAGTGCTGAAAGGCCCAAGCCAAGCACAAGTAGTAAGAGAGCAAAAACCAAGAGAGAAGAACAATCTTCCCCTAACGAGTAGGCCAGAGTAACAGCCTAACCATGCTACTGGAAAAAAAGGGGCAGCCATGGCAACCTTAGAGATCTCCCCATCTGAGAATATGAACCCAGGTCTCAGGCGAGACCAGCAGGAATACTGAAAAACAACACTAACAAGGCTCAGCAAGAGCCGAGACGTTTACTTTAGGCTCAGAGGAACAAGGCGACCGAGCAGGACCAAGCCAAAGGGCACCTACACCCGTGTTAGCAATCAGATCCGGTACATAAGGATGGAGAAACCTATAAGCCCCAAGGGGCATAATCCCTACCAGGGACAAGAGAAAGGCCAGGAATCTCCAACACCTGATGAGGGATACAGATCCCTTTCGCTCAGAGTAAGCCAGACAATAGCCTAGAGACCGTAGGGTCTGGACTAAAGGAGAATAAGAACACCGCCTGGACCCTATTCGGCGTAAGGCGGAACACCCTCACCTCATGGTGTACAGATATATATATATATAATGACTAGGACCGCTAACAGAGCCATCCTTTATGGCACATTTCTGACTGAAGCAACCGCCCCAGAAGAGCGATATGAGGGAAGGAACAGTTCAGACAAGAACCTGAATAAGACCCAAGGGAACCCTTAGCAGGGCATCCGGATAAGTAACCCCCCAAAAAGGGAGCACAGAATTCCCTGGGGAATGCACCTGAGCAACCCTTGAGGAATGCGCAACACAGAAGATTGAACTAGACTTCTGCAGTATGTGAACAGGGCGAGCCCTGAAACCTTCAGAGCACCGAGTTGGGGAGCCAACTTCAACCGTGCTATAATAATCCTAGGACCCAGGGATAGGGAACATCCCGCAGGAAAGAGAGCTAGTCCAAGCAAAGCAGACTAGAAGAGCATACTCCAACATAGCCGGCAGAAAAGGGAGAAGAAGTGGAGGGAGCTAGGCCTAGCCCTCCAATAGAGAAAAGACACCCAGAGATACCCATCTCCAATAGGGTGAAAAGCCAACCGACCAATCGCCTAAAAGGCCTGTAGGTAAGGGCGACGTAGTAGGTAGTCTGAATAGGCAGAACAGCCCTCTTGAGAAGGCATACAGTACGACTGTCTTCAGCAGAAAATCTGCGAACCACGCCCCGCTGGGCCACCCAGCGCCCCCAGCATAACGGTTCTCCCTTTCTATTGCAATCTTATGCAGAACCCCGCCTGGCAGGGTGAAAGAAGTTAAGACATATAGAATATAATGTCCTGACAGAAGCAATACTAGGCCCTCATGACCAAGGCCAGAGAGTCCTGGGACAATAACCCTGAGTCCCTGTAATAGCAACGGGGCCCCACAGGGCCACACCAGTAGGGACTCAGTGAGATACTAGAATAGAACCTCCTGCCACGTTAGGGCAGCCAGCCAAGCTAATACCAATGAAGTGCAAGGGATGTAAACCCCCACTTAGAACCGAACCGGAACCTTCTTGAAGGGTCAACCTGTTCCAAGACCTTCACAGATAAAAAGGGACAAGCCACTGTCCACAGACTGATCGAGAGTCCCCAAAAAGGACAAGTCCTTAAGAGGAGTAGTCCAGCAAATTAGAGCCCACCAAAGGCTCAATGTGTCAACCCAAAAAACCGTATGAAGATGGATCCCCTAAGGGGACCCCTTTAGGAACCACGGGGGATTTCAGGAGAAATAAGACCCCCCAGTCCACCTGCAAGACTTGGTACCCATGATGACCATCTACAGGGAGAAGAGAGAAGGAAGGAATGGTCCCAGACATCTTCCTTGAATTTACAACCTCAAAAGGAACCCCCCGTAACGAGGGGGAGCGTACTGACCTAGTTCCAGGGGTGCTGGAACCCTGTCCAGGATAAGTAACCAAAGGTGTCGCAGGGCCCAAGGGCTCCTGAGAATAAGGGACAGCATCTGGGCCGCCACCAACAGGCCCACCGGCTGCAAGGTAAAGGAAGTGCGACATCAAAGAGGGCAAGGCCCTTTCCATAACAAGTCCACATTTAGCAGAAGGAAGGTTCTAACATGAACCAATCTAAATGCCACCCCGTAGGGGGATACCGAACCGGGGAACACTAAGTAAGTGATGTGCCTGAGCACCAATCCACAGGATTCCCAAAGGAGCCACAAGTCAATAGCCACACGGCCTGATGCAAAAATAGGAAGCAAAGAAGGACAATAAAGTAGAACCTAGCGCGGACGCCACACGGGCACGTCCAAGACACCACTCCCATACTCGCCTCGGTGAGTCATCTGGGAGCAGGAGAGGAACCAAAACAATACCCCAATGCGCAGAGTTGGACCTTCAACACTGGCTGGAAGTGGCCTAGGTGTCCTGAAGGCACAGGGGACTAAAAAGGGATTATAAATCCTCACATGCATCAAGAGGTCTACTGGACTAGAGCGCCTGCGGCCCAACAGGTAGATACCATGTAGAAACTGCCTGTAAAGGAATAAATGCTAGGCCCCAGAATGCCAACCTGGGTCAGACTGCTTCATCCCGGAGGGGAAGGGTAAAGTGGATGCAATCACAGGTCAAGGGCCAACCTGTAAGAGAGCCCAGACCCTACACACCAAACTCGGCCTGCCTCAACTCCTGAAGGGAAAACAGGGACTAGAAGAACCCTGATAACCTTAGAAAAAGGAACGCCCAGCAGACTCCATTCTGCATCCGGGAGGGGACTACCTCCTGTAACAACCTGAAAGAAGCATGGCGCCCTGCGATAGGAGCCCAGTGCTGCGGCAGTCCACTCGCCCAACAAGGCGAGGGCGTCCCCTCACGCTTGTGCATATTTGGACTTCGCACAGCCGGAGGACCCAGGGCGTTGCCTGCCCCCCCTGGGGCGGGTCTCCATTTCAAAAAATTGGAAGCACACTTCTAGTTCGCGCTTGACACTAACGTAGGGAAGGGGAGGGGTGTCCCTGCCCCTGGGAGGCCGAGACGGCCTTCTGCTCGAGGGTGCCTTACTTCTTTTTTCCAAAAGGTCCAACCGGGCCCCAATAAGCGTCGTCTCTAAAGGGAAGGCCAGTAAGAGCCTTTTTAGCATCATTGTCAGCCCGCTACTGTCGCAGCCAAGCAGGCGGCGAATAGCCACCACAAGAACCGAGGTTCTAGTGCACATTTTAACAGTGTCCTCCATCGCTGAGAGAATAAACTCACAAAAACATCACAATCAGACAGTGCCCTAAAGACCTCCCAAGGGAGATCCTCCGGTTGGTGGTCAAGTATCTTCCTAAGAAGGGTCCTGGCGGTCAACCGCAGTGACTGCCGCGGCACAGACCGGGCGCACAGCCGTCCCTGCCCACGAAAGGGCGTGGGAAGCCAGACTGTCAATGCCCCGGTCCTCAGCATCCCGAAGGGTACGATGGCTGTCATGAACGGAGGGTTAGCAACCCCAATAATAGGTGCATCCACCTCGGGAGGGGTGACCAGCAGCCAACCACATCAGGGGGAAAAGGGTACTTCCAATCCCAGACCCCCGGAACTCCTGTACGTTCACAAGGCGATTCCCAATCCTTAGATATAAGAGCCTGGAATGATCCTGCTCTAGAAATTCCAAGCGCGGCGGCGCCGTGTGGAAACTCTCCCTCTTGGGCTTGGGAGTAATTTATCAGTGTCACACCGGCCCCAGGAACCAGGGCCAGAATTATCACGGGTCCAAGGTATCTCGTCTGAGGAACCGGAACCTGAAAACAGTCCACCTTCATCCGAAGGATCGAGGACCTGCATAGCAGCAGACTCTTCAGTTTGCTTGAAAAACATAGAGCCAGGAAGCGTCAGGGACCGCTTCTTTCCAGTGCCCAAGCGCTCCGCCAACCAGGCATCACCTGCTCAGGCGTAGCCTGCGCGGCACCACCTGCTGGTCATCCCCGCTCAAGTGCGACTCATCAGGAGTGAGATTTAAACAAGGGGAGACAGGTGTATTGAAGCAAGATGCAGCCACTGGTAAACCTGATTGCAGGGCCAGTGCTTGTTCAGCACACGGTCCGCAGACCCGTGCTCTGTCAGCGTCAGCGTGGGGTGGTCCCCACGCAGTACACAGCCAGTCTTGTCCTCGCGGGACCCCGGACACATAATTCTGAGATGCCTCCATATGGTGATTATCAAAGCAATATGCCAGCAGGGATTTATGCTATAAGCGACCCCGGATGCCCCAAGACCCGCTAGGAATGTGGGAGAATTTAAATGTGAACCCGTTTAAGATATATATCAGGCCGGGGGATGCCACCGGAATCTTAGCGTCTGAAAGACATAAGGAGAAGAATGGGTATCAGAGCCTTGCGCAGCTGGAAAACATATAAAAAGGAGTCACCCGCAAGGGCACTTACAGACCAAGGGAGGAGGGAACCGCCACCACGCGTGTGCGCAAAGATCAGCAAAATGGGGCCAGCGAACCTGGAAGGGCGGGCTCGATGCTCGGCCGTGACGCGGAGAGCGCCAATTCAAGTCCCCGCCCACTCCGGAGAGCGCGAAGCTCTGAGGTAACGGCTAGGCAAGGATACAATCACACGCTTAAGGATTTGTAGAAAAACCGTTACGACTAGTAAGGAAAAGGCGCCAAAGCATCTAGACAATGCCGCAAATTGTGCAAAAGACATACGGCGGTAGCCGAAAACCAGATAAAGAGCGGCTCTGACATTTCAATGTTAATGAAGGGCAGAAATAAGGCCATAAGCGTGAGGTACACAGGGACCACCACACACATACCCCCCCCCCTTTCTTTTCCCACTAACTAGTTGGGGAATGAGGGAGGATGGCGACCCTTACACAGGGTCCAGCACTACCCGGGGTACGGGGCAATAATGCGGGAGGGGCATCCACTAGAGGCTCACCATCAGCCTAAACCGCCTACCCTATGGTGGGGGATTGCGGTGGAGCATGGCTCCGTTAAGCAGACGAGGTGCTGCCTACCTTCACCCGACCAACGCAGCCCAGGCTGGGAGGCATATTCTTTCACAGAGAGGACGGGTGGAAATAGTCCCGCAGGGCCTCGGGCTGTAAAGCCCCGCTCGCCTGCGAGAGCGCGATACTTCATGTCTTCGCAGTTCCAGCACTGCAGAGAAATCTGGGGATTTGTGGGAGGTCCCTCGGTATATGTAGGGCCGGGAGGAGCTTGTTTTCTTCATGATACTGCAGTGCACGGCGCTGAAGGCGGAGGTATACCCACATGTAAGGACTATGTCTGGAGCAGGACGTGCTGTCTGCTTAGAATAGTACATTAATCATCACAAACATTTAAAAAAGACATACCAATACACAGCCCAACCCAGCAAGAGAAACCCAATTAATCCTAACCATCTGTGCTAACCACACTATTTTAACATTGCATGAATGCATCTATATTAATCTAGTTCCTAAAGTGCCTATGTGCAATATTAAAGTGCTATTCATGAATATACAAAAAGTATAAAAAACTTACAAGGAAATAATCACCTCAATGAAAAATAGATTAACCTCCTGCTGAGCGAGACAATCACCCACGCGTTCCGTGACGGACTGTCACTTCCTCAAGATGCCACTTCAAATGCTGCCCATGCTCCCGCTAAAATAGGCTGGGAAAGCGCACCAGCACCTGCCCGCCTCCAACCCCCGGCGCACGGCAGCCCCGGCCGGCGGCTGCACTCACGCCGGAAGTGGAACCCGACGAGCGCCCGCGCCAAACCCCGCCCACCCACAAGTGACGTCATAACCATGCCCCCGCCCGCCCCCCAGACCGTCCCCAATGACACGCCCCACACAGCAGCTCCGTATAACAGCGTGCAGTCATGGCAACGGGCACAGGGACGAGGGGGGCGGGCGAGGGCAGGGCCGTCGCCGCGGTAAACGACCAATGAATGAATAACGGCTCATTGGAGAGCAGAGGCAGCATCGAGGCCCTCACTCTAAGCCATAGTCAATCCCATACACAAACAAACAAATGTATGTTAAAACCACAAATAAAGTATACATGTTTTCTTTAGATAATAAGTACTAAAGGATATACATATATAATATACATCAAAACAAATCAAAAAATACAATTTTGTGAGTACTCACCTGAAAAATGGATATTGTCAGTGTGCCACACACCCCGCTTCCCCTTTAATTATTCACGATTGGGTTACTCACCGCCAGGTGACGCAGTTGCAGAGAGGAAGTCTTGTAACGAGCCCCCTTCGGGCCTATATATACCTGGTACCTCCCACTTAACACCAGTGATTTCAAAAGCAGAAAGACAAGGTACCAGTAATCTAAAGGTAACCTCAAAATAAAGAAAAGCTTCACCATATAAAGGATCCAGGATACCGAAAAGGGCGGGGTGAAGCGGGGTGTGTGGCACACTGACAATATCCATTTTTCAGGTGAGTACTCACAAAATGGTATTATTCTCAGTGTGCCACACACCCCGCTTCCCCTTTAATTCTTCACGATTGGGACATCCAAAAGCAGTGTCCACAAGGGATGGGTATCCGAAGGCAAAAATGAAGCATAACTTAAATGACTGCAGTCTGCAGAACTTTGCGGCCAAAAACAGCATCCGCTGAGGCCCGCACATCAACTTTGTAAAACTCAGAAAAAGTATGAACAGAAGACCAAGTAGCGGCCTTACAAACTTGTTCAACAGAAGCTTGGTGCTGAAAAGCCCAGGATGCACCAACAGCACGAGTAGAATGAGCAGTGATACGAAAAGGGGGAACTTTCCCCTTAGCAGAATAGGCCGCAATAACGGCCTGACGTATCCATTTGCTAATGGAAGATTTGGCCGGTGCCAAACCCTTCTTAGGCCCACAGGGCACAACAAAAAAGGCATCTGTTTTACGAAAAGGAGACGTAATAATCAAATAGTACTTAACACAACGTACTACATCCAAACAATGCAAAACCCTCTCTTTGTAATTCTTAGGATTAGGACACAAGGAGGGAAGAACAATATCCTGATTCAAATGAAAAGCAGAAACAACCTTAGGAAGAAAGTCTGGTTTGAACCGAAAGACCACTTTATCCTGATGCCTCTCAAAGTAAGGCGCCTGAATAGACAAGGCCAACTACACTAATCAGGTGTGCACCACCTACACAATCCCATCAATAGCAGGTGCCAATTAAAGGGACCTACTAATCGCAACTCTCTAAGTCTGGTGTGACCCCAGGGCTAGCCCACCAATTGGTCCACAAACGCTAATTGCACACTGCTAAATCTAATGTCCAATTTATTAGAGCATAAGAAATTTATACATAGTACCAAATACACATAACAACATATATACACACAGTTAAAAAACACTTAGTAAAACCCAAATTAAAGTGGGGAGGAGCTCCAGGGCTATATTGCTATCAAAAATGAATGATCAATTAATCATATACCCAAACATTGGTAATAGCAGACATCTCATAGTGCAATGGCGCTTATAAAAAGTGCTGGGTGCATAAAGTGCCTAGTGTCTACTTATAAAGTGCTCTATCTATTTGTGAACAGTTGCACTGCTAAGAACTCGCAGTGCTTATAACATCCAACCTGTGCAATCATGCAGTACATAAAAGTACATGAAATACCAAGAAAGTGCCACGTGCAAAAAATCAGTGCATCTACTCTAAAACTAAGCCTAAATAGTGCTACTACAATATTTGATAAGCGCCATTCACATATGGTGTAAGCAAATAAATGTACATCTGTATACACATGCAGTAAAATAGCACTGCAAAGTACCAAAAGGAGCCCCCTGTCCTCCCCACTTACCTCACCGGCGCGCTGCGTGGTCCTCCACCACTTCGCTCGGGTGTCTGGGTTGAGAATGCCGGCATGTTAAATACCCCCTGGATCGCGCAGGCGGAAATGACGCTCGATCCCTGGTGCGCGTCACTTCCGGCCGATGGGGCGGGAGAAAAGGAGGGAGGGGAGGAGGGGGGGGGGGGGAGGCGCGCAGGGGCTCCTCCAGGGTTACAGCACCAGTCCATAAAGATGGTATCCTATTCTGCACAACTTCTCTTCCTCATACGTTCTTGGACTCCTCCAAATTCCTTCTTTCGACTTTCTTATTCAGTATCCTCTCACCCACGGTCATAGTGTACAGCCTTTATCCTCTGCTTCACATCCATGTTCAGATTTACCACCACTCTCTAGAGCATAAATGAAATAAAATAAAAGATACATATGAGCCAAAGTGCCCCATCTATTGAGCCAAGCCCCAGGTTGCACTCATGTCTCCCCCACCCACATAAATGAATACACCCACCCATCCCATATACTCCCCAACAGATAAAGAGGGCCACCCACCCAAGGTATACCACTATGCCAACCGCGCTACCTATGGTCTATATGGTCAGGTGGCAGCACATCACGGGGCCTCTCAGATCGTTATTACAAACCTTATGTAGGGAGACGGCCATTCTCCTGAGTATACGTCCCTTAATGCTCCTCAATGGTGTGCCACTCTCTTGATACTCACCATTCTTCTGCATAATCCTTCAGATGTCACCCTATAGGGAAAGGAAATAAAAGCAGAGAGGGAGGGAAAAGGGGGGGGGGGAGGGGGGGGGGGGTGACACACTCCTATGTCACTTCAGTCTCTACCCAAAAAGGGAGTGAAGCTGAAATCAATATTCAGACCTCCCGGAGACATACTGTTCAATTTATAGATCCATTCTGCTTCTCGTTGGAGCAGCTTTCTCACCAGGTTGCCTCCTCTGTTATCTGCGGATATCTGGTCCACAAAGATGACTTTTGTCCCCAGCCACTTGCCTCCATGTACTTTCAGGAAGTGTGCTGCAACTGGCGTCAGCACCCTCCCCATTTGTTCATCTCTTGATGCCAACCTGACATTCGATATATGTTGCTGTATGCGCAACTTGGCCATATTTTTGGTTTCCCCTACATAGTATTTCATGCAGGGGCACAAGATGACATAGATCACACCTATTGCCCTGCATGTCAGATGTTGCCTGATCCTATATGCCTCTTGTGTTTGCAGATTTACAATCCTGTCAGTTCTCACAACCGCTGGACACACATTGCATCTCCCACATGGCTTGCATCCTCTTATCCTAGTCTTTCCAAGCCATGTGTTCGAGCGTCTGTAGTGACTCTTGCACAATCTGTCCCTAAGGTTCGGGGCTCTCTTGGCCGTCATAGATGGCCCCCCCTGTGTCAATGCCGCCAGGCGGGGGTCAGCCTGTAACACTCTCCAATGCGTCTTTAAGATCCCCCTGAGCCTATTCCAGTCGCTGTGATATGTGGACACATATCTCACCTTACTATCGTGTCTCCTCTCCCTGTACTTCAAAAGATCTTCTCTCGGGGTGTCATATGCGCGTCGTGTTGCTTTGTCCACAACCCTTCTTGGGTAGCCTCTTCTCTTGAATCGATCTCTCATATTCTTCACCTCCTGGGTGAACTCCTCTTCCCTGGAGCAGTTGCGTCGAGCCCTCAGCATCTGCCCCACTGGTATGCCTTCTTTCAAACTTCTGGGGTGAAAGCTAGAAAAATGCAGGAGGTTATTGGTGGCTGTAGGCTTACGAAATAGTTTGGTCGACAAGGAGCCATCCTCCTCCAATGTAATCCTAACATCCAGGAATTCCACCATACTCTGCGACATGGTGTACGTGAGGTGTATGTTGTATGGGTTCTGGTTCAACCTGCCCACAAATTCCTCACATACTGATCTAGGGCCATGCCACACCACCAGGAGGTCATCAATGTACCTGTACCACCCCAAAATGTGGGCGTGGTACAGGTCATTCGATTCCCCCCATACCACCTCCCGCTCCCACCACCCCAAGAAGAGGTTCGCGACCGCGGGTGCACACCTTGCTCCCATCGCTATTCCTTTTACCTGCTTGTAATAGCTACCGTCAAACGTGAAAGCATTGTGGGTTAAGACAAAGTTGAGTAGTTCCAATATAAAACCATGCATAGGTCTATTATTAATCGATTCCGTTCCTAGATAGTACTTCACTGAGGTACCCGCCAGTTCGTGGGTGATGTTTGTGTACAGTGACTCAATGTCACATGTTACTAAGATCGTATTTTCTGGTACCATCATGGAGTTTAACCTATTCAGGATATCTGTTGTGTCCCTTATATAGGAATCCAATGTGACGACATGGGGCTGTAAGGCATAATCTATCAGCACACACGCAAACTCAGTCAGGCTTCCCACCCCCGCAACTATGGGTCTACCCGGTGGTTTGTGCATGTTTTTGTGCACTTTCGGTCGAGTGTAGAGTGTGGGTATCCTGGGATGGTCTACCCTAAGGTATTCAAATAAATTGTTGCTAATAATAGCCCCTTCTCTAGCTTCCTCAATGATCTTTCTATATTCCTCCTTATATTGTGGGGTGGGATTACCCGATAGTTTAACGTATGTCTTCTCATCTTTCAGTTGTCTCCTAATCTCTTCTACATATTGTTCCTGCGTCTGGATAACAATATTGCCCCCCTTATCGGCCTCCTTAATTATACTCCCCTCCTTGCTCTGTAATGACCGAAGGGCTTCCATCTCATCCTTAGATAGATTCTGATCACATCTATTCGGAGTTAGGGCTTTTATATCCTGACTCACCAGCGAGTAGAACATCTGTAGTGCTGGAGTGTTTGACCATGACGGTACAAACGTCGACGGCCTCTTCAATTGTTTGATCTTGGACACATCTCTCCCCGGTTCTTCCATTTCCTCCATGTCCAGTCCATAATTGTCTTGTTCCCTTGCCAGGGACTGCAGGTCAATCAGTGCTTGTTCCTCTATTATGTCCCAGGGAGGTTCCTGTATGTGTTGGGTGTTATCTGAAAACATACATTTCAAAGACAACCGTCTGCAAAATAGATAGAGATCCTTTATGGCAGTGAATTTATCAATGGGATTGGTTGGAGAAAAACTTAATCCTTTAGATAGGACTCGTTCCTGAACCTCTGTAAGAGGCTCATCAGTCAAATTGATGATTTTCAGTTCCGAGCCATCCGTCTGTGTCCCTGAGCTTGGGGTGATAATGGGCGCTTCCGCCTCATTTCCCGTGGTCTCAGGCGATGGTGTGCCCATGTACTCTGATCTCTTCCTCTGCCCCCCTGATCTCCGGAGTCCCCTCTTTTTGTTTTTCCCCCTCCTCGTGCGTCTGTGTGGTTTATCTCTAAAAAACTCACATCCGCTGAGGAGGCATCAGATGTATTATATGATGATGAAGATGGTGTGTTCGAGGGGGATCTATGTCCTCTATATTGTGTCCGACCATGCCTATCACCATCCAGATACTGTCTTCTCCGGTCAGAGGAAGAGATCAGAGTACATGGGCACACCATCGCCTGAGACCACGGGAAATGAGGCGGAAGCGCCCATTATCACCCCAAGCTCAGGGACACAGACGGATGGCTCGGAACTGAAAATCATCAATTTGACTGATGAGCCTCTTACAGAGGTTCAGGAACGAGTCCTATCTAAAGGATTAAGTTTTTCTCCAACCAATCCCATTGATAAATTCACTGCCATAAAGGATCTCTATCTATTTTGCAGACGGTTGTCTTTGAAATGTATGTTTTCAGATAACACCCAACACATACAGGAACCTCCCTGGGACATAATAGAGGAACAAGCACTGATTGACCTGCAGTCCCTGGCAAGGGAACAAGACAATTATGGACTGGACATGGAGGAAATGGAAGAACCGGGGAGAGATGTGTCCAAGATCAAACAATTGAAGAGGCCGTCGACGTTTGTACCGTCATGGTCAAACACTCCAGCACTACAGATGTTCTACTCGCTGGTGAGTCAGGATATAAAAGCCCTAACTCCGAATAGATGTGATCAGAATCTATCTAAGGATGAGATGGAAGCCCTTCGGTCATTACAGAGCAAGGAGGGGAGTATAATTAAGGAGGCCGATAAGGGGGGCAATATTGTTATCCAGACGCAGGAACAATATGTAGAAGAGATTAGGAGACAACTGAAAGATGAGAAGACATACGTTAAACTATCGGGTAATCCCACCCCACAATATAAGGAGGAATATAGAAAGATCATTGAGGAAGCTAGAGAAGGGGCTATTATTAGCAACAATTTATTTGAATACCTTAGGGTAGACCATCCCAGGATACCCACACTCTACACTCGACCGAAAGTGCACAAAAACATGCACAAACCACCGGGTAGACCCATAGTTGCGGGGGTGGGAAGCCTGACTGAGTTTGCGTGTGTGCTGATAGATTATGCCTTACAGCCCCATGTCGTCACATTGGATTCCTATATAAGGGACACAACAGATATCCTGAATAGGTTAAACTCCATGATGGTACCAGAAAATACGATCTTAGTAACATGTGACATTGAGTCACTGTACACAAACATCACCCACGAACTGGCGGGTACCTCAGTGAAGTACTATCTAGGAACGGAATCGATTAATAATAGACCTATGCATGGTTTTATATTGGAACTACTCAACTTTGTCTTAACCCACAATGCTTTCACGTTTGACGGTAGCTATTACAAGCAGGTAAAAGGAATAGCGATGGGAGCAAGGTGTGCACCCGCGGTCGCGAACCTCTTCTTGGGGTGGTGGGAGCGGGAGGTGGTATGGGGGGAATCGAATGACCTGTACCACGCCCACATTTTGGGGTGGTACAGGTACATTGATGACCTCCTGGTGGTGTGGCATGGCCCTAGATCAGTATGTGAGGAATTTGTGGGCAGGTTGAACCAGAACCCATACAACATACACCTCACGTACACCATGTCGCAGAGTATGGTGGAATTCCTGGATGTTAGGATTACGTTGGAGGAGGATGGCTCCTTGTCGACCAAACTATTTCGTAAGCCTACAGCCACCAATAACCTCCTGCATTTTTCTAGCTTTCACCCCAGAAGTTTGAAAGAAGGCATACCAGTGGGGCAGATGCTGAGGGCTCGACGCAACTGCTCCAGGGAAGAGGAGTTCACCCAGGAGGTGAAGAATATGAGAGATCGATTCAAGAGAAGAGGCTACCCAAGAAGGGTTGTGGACAAAGCAACACGACGCGCATATGACACCCCGAGAGAAGATCTTTTGAAGTACAGGGAGAGGAGACACGATAGTAAGGTGAGATATGTGTCCACATATCACAGCGACTGGAATAGGCTCAGGGGGATCTTAAAGACGCATTGGAGAGTGTTACAGGCTGACCCCCGCCTGGCGGCATTGACACAGGGGGGACCATCTATGACGGCCAAGAGAGCCCCGAACCTTAGGGACAGATTGTGCAAGAGTCACTACAGACGCTCGAACACATGGCTTGGAAAGACTAGGATGAGAGGATGCAAGCCATGTGGGAGATGCAATGTGTGTCCAGCGGTTGTGAGAACTGACAGGATTGTAAATCTGCAAACACAAGAGGCATATAGGATCAGGCAACATCTGACATGCAGGGCAATAGGTGTGATCTATGTCATCTTGTGCCCCTGCATGAAATACTATGTAGGGGAAACCAAAAATATGGCCAAGTTGCGCATACAGCAACATATATCGAATGTCAGGTTGGCATCAAGAGATGAACAAATGGGGAGGGTGCTGACGCCAGTTGCAGCACACTTCCTGAAAGTACATGGAGGCAAGTGGCTGGGGACAAAAGTCATCTTTGTGGACCAGATATCCGCAGATAACAGAGGAGGCAACCTGGTGAGAAAGCTGCTCCAACGAGAAGCAGAATGGATCTATAAATTGAACAGTATGTCTCCGGGAGGTCTGAATATTGATTTCAGCTTCACTCCCTTTTTGGGTAGAGACTGAAGTGACATAGGAGTGTGTCACCCCCCCCCCCCTCCCCCTCCCCCCCCCCCCCCTTTTCCCTCCCTCTCTGCTTTTATTTCCTTTCCCTATAGGGTGACATCTGAAGGATTATGCAGAAGAATGGTGAGTATCAAGAGAGTGGCACACCATTGAGGAGCATTAAGGGACGTATACTCAGGAGAATGGCCGTCTCCCTACATAAGGTTTGTAATAACGATCTGAGAGGCCCCGTGATGTGCTGCCACCTGACCATATAGACCATAGGTAGCGCGGTTGGCATAGTGGTATACCTTGGGTGGGTGGCCCTCTTTATCTGTTGGGGAGTATATGGGATGGGTGGGTGTATTCATTTATGTGGGTGGGGGAGACATGAGTGCAACCTGGGGCTTGGCTCAATAGATGGGGCACTTTGGCTCATATGTATCTTTTATTTTATTTTATTTCATTTATGCTCTAGAGAGTGGTGGTAAATCTGAACATGGATGTGAAGCAGAGGATAAAGGCTGTACACTATGACCGTGGGTGAGAGGATACTGAATAAGAAAGTCGAAAGAAGGAATTTGGAGGAGTCCAAGAACGTATGAGGAAGAGAAGTTGTGCAGAATAGGATACCATCTTTATGGACTGGTGCTGTAACCCTGGAGGAGCCCCTGCGCGCCTCCCCCCCCCCTCCTTTTCTCCCCCCCCCCCTCCTTTTCTCCCCCCCCCTTCCCTCCCCCCTCCCCTTCCCCCCTCCCCCCTCCACCCCTCTGTCACAGACTGACATTGCGGACAATTATCTGTAATATTGTCACCAATGATGATAGGATCGATATGATTATGTTGATTCAGCTGTAGTATGGGTATATGTATATAGTTAGAGTGACTATTAGAGAGCAGGGCTGTAGTTTACATATAGTACTTGTTTTGGACTATAATAGGTAATATGTGTATTGTTGGATTAATGTTATTCATTATGTATGTGGGAATGCTGGATATTGCTGGTGCTGTATGTCAGGCCCTAGGAGGTCCGCAGGTTGGGACTGTTGCCTGGGGTGTTGACGAGGCGCCCTGTCCCGCAGGAAGATTGGCTTGATGGGCGGACTGGTGGGGCGCGGCGGGCCCGCCCGGTGGAGCGCACTCACTATGACAGCACACTGAGTGTGCTTCCTGGTGTGTGCGCTCCACCGGCCGGAGGTGACGCGGTCCTGGAGCTGGTTGCCTGGTCCACCTGTGTGATGGGAGGGTGCGCCACGAGCTGGCGTCCGTTACCCAGTTATTCACTGGTCTCTGTGGGCGGATATATGGGGGGTGCGGCGGTTCCGCCCGGTGGAGCGCACTCACTGAGATAGCACACGATGTGGGCTTCCTGGTGTGTGCGCCCCATCGGCCGGAAGTGACGCGCACCAGGGATCGAGCGTCATTTCCGCCTGCGCGATCCAGGGGGTATTTAAAATGCCGGCATTCTCAACCCAGACACCCGAGCGAAGTGGTGGAGGACCACGCAGCGCGCCGGTGAGGTAAGTGGGGAGGACAGGGGGCTCCTTTTGGTACTTTGCAGTGCTATTTTACTGCATGTGTATACAGATGTACATTTATTTGCTTACACCATATGTGAATGGCGCTTATCAAATATTGTAGTAGCACTATTTAGGCTTAGTTTTAGAGTAGATGCACTGATTTTTTGCACGTGGCACTTTCTTGGTATTTCATGTACTTTTATGTACTGCATGATTGCACAGGTTGGATGTTATAAGCACTGCGAGTTCTTAGCAGTGCAACTGTTCACAAATAGATAGAGCACTTTATAAGTAGACACTAGGCACTTTATGCACCCAGCACTTTTTATAAGCGCCATTGCACTATGAGATGTCTGCTATTACCAATGTTTGGGTATATGATTAATTGATCATTCATTTTTGATAGCAATATAGCCCTGGAGCTCCTCCCCACTTTAATTTGGGTTTTACTAAGTGTTTTTTAACTGTGTGTATATATGTTGTTATGTGTATTTGGTACTATGTATAAATTTCTTATGCTCTAATAAATTGGACATTAGATTTAGCAGTGTGCAATTAGCGTTTGTGGACCAATTGGTGAATAGACAAGGCCGCCAACTCCGAGACACACCGGACCGAAGTGATAGCTACCAAGAAGACAATCTTCTGAGTCAGGGTAGACAAAGCAATATCTTGCAAAGGCTCAAAAGGAGGAGCCTGAAGAGCAGAAAGAACCAAATTCAAGTCCCAAACAGGGAGTAATGGTTTCCTGGGGGGCCGCACATGCGTAACCCCCTGGAAAAAAGTTTTAACTAAAGGATGAAGCGCAAAACGCTTCTGAAAAAAGATAGATAAGGCAGAAACTTGCCCTTTCAACGTACTTAGCTGAAGACCAGAGTCCAGGCCAGATTGTAAAAACTCCAGAATCCTGGAGACCGAAAAGACCCTACAAGGAAAAGATCTAATCTCACACCAAGCGATATAGGCTTTCCAAGTCCTATAGTAGATGATAGAAGAAGACCTCTTCCGGGCACTGATCAGAGTCTTAACGACCGAGTCAGAAAGACCCTCCTCCTTCAAGATGGAGGTTTCAGCAGCCAGGCCGTCAAACCCAGCGCTGGTAAATTGGGGTAACACAACCGACCCTGAGTGAGCAGATCGGGCCGAAGAGGCAGAACGAACTGGTCCACTGCCAGCCGAACGAAGTCTGCGAACCACACTCGCCTTGGCCACTTTGGGGCCACAAGAATGGTGGACACCCTTTCCAGAGCCAGCTTCCGAACCACCCTGCCCAGCATGGGTATCGGAGGAAACAGGTACAGAAACCCCAGATCCCCCCAGCTCAGGGACATGGCATCCACTGCCAGAGCCAAGGGATCCTGGGAGAGCGAGACGAAGTTCGGGAGCCTGCAATTGTGACGAGAGGCAAACAGGTCCACCTCCGGGGACACAGTGAGAGAAAAACCTGAGGATGGAGAGACCATTCTCCCAGATGGGAAGAGCCCCTGCTCAACCAGTCAGCTTCCTGGTTCTCCACCCCTGGAATGTACACCGCCGAGAGACAAGGAACATGGGCCTCCGCCCAGGACAGGATCAGGGACACCTCCCTGAGAGCACCCGGACTGCGAGTCCCTCCCTGATGATTGATGTAAGCAACCGCTGTTCGATTGTCCGAACGAACCTGGACCGGAAGGCCCAGAACGTGTTGTGTCAGAAGGGCAAGAACCCGACGGATGGCTCTCAGTTCCAGAATATTGATGGGTAAGTGGGCCTCTTGAGGTCCCCACTGCCCCTGGAACTGAAGCTCCTTCCAGAACCCCCCCATCCCGAAAGACTGGCGTCCGTGGTGACAATTTCCCAAAGAGGAGTCAGGAAAGACCTGCCCTTCACGTGATTGGCCGAGACCAACCACCACTGGAGGGACTGCCGGACCCGAGAGGACAACTGGAAGGGCTGATCCAGCGACCGAGGCTGCCGGTCCCAGGACGCCAACAGATAGAGCTGAAGCGTCCTCGTGTGAAATTGAGCAAAAGGAACTGCCTCGAAGGAGGCAACCATCAACCCTACCAGCCTCATCCCCAGATGGATGGACGGCCAAGGATTGGAAAGTAGGACCCGAGCCAACTCCTGAATCAGATGAATTTTGGACTGGGGGAGAAACACCCTGTGTTGACAAGAGTCCAACTGCATCCCCAGAAAGGACATCACCCTGGCCGGAGCGAGGGAGGACTTGGGGAAGTTGATCACCCAACCAAAGCTTTCCAGCGTGGAGACCACCATCCTGGTGTCTGTCTCCGATTGATTGAGTGACGGAGCCATGATGAGAAGGTCGTCCAGATAAGGTACGACACGAATGCCCCGAGATCTGAAAATGGCCATCACCCCTGCCAGCACCTTGGTGAACACTCTTGGGGCCGAGGTAAGGCCAAACGGAAGTGCCACAAATTGAAAATGCTGATCTTTCATCACGAATCGAAGAAAACGTTGATGAGCCTGGCAGATGGGAACATGAAGATAAGCATCCTTGATGTCTATGGACGTCATGAAGTCCCCCTGCCGAAGGGAACCGATGGCCGTACGCAAAGTTTCCATGCGAAACCTCCGAATACGGATGAACCTGTTGAGTAATTTCAGGTCCAGGACGGGACGATCCGGCCCGTCCTTTTTGGGGACTGCGAAAAGATTGGAGTAGAAACCGAGGCCCATCTCTAAGCGCGGTACCGGCCGGATGACTGCCATTTCTAAAAGATTCCTTATTGACGCCAGGAGCCCCTGTGCGGCCAAAGGATCGATGGGCACCCGAGACCGAAAGAACCGTGAAGGAGGGCGAGACTCGAACTCCAGTTTGTAACCAGTTTGTTGACGACACCACCTCCCGGATGCATCTGTCTGGAACCTCCTGGTCCCAAACCTGGGAGAAGTGTCGCAATCGTCCACCCACCCGCACGGGTGAGGGCAGCCCCTCATTGCTGAGCGGGCTTACCAGCAGGCTTAGGCTTGGGCTTGGCGCCCCAGGACTGAGTGGGACGGCCAAGGCCCCTCCCCCGGGTCCAACCTGCACCTCTGGTAGCGGGAAAGGAAACCCCCCTACCCGCTCTAAATCCCCGAAAGGAAGGCCTAACGGTACTTGCACCCCGAAAGGGGCGACGAGGCCTCTTGCATTGAGGCATTTTACCACCTTTTGCAACTGAATCAATTTTATCACCAAACAGTCGCAAACCCAAAAAAGGAAGTGCTGTGAGCACCCTTTTAGAGACTAATTCCGCCGAGCACTGGCGCAGCCATACTGACCGACGAATAGCCACCAGCATTGCCGCTGTCCTGCTACTCATTGCCAGCGCATCGTCCTGAGCGGTCAGAACAAAGGAAATAAAAGACTCACACTGCTTAAGAGCACTAAACTCATTACATTTGTTAATTATTTCATAATATTTGTTTTTGTTTGTGTCCTTATGTTACATTTTTGTACTGATATGATTGTTACTTTGGGTTTTGTTTTGTGTCATGGTGTTTGAAGTATATAATCAATTTATAATCAGGGAATACATTTTGTATTATTATACTGTATTTGGACAATGCAAATTCCACTTTGGGGTAGTTTTTTATGGATTAAAAAAGGATTAATATTTTTGTATGGTTCTGATTCACCGTGGTTTATGTATTTTTTGCTTTTGTGCCGGCACAAAAAAAAAGGGTGTTAGTTATTATATAAAATAATTTTAAGCCTAAAGAGAACTGGATACGAGTATATTATATGGGTAACTACTGAGGACAGGTGTGTATACACTTATTCAGGGCAGGTTTAGGCAGCTTTTTAATTTGTTTTGTTGTTTTTTAAATGTGTGTCTTTTGTATAATAAAAACTTTATGAATTTTTATTGGTTGTGCTCCTTTGTGTGACCCCTGGATCTGGTTGATTCTAGGGTTCACTTTTTTCTATACTATACAGCACAGGGATCACACACACAGAAGACTAGGCAGCAGAGCTGACACTCTATACAGCACAGGGATCACACACACACAGGAGGCAGGGGACTAGGCAGCAGAGCTGACACTCTATACAGCACATGGATCACACACAGGGGACTAGGCAGCAGAGCTGACAATCTATACAGCACAGGGTCCCACACACAGGAGGCAGGGGACTAGGCAGCAGAGCGGATACTCTATACTGCACAGGGATCACACACAGGAGACAAGGGACTAGGCAGCAGAGCTGACACTCTATACAGCACAGGGATCACACACACACAGGAGGCAGGCGACTAGGCAGCAGAGCTGACACTCTATACAGCACATGGATCACACACAGGAGACTAGGCAGCAGAGCTGACACTCTATACAGCACAGGGATCACACACACAGGAGGCAGGCGACTAGGCAGCAGAGCTGACACTCTAGACAGAACAGGGATCACACACACAGGAGGCAGGGGACTAGGCAGCAGAGCTGACACTCTATACAGCACATGGATCACACGCAGGAGACTACGCAGCAGAGCTGACACTCTATACAGCACATACAGCACAGGGTCCCACACACAGGAGGCAGGGGACTAGGCAGCAGAGCTGACACTCTATACACCACAGGGATCACACACACACAGGAGGCAGGGGACAAGGCAGCAGAGCTGACACTCTATACAGCACAGGGATCACACACAGGAGACTAGGCAGCAGAGCTGACACTCTATACAGCACAGGGTCACACACACAGGAGGCAGGGGACTAGGCAGCAGAGCTGACACTCTATACAGCACAGGGATCACACACAGGAGACAAGGGACTAGGCAGCAGAGCTGACACTCTATACAGCACAGGGTCACACACAGGAGACTAGGCAGCAGAGCTGACACTCTATACAGCACAGGGTCACACACACAGGAGGCAGGGGACTAGGCAGCAGAGCTGACACTCTATACAGCACAGGGATCACACACAGGAGACAAGGGACTAGGCAGCAGAGCTGACACTCTATACAGCACAGGGTCACACACACAGGAGACTAGGGACTAGGCAGCAGAGCTGACACTCTATACAGCACAGGGATCACACACAGGAGACTAGGCAGCAGAGCTGACACTCTATACAGCACAGGGTCACACACACAGGAGGCAGGGGACTAGGCAGCAGAGCTGACACTCTATACAGCACAGGGATCACACAGGAGACAAGGGACTAGGCAGCAGAGCTGACACTCTATACAGCACAGGGTCACACACACAGGAGGCAGGGGACTAGGCAGCAGAGCTGACACTCTATACAGCACATGGATCACACACAGGAGACTAGGCAGCAGAGCTGACACTCTATACAGCACATACAGCACAGGGTCCCACACACAGGAGGCAGGGGACTAGGCAGCAGAGCTGACACTCTATACACCACAGGGATCACACACACACAGGAGGCAGGGGACTAGGCAGCAGAGCTGACACTCTATACAGCACAGGGATCACACACAGGAGGCAGGCGACTAGGCAGCAGAGCTGATACTCTATACAGCACAGGGATCACACACACACACACACATACACACACAGGAGGCAGGGGACTAGGCAGCAGAGCTGATACTCTATACAGCACAGCGATCACAAACACAGGAGACAAGGGACTAGGCAGCAGAGCTGACACTCTATACAGCACAGGGATCACACACACAGGATAGAAGCGACTAGGCAGCAGAGCTGACACTCTATACAACATAGGGATCACACACACAGGAGGAGGGGACTAGGCAGCAGAGCTGACATTCTATACAGCACAAGGATCACATACACAGGAAACAAGGGACTAGGCAGCAGAGCTGACACTCTATACAGCACAGGGATCACACACACAGGAGGCAGGGGACTAGGCAGCAGAGCTGACACTCTATACACCACAGGGATCACATACACACTGGAGACTAGGGACTAGGCAGCCAAGCTGACACTCTATACAACACAGGGATCACACACACAGGAGGCAGGGGACTAGGCAGCAGAGCTGACACTCTATACAGCACAGGGATCACACACAGGAGACTAGGGACTAGGCAGCAGAGCTGACACTCTATACAGCACAGGGATCACACACAGGAGGCAGGGGACTAGGCAGCAGAGCTGACACTCTATACAGCCCAGGGTCACACACACAAGAGGCAGGGGACTAGGCAGCAGAGCTGACACTCTATACAGTACAGGGATCACATACACACTGGGAGACAAGGGACTCGGCAGCAGAGTTGACAATCTATACAGCACAGGGATCACACAGAGGAGGCAGGGGACTAGGCAGCAGAGCTGACACTCTATACAGCACAGGGATCACACAGAGGAGGCAGGGGACTAGGCAGCAGAGCTGACACTCTATACAGCACAGGGATCACACACAGGAGGCAGGGGACTAGGCAGCAGAGCTGACACTCTATACAGCACAGGGATCACACAGAGGAGGCAGGGAACTAGGCAGCAGAGCTGACACTCTATACAGCACAGGGATCACACACAGGAGGCAGGGGACTAGGCAGCAGAGCTGACACTCTATACAACACGGGGATCACACACACAGAAGGCAGGGGACTAGGCAGCAGAGCTGACACTCTATACAGCACAGGGTCACACACACAGGAGGCAGGGGACTAGGCAGCAGAGCTGACACTCTATACAGCACAGGGTCACACACACAGGAGGCAGGGGACTAGGCAGCAGAGCTGACACTCTATACAGCACAGGGATCACACACACACACACAGGAGGCAGGGGACTAGGCAGCAGAGCTGATACTCTATACAGCACAGCGATCACAAACACAGGAGACAAGGGACTAGGCAGCAGAGCTGACACTCTATACAGCACAGGGATCACACACACAGGATAGAGGCGACTAGGCAGCAGAGCTGACACTCTATACAACATAGGGATCACACACACAGGAGGAGGGGACTAGGCAGCAGAGCTGACATTCTATACAGCACAAGGATCACATACACAGGAGGCAGGGGACTAGGCAGCAGAGCTGACACTCTATACAGCACAGGGATCACACACACAGGAGGCAGGGGACTAGGCAGCAGAGCTGACACTCTATACACCACAGGGATCACATACACACTGGAGACTAGGGACTAGGCAGCCAAGCTGACACTCTATACAACACAGGGATCACACACACAGGAGGCAGGGGACTAGGCAGCAGAGCTGACACTCTATACAGCACAGGGATCACACACAGGAGACTAGGGACTAGGCAGCAGAGCTGACACTATATACAGCACAGGGATCACACACAGGAGGCAGGGGACTAGGCAGCAGAGCTGACACTCTATACAGCCCAGGGTCACACACACAAGAGGCAGGGGACTAGGCGGCAGAGCTGACACTCTATACAGTACAGGGATCACATACACACTGGGAGACAAGGGACTCGGCAGCAGAGTTGACAATCTATACAGCACAGGGATCACACAGAGGAGGCAGGTGACTAGGCAGCAGAGCTGACACTCTATACAGCACAGGGATCACACAGAGGAGGCAGGGGACTAGGCAGCAGAGCTGACACTCTATACAGCACAGGGATCACACACAGGAGGCAGGGGACTAGGCAGCAGAGCTGACACTCTATACAGCACAGGGATCACACAGAGGAGGCAGGGAACTAGGCAGCAGAGCTGACACTCTATACAGCACAGGGATCACACACAGGAGGCAGGGGACTAGGCAGCAGAGCTGACACTCTATACAACACGGGGATCACACACACAGAAGGCAGGGGACTAGGCAGCAGAGCTGACACTCTATACAGCACAGGGTCACACACACAGGAGGCAGGGGACTAGGCAGCAGAGCTGACACTCTATACAGCACAGGGTCACACACACAGGAGGCAGGGGACTAGGCAGCAGAGCTGACACTCTATACAGCACAGGGATCACACACACACACACACACACACACACAGGAGGCAGGGGACTAGGCAGCAGAGCTGACACTCTATACAACACAGGGATCAAACACACAGGAGGCAGGGCACCAGGCAACAGAGCTGACACTCTATACAGCTCAGGGATCACACACACAGGAGGCAGGGGACTAGGCAGCAGAGCTGACACACAATAAAGCACAGGGATCTCACACACACACAGGAGGCAGGCGACTAGGCAGCAGAGCTGACACTCTATACAGCACAGAGATCACACACAGGAGGCAGGGGACTAGGCAACAGAGCTGACACTCTATACAGCACAGGGATCACACAGAGGAGGCAGGGGACTAGGCAGCAGAGCTGACAATCTATACAGCACAGGGATCACACACACACACAGGAGGCAGGCGACTAGGCAGCAGAGCTGACACTCTATACAGCACAGGGATCACACACAGGAGGCAGGGGACTAGGCAACAGAGCTGACACTCTATACAGCACAGGGATCACACACACAGTAGGCAGGGGACTAGGCAGCAGAGCTGACACTCTATAATACAACACAGGGATCGAACACACAGGAGGCAGGCGACTAGGCAGCAGAGCTGACACTCTATACAGCACAGGGATCACACACACACAGGAGGCAGGGGAGTAAGCAGCAGAGCTGACACTCTATACAGCCCAGGGTCACACACACAGGAAGCAGGGGACTAGGCAGCAGAGCTGACACTCTATACAGCACAGGGATCACACACACACACAGGAGGCAGGGGACTAAGCAGCAGAGCTGACACTCTATACAGCAGAGGGTCACACACACAGGAGGCAGGGGACTAGGCAGCAGAGCTGATACTCTATAAAGCACAGGGATCACACACAGGAGGCAGGGGACTAGGCAGCAGAGCTGATACTCTATACAGCACAGGGATCACACACAGGAGGCAGGGGACTAGGCAGCAGAGCTGACACTCTATACAGCACAGGAATCACACACAGGAGGCAGGGGACTAGGCAGCAGAGCTGATACTCTATACAGCACAGGGATCACACACAGGAGACTAGGCAGCAGAGCTGACACTCTATACAGCATAGGGTCACACACACAGGAGGCAGGGGACTAGGCAGCAGAGCTGACACTCTATACAGTACAGGGATCACATACACACTGGGAGACAAGGGACTCGGCAGCAGAGTTGACAATCTATACAGCACAGGGATCACACAGAGGAGGCAGGGGACTAGGCAGCAGAGCTGACACTCTATACAGCACAGGGATCACACACACAGGAGGCAGGGGACTAGGCAGCAGAGCTGACACTCTATACAGCACAGGGATCACACACACACACAGGAGGCAGGGGACTAGGCAGCAGAGCTGACACTCTATACAGCACAGGGTCACACACACAGGAGGCAGGGGACTAGGCAGCAGAGCTGACACTCTATACAGCACAGGGATCACACACACACACACACACACACACAGGAGGCAGGGGACTAGGCAGCAGAGCAGACACCCTATACAACACAGGGATCAAACACACAGGAGGCAGGGGACTAGGCAGCAGAGCTGACACTCTATACAGCACAGGGATCACACACAGGAGGCAGGGGACTAGGCAACAGAGCTGACACTCTATACAGCACAGGTATCACACACACAGGAGGCAGGGGACTAGGCAGCAGAGCTGACACACTATAAAGCACAGGGGTCTCACACACACACAGGAGGCAGGCGACTAGGCAGCAGAGCTGACACTCTATACAGCACAGGGATCACACACAGAAGACAAGGGACTAGGCAGCAGAGCTGACACTCTATACAGCACAGGGTCACACACACAGGAGGCAAGCGACTAGGCAGCAGAGCTGACACTCTATACAGCACAGGGATCACACACAGAAGACAAGGGACTAGGCAGCAGAGCTGACACTCTATACAGCACAGGGATCACACACACACACACACACACAGGAGGCAGGGGACTAGGCAGCAGAGCTGACACCCTATACAACACAGGGATCAAACACACAAGAGGCAGGGGACTAAGCAGCAGAGCTGACACTCTATACAGCACAGGGATCACACAGAGGAGGCAGGGGACTAAGCAGCAGAGCTGACACTCTATACAGCACAGGGATCACACAGAGGAGGCAGGGGACTAAGCAGCAGAGCTGACACTCTATACAGCACAGGGATCACACACACACACACACACACACAGGAGGCAGGGGACTAGGCAGCAGAGCTGACACCCTATACAACACAGGGATCAAACACACAAGAGGCAGGGGACTAAGCAGCAGAGCTGACACTCTATACAGCACAGGGATCACACAGAGGAGGCAGGGGACTAAGCAGCAGAGCTGACACTGTATACAGCACAGGGATCACACACACAGGAGGCAGGGGACTAGGCAGCAGAGCTGATACTCTATACAGCACAGCGATCACAAACACAGGAGACAAGGGACTAGGCAGCAGAGCTGACACTCTATACAGCACAGGGATCACACACACAGGATAGAGGCGACTAGGCAGCAGAGCTGACACTCTATACAACATAGGGATCACACACACAGGAGGAGGGGACTAGGCAGCAGAGCTGACATTCTATACAGCACAAGGATCACATACACAGGAGACAAGGGACTAGGCAGCAGAGCTGACACTCTATACAGCACAGGGATCACACACACAGGAGGCAGGGGACTAGGCAGCAGAGCTGACACTCTATACACCACAGGGATCACATACACACTGGAGACTAGGGACTAGGCAGCCAAGCTGACACTCTATACAGCACAGGGATCACACACAGGAGGAAGGGGACTAGGCAGCAGAGCTGATACTCTATACAGCACAGCGATCACAAACACAGGAGACAAGGGACTAGGCAGCAGAGCTCACACTCTATACAACACAGGAATCACACACACAGGAGGCAGGGGACTAGGCAGCAGAGCTGACACTCTATACAGCACAGGGATCACACACAGGAGACTAGGGACTAGGCAGCAGAGCTGACACTCTATACAGCACAGGGATCACACACAGGAGGCAGGGGACTAGGCAGCAGAGCTGACACTCTATACAGCCCAGGGTCACACACACAAGAGGCAGGGGACTAGGCAGCAGAGCTGACACTCTATACAGTACAGGGATCACATACACACTGGGAGACAAGGGACTCGGCAGCAGAGTTGACAATCTATACAGCACAGGGATCACACAGAGGAGGCAGGGGACTAGGCAGCAGAGCTGACACTCTATACAGCACAGGGATCACATACACACTGGAGACTAGGGACTAGGCAGCCAAGCTGACACTCTATACAGCACAGGGATCACACACAGGAGGAAGGGGACTAGGGAGCAGAGCTGATACTCTATACAGCACAGCGATCACAAACACAGGAGACAAGGGACTAGGCAGCAGAGCTCACACTCTATACAACACAGGGATCACACACACAGGAGGCAGGGGACTAGGCAGCAGAGCTGACACTCTATACAGCACAGGGATCACACACAGGAGGCAGGGGACTAGGCAGCAGAGCTGACACTCTATACAGCCCAGGGTCACACACACAAGAGGCAGGGGACTAGGCAGCAGAGCTGACACTCTATACAGCACAGGGATCACACACAGGAGGCAGGGAACTAGGCAGCAGAGCTGACACTCTATACAGCACAGGGATCACACACAGGAGGCAGGGGACTAGGCAGCAGAGCTGACACTCTATACAACACGGGGATCACACACACAGAAGGCAGGGGACTAGGCAGCAGAGCTGACACTCTATACAGCACAGGGTCACACACACAGGAGGCAGGGGACTAGGCAGCAGAGCTGACACTCTATACAGCACAGGGTCACACACACAGGAGGCAGGGGACTAGGCAGCAGAGCTGACACTCTATACAGCACAGGGATCCCACACACACACACAGGAGGCAGGGGACTAGGCAGCAGAGCTGACACTCTATACAGCACAGGGATCACACACAGGAGGCAGGGGACCAGGCAACAGAGCTGACACTCTATACAGCTCAGGGATCACACACACAGGAGGCAGGGGACTAGGCAGCAGAGCTGACACTCTATACAGCACAGGGATCACACACACACACAGGAGGCAGGCGACTAGGCAGCAGAGCTGACACTCTATACAGCACAGAGATCACACACAGGAGGCAGGGGACTAGGCAACAGAGCTGACACTCTATACAGCACAGGATCACACAGAGGAGGCAGGGGACTAGGCAGCAGAGCTGACACTCTATACAGCACAGGGATCACACACAGGAGGCAGGGGACTAGGCAACAGAGCTGACACTCTATACAGCACAGGGATCACACACACAGTAGGCAGGGGACTAGGCAGCAGAGCTGACACTCTATAATACAACACAGGGATCGAACACACAGGAGGCAGGCGACTAGGCAGCAGAGCTGACACTCTATACAGCACAGGGATCACACACACACAGGAGGCAGGGGAGTAAGCAGCAGAGCTGACACTCTATACAGCACAGGGATCACACAGAGGAGGCAGGGGACTAGGCAGCAGAGCTGACACTCTATACAGCCCAGGGTCACACACACAGGAAGCAGGGGACTAGGCAGCAGAGCTGACACTCTATACAGCACAGGGATCACACACACACACAGGAGGCAGGGGACTAAGCAGCAGAGCTGACACTCTATACAGCAGAGGGTCACACACACAGGAGGCAGGGGACTAGGCAGCAGAGCTGATACTCTATAAAGCACAGGGATCACACACAGGAGGCAGGGGACTAGGCAGCAGAGCTGATACTCTATACAGCACAGGGATCACACACAGGAGGCAGGGGACTAGGCAGCAGAGCTGACACTCTATACAGCACAGGAATCACACACAGGAGGCAGGGGACTAGGCAGCAGAGCTGATACTCTATACAGCACAGGGATCACACACAGGAGACTAGGCAGCAGAGCTGACACTCTATACAGCATAGGGTCACACACACAGGAGGCAGGGGACTAGGCAGCAGAGCTGACACTCTATACAGTACAGGGATCACATACACACTGGGAGACAAGGGACTCGGCAGCAGAGTTGACAATCTATACAGCACAGGGATCACACAGAGGAGGCAGGGGACTAGGCAGCAGAGCTGACACTCTATACAGCACAGGGATCACACACACAGGAGGCAGGGGACTAGGCAGCAGAGCTGACACTCTATACAGCACAGGGATCACACACACACACACACACACACACACAGGAGGCAGGGGACCAGGCAGCAGAGCTGACACTCTATACAGCACAGGGTTACACACACAGGAGGCAGGGGACTAGGCAGCAGAGCTGACACTCTATACAGCACAGGGATCACACACACACACACACACACACACACACACACACACACACACACACACAGGAGGCAGGGGACTAGGCAGCAGAGCAGACACCCTATACAACACAGGGATCAAACACACAGGAGGCAGGGGACTAGACAGCAGAGCTGACACTCTATACAGCACAGGAATCACACACAGGAGGCAGGGGACTAGGCAACAGAGCTGACACTCTATACAGCACAGGTATCACACACACAGGAGGCAGGGGACTAGGCAGCAGAGCTGACACACTATAAAGCACAGGGGTCTCACACACACACAGGAGGCAGGCGACTAGGCAGCAGAGCTGACACTCTATACAGCACAGGGATCACACACACAGGAGGCAGGGGACTAGGCAGCAGA
The DNA here is from genome assembly GCA_027917425.1 of Gastrophryne carolinensis. Lineage (NCBI taxonomy): Eukaryota > Metazoa > Chordata > Amphibia > Anura > Microhylidae > Gastrophryne > Gastrophryne carolinensis. The sequence continues at coordinate 280,523,465 of CM051237.1, read as the reverse complement.
GCTGACACTCTATACAGCACAGGGATCACACACACACACACACACACACAGGAGGCAGGGGACTAGGCAGCAGAGCTGACACCCTATACAACACAGGGATCAAACACACAGGAGGCAGGGGACTAGGCAGCAGAGCTGACACTCTATACAGCACAGGGATCACACACAGGAGTCAGGGGACTAGGCAACAGAGCTGACACTCTATACAGCACAGGTATCACACACACAGGAGGCAGGGGACTAGGCAGCAGAGCTGACACACTATACAGCACAGGGATCACACACACAGGAGGCACGGGACTAGGCAGCAGAGCTGACACACTATAAAGCACAGGGATCTCACACACACACAGGAGGCAGGCGACTAGGCAGCAGAGCTGACACTCTATACAGCACAGGGATCACACACAGGAGGCAGGGGACTAGGCAACAAAGCTGACACTCTGTGTGATCCCTGTGCTGTATAGTGTGTCAGCTCTGCTGCCTAGTCCCCTGCCTCCTGTGTGTGTGTGAGATCCCTGTGTTTTATAGTGTGTCAGCTCTGCTGCCTAGTCCCCTGCCTCCTGTGTGTGATCCCTGTGCTGTATAGAGTGTCAGCTCTGCTGCCTAGTCGCCTGCCTCCTGTTTGTGTGTGTGTGTGATCCCTGTGCTGTATAGATTGTCAGCTCTGCTGCCTAGTCCCCTGCCTCCTCTGTGTGATCCCTGTGCTGTATAGAGGAGGCAGGGGACTAGGCAGCAGAGCTGACAATCTATACAGCACAGGGATCACACACACACACACACAAACAGGAGGCAGGCGACTAGGCAGCAGAGCTGACACTCTATACAGCACAGGGATCACACACACAGTAGGCAGGGGACTAGGCAGCAGAGCTGACACTCTATACAGCACAGGGATCACACACACACACAGGAGGCAGGGGACTAAGCAGCAGAGCTGACACTCTATACAGCACAGGGATCACACAGAGGAGGCAGGGGACTAGGCAGCAGAGCTGACACTCTATACAGCACAGGGATCACACACACACAGGAGGCAGGGGACTAAGCAGCAGAGCTGACACTCTATACAGCACAGGGTCACACACACAGGAGGCAGGGGACTAGGCAGCAGAGCTGATACTCTATACAGCACATGGATCACACAGGAGACAGGGGACTAGGCAGCAGAGCTGATACTCTATACAGCACAGGGATCACACACAGGAGACTAGGGACTAGGCAGCAGAGCTGACACTCTATACAGCACAGGGATCACACACAGGAGACTAGGCAGCAGAGCTGACACTCTATACACCACAGGGTCACACACACAGGAGGCAGGGGACTAGGCAGCAGAGCTGACACTCTATACAGCACAGGGATCACACACACAGGAGACAAGGGACTAGGCAGCAGAGCTGACACTCTATACAGCACAGGATCACACACACAGGAGGCAGGGGACTAGGCAGCAGAGCTGACACTCTATACAGCACAGGGATCACACACAGGAGACTAGGCAGCAGAGCTGACACTCTATACAGCACAGGGTCACACACACAAGAGGCAGGGGACTAGGCAGCAGAGCTGACACTCTATACAGCACAGAGATCACACACTGGAGGCAGGGGACTAGGCAGCAGAGCTGATACTCTATACAGCACAGGGATCACACACAGGAGACTAGGGACTAGGCAGCAGAGCTGACACTCTATACAGCACAGGGATCACACACAGGAGACTAGGCAGCAGAGCTGACACTCTATACAGCACAGGGTCACACACACAGGAGGCAGGGGACTAGGCAGCAGAGCTGACACTCTATACAGCACAGGGATCACACAGAGGAGGCAGGGGACTAGGCAGCAGAGCTGACACTCTATACAGCACAGGGATCACACAGAGGAGGCAGGGGACTAGGCAGCAGAGCTGACACTCTATAAAGCACAGGGATCACACACACACACACAGGAGGCAGGGGACTAGGCAGCAGAGCTGACACTCTATACAGCACAGGGAACACACAGAGGAGGCAGGGGACTAGGCAGCAGAGCTGACACTCTATACAGCACAGGGATCACACAGAGGAGGCAGGGGACTAGGCAGCAGAGCTGACACTCTATAAAGCACAGGGATCACACACAGGAGGCAGGGGACTAGGCAGCAGAGCTGATACTCTATACAGCACAGGGATCACACACAGGAGGCAGGGGACTAGGCAGCAGAGCTGACACTCTATACAGCACAGGGATCACACACAGGAGGCCGGGGACTAGGCAGCAGAGCTGACACTCTATACAGCACAGGAATCACACACAGGAGGCAGGGGACTAGGCAGCAGAGCTGATACTCTATACAGCACAGGGATCACACACAGGAGATTAGGCAGCAGAGCTGACACTCTATACAGCACAGGGATCACACACACACAGGAGGCAGGGGACTAGGCAGCAGAGCTGACACTCTATACAGCACAGGGATCACACACAGAAGACAAGGGACTAGGCAGCAGAGCTGACACTCTATAAAGCACAGGGATCACACACAGGAGGCAGGGGACTAGGCAGCAGAGCTGATACTCTATATAGCACAGGGATTACACACAGGAGGCAGGGGACTAGGCAACAAAGCTGACACTCTATACAGCACAGGGATCACACAGAGGAGGCAGGGGACTAGGCAGCAGAGCTGACACTCTATACAGCACAGGGATCACACAGAGGAGGCAGGGGACTAGGCAGCAGAGCTGACACTCTATACAGCACAGGGATCACACAGAGGAGGCAGGGGACTAGGCAGCAGAGCTGACACTCTATAAAGCACAGGGATCACACACACACACACAGGAGGCAGGGGACTAGGCAGCAGAGCTGATACTCTATACAGCACAGGGATCACACACAGGAGGCAGGGGACTAGGCAGTAGAGCTGACACTCTATACAGCACAGGGATCACACACAGGAGGCCGGGGACTAGGCAGCAGAGCTGACACTCTATACAGCACAGGAATCACACACAGGAGGCAGGGGACTAGGCAGCAGAGCTGATACTCTATACAGCACAGGGATCACACACAGGAGATTAGGCAGCAGAGCTGACACTCTATACAGCACAGGGATCACACACACACAGGAGGCAGGGGACTAGGCAGCAGAGCTGACACTCTATACAGCACAGGGATCACACACAGAAGACAAGGGACTAGGCAGCAGAGCTGACACTCTATAAAGCACAGGGATCACACACAGGAGGCAGGGGACTAGGCAGCAGAGCTGATACTCTATATAGCACAGGGATTACACACAGGAGGCAGGGGACTAGGCAACAAAGCTGACACTCTATACAGCACAGGGATCACACAGAGGAGGCAGGGGACTAGGCAGCAGAGCTGACACTCTATACAGCACAGGGATCACACACACACACAGGAGGCAGGGGACTAAGCAGCAGAGCTGACACTCTATACAGCACAGGGATCACACACACAGTAGGCAGGGGACTAGGCAGCAGAGCTGACACTCTATACAGCACAGGGATCACACACACACACAAACAGGAGGCAGGGGACTAGGCAGCAGAGCTGACACTCTATACAGCACAGGGATCACACACACAGTAGGCAGGGGACTAGGCAGCAGAGCTGACACTCTATACAGCACAGGGATCACACACACACACAGGAGGCAGGGGACTAAGCAGCAGAGCTGACACTCTATACAGCACAGGGATCACACAGAGGAGGCAGGGGACTAGGCAGCAGAGCTGACACTCTATACAGCACAGGGATCACACACACACACAGGAGGCAGGGGACTAAGCAGCAGAGCTGACACTCTATACAGCACAGGGTCACACACACACAGGAGGCAGGGGACTAGGCAGCAGAGCTGATACTCTATACAGCACATGGATCACACACAGGAGACAGGGGACTAGGCAGCAGAGCTGATACTCTATACAGCACAGGGATCACACACAGGAGACTAGGGACTAGGCAGCAGAGCTGACACTCTATACAGCACAGGGATCACACACAGGAGACTAGGCAGCAGAGCTGACACTCTATACAGCACAGGGATCACACACAGGAGGCAGGGGACTAGGCAGCAGAGCTGACACTCTATACAGCACAGGGATCACACACAGGAGACAAGGGACTAGGCAGCAGAGCTGACACTCTATACAGCACAGGGTCACACACACAGGAGGCAGGGGACTAGGCAGCAGAGCTGACACTCTATACAGCACAGGGATCACACACAGGAGGCAGGGGACTAGGCAGCAGAGCTGATACTCTATACAGCACAGGGATCACATACAGGAGGCAGGGGACTAGGCAGCAGAGCTGATACTCTATACAGCACAGGGATCACACACAGGAGACTAGGGACTAGGCAGCAGAGCTGACACTCTATACAGCACATGGATCACACACAGGAGACAGGGGACTAGGCAGCAGAGCTGATACTCTATACAGCACAGGGATCACACACAGGAGACTAGGGACTAGGCAGCAGAGCTGACACTCTATACAGCACAGGGATCACACACAGGAGACTAGGCAGCAGAGCTGACACTCTATACAGCACAGGGTCACACACACAGGAGGCAGGGGACTAGGCAGCAGAGCTGACACTCTATACAGCACAGGGATCACACACAGGAGACTAGGCAGCAGAGCTGACACTCTATACAGCACAGAGATCACACACTGGAGGCAGGGGACTAGGCAGCAGAGCTGATACTCTATACAGCACAGGGATCACACACAGGAGACTAGGGACTAGGCAGCAGAGCTGACACTCTATACAGCACAGGGTCACACACACAGGAGGCAGGGGACTAGGCAGCAGAGCTGACACTCTATACAGTACAGGGATCACATACACACTGGGAGACAAGGGACTCGGCAGCAGAGTTGACAATCTATACAGCACAGGGATCACACAGAGGAGGCAGGGGACTAGGCAGCAGAGCTGACACTCTATACAGCACAGGGATCACACAGAGGAGGCAGGGGACTAGGCAGCAGAGCTGACACTCTATACAGCACAGGGATCACACAGAGGAGGCAGGGGACTAGGCAGCAGAGCTGATACTCTATACAGCACAGGGATCACACACAGGAGGCAGGGGACTAGGCAGCAGAGCTGACACTCTATACAGCACAGGGATCACACACAGGAGGCAGGGGACTAGGCAGCAGAGCTGACACTCTATACAGCACAGGAATCACACACAGGAGGCAGGGGACTAGGCAGCAGAGCTGATACTCTATACAGCACAGGGATCACACACAGGAGACTAGGCAGCAGAGCTGACACTCTATACAGCACAGGGATCACACACACACAGGAGGCAGGGGACTAGGCAGCAGAGCTGACACTCTATACAGCACAGGGATCACACACAGAAGACAAGGGACTAGGCAGCAGAGCTGACACTCTATACAGCACAGGGTCACACACACAGGAGGCAGGGGACTAGGCAGCAGAGCTGACACTCTATACAGCACAGGGATCACACACAGGAGACTAGGGACTAGGCAGCAGAGCTGACACTCTATACAGCACAGGGATCACACAGAGGAGGCAGGGGACTAAGCAGCAGAGCTGACACTCTATACAGCACAGGGATCACACAGAGGAGGCAGGGGACTAGGCAGCAGAGCTGACACTCTATACAGCACAGGGATCACACAGAGGAGGCAGGGAACTAGGCAGCAGAGCTGACACTCTATTCAGCACAGGGATCACACACAGAAGGCAGGGGACTAGGCAGCAGAGCTGACACTCTATACAGCACAGGGATCACACACACAGGAGGCAGGGGACTAGGCAGCAGAGCTGACACTCTATACAGCACAGGGATCACACACACACACACACAGGAGGCAGGGGACTAGGCAGCAGAGCTGACACTCTATACAGCACAGGGATCACACAGAGGAGGCAGGGGACTAGGCAGCAGAGCTGACACCCTATACAACACAGGGATCAAACACACAGGAGGCAGGGGACTAGACAGCAGAGCTGACACTCTATACAGCACAGGGATCACACACAGGAGGCAGGGGACTAGGCAACAGAGCTGACACTCTATACAGCACAGGTATCACACACACAGGAGGCAGGGGACTAGGCAGCAGAGCTGACACACTATAAAGCACAGGGGTCTCACACACACACAGGAGGCAGGCGACTAGGCAGCAGAGCTGACACTCTATACAGCACAGGGATCACACACAGAAGACAAGGGACTAGGCAGCAGAGCTGACACTCTATACAGCACAGGGATCACACACAGAAGACAAGGGACTAGGCAGCAGAGCTGACACTCTATACAGCACAGGGTCACACACACAGGAGGCAGGGGACTAGGCAGCAGAGCTGACACTCTATACAGCACAGGGATCACACACACACACACACACACAGGAGGCAGGGGACTAGGCAGCAGAGCTGACACCCTATACAACACAGGGATCAAACACACAGGAGGCAGGGGACTAGGCAGCAGAGCTGACACTCTATACAGCACAGGTATCACACACACAGGAGGCAGGGGACTAGGCAGCAGAGCTGACACACTATACAGCACAGGGATCACACACACAGGAGGCACGGGACTAGGCAGCAGAGCTGACACACTATAAAGCACAGGGATCTCACACACACACAGGAGGCAGGCGACTAGGCAGCAGAGCTGACACTCTATACAGCACAGGGATCACACACAGGAGGCAGGGGACTAGGCAACAAAGCTGACACTCTGTGTGATCCCTGTGCTGTATAGTGTGTCAGCTCTGCTGCCTAGTCCCCTGCCTCCTGTGTGTGTGTGAGATCCCTGTGCTTTATAGTGTGTCAGCTCTGCTGCCTAGTCCCCTGCCTCCTGTGTGTGATCCCTGTGCTGTATAGAGTGTCAGCTCTGCTGCCTAGTCGCCTGCCTCCTGTTTGTGTGTGTGTGTGATCCCTGTGCTGTATAGATTGTCAGCTCTGCTGCCTAGTCCCCTGCCTCCTCTATGTGATCCCTGTGCTGTATAGAGGAGGCAGGGGACTAGGCAGCAGAGCTGACAATCTATACAGCACAGGGATCACACACACACACACAAACAGGAGGCAGGCGACTAGGCAGCAGAGCTGACACTCTATACAGCACAGGGATCACACACACAGTAGGCAGGGGACTAGGCAGCAGAGCTGACACTCTATACAGCACAGGGATCACACACACACACAGGAGGCAGGGGACTAAGCAGCAGAGCTGACACTCTATACAGCACAGGGATCACACAGAGGAGGCAGGGGACTAGGCAGCAGAGCTGACACTCTATACAGCACAGGGATCACACACACACAGGAGGCAGGGGACTAAGCAGCAGAGCTGACACTCTATACAGCACAGGGTCACACACACAGGAGGCAGGGGACTAGGCAGCAGAGCTGATACTCTATACAGCACATGGATCACACAGGAGACAGGGGACTAGGCAGCAGAGCTGATACTCTATACAGCACAGGGATCACACACAGGAGACTAGGGACTAGGCAGCAGAGCTGACACTCTATACAGCACAGGGATCACACACAGGAGACTAGGCAGCAGAGCTGACACTCTATACACCACAGGGTCACACACACAGGAGGCAGGGGACTAGGCAGCAGAGCTGACACTCTATACAGCACAGGGATCACACACACAGGAGACAAGGGACTAGGCAGCAGAGCTGACACTCTATACAGCACAGGATCACACACACAGGAGGCAGGGGACTAGGCAGCAGAGCTGACACTCTATACAGCACAGGGATCACACACAGGAGACTAGGCAGCAGAGCTGACACTCTATACAGCACAGGGTCACACACACAAGAGGCAGGGGACTAGGCAGCAGAGCTGACACTCTATACAGCACAGAGATCACACACTGGAGGCAGGGGACTAGGCAGCAGAGCTGATACTCTATACAGCACAGGGATCACACACAGGAGACTAGGGACTAGGCAGCAGAGCTGACACTCTATACAGCACAGGGATCACACACAGGAGACTAGGCAGCAGAGCTGACACTCTATACAGCACAGGGTCACACACACAGGAGGCAGGGGACTAGGCAGCAGAGCTGACACTCTATACAGCACAGGGATCACACAGAGGAGGCAGGGGACTAGGCAGCAGAGCTGACACTCTATACAGCACAGGGATCACACAGAGGAGGCAGGGGACTAGGCAGCAGAGCTGACACTCTATAAAGCACAGGGATCACACACACACACACAGGAGGCAGGGGACTAGGCAGCAGAGCTGACACTCTATACAGCACAGGGAACACACAGAGGAGGCAGGGGACTAGGCAGCAGAGCTGACACTCTATACAGCACAGGGATCACACAGAGGAGGCAGGGGACTAGGCAGCAGAGCTGACACTCTATAAAGCACAGGGATCACACACAGGAGGCAGGGGACTAGGCAGCAGAGCTGATACTCTATACAGCACAGGGATCACACACAGGAGGCAGGGGACTAGGCAGCAGAGCTGACACTCTATACAGCACAGGGATCACACACAGGAGGCCGGGGACTAGGCAGCAGAGCTGACACTCTATACAGCACAGGAATCACACACAGGAGGCAGGGGACTAGGCAGCAGAGCTGATACTCTATACAGCACAGGGATCACACACAGGAGATTAGGCAGCAGAGCTGACACTCTATACAGCACAGGGATCACACACACACAGGAGGCAGGGGACTAGGCAGCAGAGCTGACACTCTATACAGCACAGGGATCACACACAGAAGACAAGGGACTAGGCAGCAGAGCTGACACTCTATAAAGCACAGGGATCACACACAGGAGGCAGGGGACTAGGCAGCAGAGCTGATACTCTATATAGCACAGGGATTACACACAGGAGGCAGGGGACTAGGCAACAAAGCTGACACTCTATACAGCACAGGGATCACACAGAGGAGGCAGGGGACTAGGCAGCAGAGCTGACACTCTATACAGCACAGGGATCACACACACACACAGGAGGCAGGGGACTAAGCAGCAGAGCTGACACTCTATACAGCACAGGGATCACACACACAGTAGGCAGGGGACTAGGCAGCAGAGCTGACACTCTATACAGCACAGGGATCACACACACACACAAACAGGAGGCAGGGGACTAGGCAGCAGAGCTGACACTCTATACAGCACAGGGATCACACACACAGTAGGCAGGGGACTAGGCAGCAGAGCTGACACTCTATACAGCACAGGGATCACACACACACACAGGAGGCAGGGGACTAAGCAGCAGAGCTGACACTCTATACAGCACAGGGATCACACAGAGGAGGCAGGGGACTAGGCAGCAGAGCTGACACTCTATACAGCACAGGGATCACACACACACACAGGAGGCAGGGGACTAAGCAGCAGAACTGACACTCTATACAGCACAGGGTCACACACACACAGGAGGCAGGGGACTAGGCAGCAGAGCTGATACTCTATACAGCACATGGATCACACACAGGAGACAGGGGACTAGGCAGCAGAGCTGATACTCTATACAGCACAGGGATCACACACAGGAGACTAGGGACTAGGCAGCAGAGCTGACACTCTATACAGCACAGGGATCACACACAGGAGACTAGGCAGCAGAGCTGACACTCTATACAGCACAGGGTCACACACACAGGAGGCAGGGGACTAGGCAGCAGAGCTGACACTCTATACAGCACAGGGATCACACACAGGAGACAAGGGACTAGGCAGCAGAGCTGACACTCTATACAGCACAGGGTCACACACACAGGAGGCAGGGGACTAGGCAGCAGAGCTGACACTCTATACAGCACAGGGATCACACACAGGAGGCAGGGGACTAGGCAGCAGAGCTGATACTCTATACAGCACAGGGATCACACACAGGAGACTAGGGACTAGGCAGCAGAGCTGACACTCTATACAGCACATGGATCACACACAGGAGACAGGGGACTAGGCAGCAGAGCTGATACTCTATACAGCACAGGGATCACACACAGGAGACTAGGGACTAGGCAGCAGAGCTGACACTCTATACAGCACAGGGATCACACACAGGAGACTAGGCAGCAGAGCTGACACTCTATACAGCACAGGGTCACACACACAGGAGGCAGGGGACTAGGCAGCAGAGCTGACACTCTATACAGCACAGGGATCACACACAGGAGACTAGGCAGCAGAGCTGACACTCTATACAGCACAGAGATCACACACTGGAGGCAGGGGACTAGGCAGCAGAGCTGATACTCTATACAGCACAGGGATCACACACAGGAGACTAGGGACTAGGCAGCAGAGCTGACACTCTATACAGCACAGGGTCACACACACAGGAGGCAGGGGACTAGGCAGCAGAGCTGACACTCTATACAGTACAGGGATCACATACACACTGGGAGACAAGGGACTCGGCAGCAGAGTTGACAATCTATACAGCACAGGGATCACACAGAGGAGGCAGGGGACTAGGCAGCAGAGCTGACACTCTATACAGCACAGGGATCACACAGAGGAGGCAGGGGACTAGGCAGCAGAGCTGACACTCTATACAGCACAGGGATCACACAGAGGAGGCAGGGGACTAGGCAGCAGAGCTGATACTCTATACAGCACAGGGATCACACACAGGAGGCAGGGGACTAGGCAGCAGAGCTGACACTCTATACAGCACAGGGATCACACACAGGAGGCAGGGGACTAGGCAGCAGAGCTGACACTCTATACAGCACAGGAATCACACACAGGAGGCAGGGGACTAGGCAGCAGAGCTGACACTCTATACAGCACAGGGATCACACACAGAAGACAAGGGACTAGGCAGCAGAGCTGACACTCTATACAGCACAGGGTTACACACACAGGAGGCAGGGGACTAGGCAGCAGAGCTGACACTCTATACAGCACAGGGATCACACACAGGAGACTAGGGACTAGGCAGCAGAGCTGACACTCTATACAGCACAGGGATCACACAGAGGAGGCAGGGGACTAAGCAGCAGAGCTGACACTCTATACAGCACAGGGATCACACAGAGGAGGCAGGGGACTAGGCAGCAGAGCTGACACTCTATACAGCACAGGGATCACACAGAGGAGGCAGGGAACTAGGCAGCAGAGCTGACACTCTATTCAGCACAGGGATCACACACAGAAGGCAGGGGACTAGGCAGCAGAGCTGACACTCTATACAGCACAGGGATCACACACACAGGAGGCAGGGGACTAGGCAGCAGAGCTGACACTCTATACAGCACAGGGATCACACACACACACACACAGGAGGCAGGGGACTAGGCAGCAGAGCTGACACTCTATACAGCACAGGGATCACACAGAGGAGGCAGGGGACTAGGCAGCAGAGCTGACACCCTATACAACACAGGGATCAAACACACAGGAGGCAGGGGACTAGGCAGCAGAGCTGACACCCTATACAGCACAGGGATCACACACAGGAGGCAGGGGACTAGGCAGCAGAGCTGACACACTATACAGCACAGGGATCACACACACAGGAGGCAGGGGACTAGGCAGCAGAGCTGACACTCTATACAGCACAGGGATCACACAGAGGAGGCAGGGGACTAGGCAGCAGAGCTGACACCCTATACAACACAGGGATCAAACACACAGGAGGCAGGGGACTAGGCAGCAGAGCTGACACCCTATACAGCACAGGGATCACACACAGGAGGCAGGGGACTAGGCAGCAGAGCTGACACACTATACAGCACAGGGATCACACACACAGGAGGCAGGGGACTAAGCAGCAGAGCTGACACTCTATACAGCACAGGGATCACACACAGGAGGCAGGGGACTAGGCAACAGAGCTGACACTCTATACAGGACAGGGATCACACACAGGAGGCAGGGGACTAGGCAGCAGAGCTGACACTCTATACAGCACAGGGATCACACACAGGAGGCAGGGGACTAGGCAACAGAGCTGACATTCTATACAGCACAGGGATCACACACACAGTAGGCAGGGGACTAGGCAGCAGAGCTGACACTCTATACAGCACAGGGATCACACACACACACACACACACACACAGGAGGCAGGGGACTAAGCAGCAGAGCTAACACTCTATACAGCACAGGGATCACACAGAGGAGGTAGGGGACTAGGCAGCAGAGCTGACACTCTATACAGCACAGGGATCACACACACACACATGAGGCAGGGGACTAAGCAGCAGAGCTGACACTCTATACAGCAAAGGGTCACACACACAGGAGGCAGGGGACTAGGCAGCAGAGCTGACACTCTATACAGCACAGGGATCACACACAGGAGGCAGGGGACTAGGCAACAAAGCTGACACTCTATACAGTACAGGGATCACATACACACTGGGAGACAAGGGACTCGGCAGCAGAGTTGACAATCTATACAGCTCAGGGATCACACAGAGGAGGCAGGGGACTAGGCAGCAGAGCTGACACTCTATACAGCACAGGGATCACACACAGGAGGCAGGGGACTAGGCAACAAAGCTGACACTCTATACAGTACAGGGATCACATACACACTGGGAGACAAGGGACTCGGCAGCAGAGTTGACAATCTATACAGCACAGGGATCACACAGAGGAGGCAGGGGACTAGGCAGCAGAGCTGACACTCTATACAGCACAGGGATCACACAGAGGAGGCAGGGGACTAGGCAGCAGAGCTGACACTCTATACAGCACAGGGATCACACAGAGGAGGCAGGGAACTAGGCAGCAGAGCTGACACTCTATTCAGCACAGGGATCACACACAGGAGGCAGGGGACTAGGCAGCAGATCTGACACTCTATACAGCACAGGGTCACACACACAGGAGGCAGGGGACTAGGCAGCAGAGCTGACACTCTATACAGCACAGGGATCACACACACACACACACACACACACACAGGAGGCAGGGGACTAGGCAGCAGAGCCGACACCCTATACAACACAGGGATCAAACACACAGGAGGCAGGGGACTAGGCAGCAGAGCTGACACTCTATACAGCACAGGGATCACACACAGGAGGCAGGGGACTAGGCAACAGAGCTGACACTCTATACAGCACAGGGATCACACACACAGGAGGCAGGGGACTAGGCAGCAGAGCTGACACACTATACAGCACAGGGATCACACACACACACAGGAGGCAGGGGACTAAGCAGCAGAGCTGACACTCTATACAGCACAGGGTCACACACACAGGAGGCAGGGGACTAGGCAGCAGAGCTGATACTCTATACAGCACATGGATCACACACAGGAGACAGGGGACTAGGCAGCAGAGCTGATACTCTATACAGCACAGGGATCACACACAGGAGACTAGGGACTAGGCAGCAGAGCTGACACTCTATACAGCACAGGGATCACACACAGGAGACTAGGCAGCAGAGCTGACACTCTATACAGCACAGGGATCACACACAGGAGAAAAGGGACTAGGCAGCAGAGCTGACACTCTATACAGCACAGGGTCACACACACAGGAGGCAGGGGACTAGGCAGCAGAGCTGACACTCTATACAGCACAGGAATCACACACAGGAGGCAGGGGACTAGGCAGCAGAGCTGATACTCTATACAGCACAGGGATCACACACAGGAGACTAGGCAGCAGAGCTGACACTCTATACAGCACAGGGTCACACACACAGGAGGCAGGGGACTAGGCAGCAGAGCTGATACTCTATACAGCACAGGGATCACACACAGGAGACTAGGGACTAGGCAGCAGAGCTGACACTCTATACAGTACAGGGATCACATACACACTGGGAGACAAGGGACTCGGCAGCAGAGTTGACAATCTATACAGCACAGGGATCACACAGAGGAGGCAGGGGACTAAGCAGCAGAGCTGACACTCTATACAGCACAGGGATCACACAGAGGAGGCAGGGGACTAGGCAGCAGAGCTGACACTCTATACAGCACAGGGATCACACAGAGGAGGCAGGGAGCTAGGCAGCAGAGCTGACACTCTATACAGCACAGGGATCACACACAGGAGGCAGGGGACTAGGCAGCAGAGCTGACACTCTATACAGCACAGGGATCACACACACACACACACACACACAGGAGGCAGGGGACTAGGCAGCAGAGCTGACACTCTATACAGCACAGGGATAACACACACACACAGGAGGCAGGGGACTAGGCAGCAGAGCTGACACTCTATACAGCACAGGGATCACACACACAGGAGGCAGGGGACTAGGCAGCAGAGCTGACACTCTATACAGCACAGGGATCACACACACACACACACACAGGAGGCAGGGGACTAGGCAGCAGAGCTGACACTCTATACAGCACAGGGATCACACAGAGGAGGCTAGGGACTAGGCAGCAGAGCTGACACCCTATACAACACAGGGATCAAACACACAGGAGGCAGGGGACTAGGCAGCAGAGCTGACACCCTATACAGCACAGGGATCACACACAGGAGGCAGGGGACTAGGCAGCAGAGCTGACACACTATACAGCACAGGGATCACACACACACACAGGAGGCAGGGGACTAAGCAGCAGAGCTGACACTCTATACAGCACAGGGATCACACACAGGAGGCAGGGGACTAGGCAACAGAGCTGACACTCTATACAGGACAGGGATCACACACAGGAGGCAGGGGACTAGGCAGCAGAGCTGACACTCTATACAGCACAGGGATCACACACACAGGAGGCAGGGGACTAGGCAACAGAGCTGACCTTCTATACAGCACAGGGATCACACACACAGTAGGCAGGGGACTAGGCAGCAGAGCTGACACTCTATACAGCACAGGGATCACACACACACACACAGGAGGCAGGGGACTAAGCAGCAGAGCTGACACTCTATACAGCACAGGGATCACACAGAGGAGGCAGGGGACTAGGCAGCAGAGCTGACACTCTATACAGCACAGGGATCACACAGAGGAGGCAGGGGACTAGGCAGCAGAGCTGACACTCTATACAGCACAGGGATCACACACACACACAGGAGGCAGGGGACTAAGCAGCAGAGCTGACACTCTATACAGCACAGGGATCACACACACACACAGGAGGCAGGGGACTAGGCAGCAGAGCTGACATTCTATACAGCACAGGGATCACACACAGGAGGCAGGGGACTAGGCAACAAAGCTGACACTCTATACAGTACAGGGATCACATACACACTGGGAGACAAGGGACTCGGCAGCAGAGTTGACAATCTATACAGCTCAGGGATCACACAGAGGAGGCAGGGGACTAGGCAGCAGAGCTGACACTCTATACAGCACAGGGATCACACACAGGAGGCAGGGGACTAGGCAGCAGAGCTGACATTCTATACAGCACAGGGATCACACAGAGGAGGCAGGGGACTAGGCAGCAGATCTGACACTCTATACAGCACAGGGTCACACACACAGGAGGCAGGGGACTAGGCAGCAGAGCTGACACTCTATACAGCACAGGGATCACACACACACACACACAGGAGGCAGGGGACTAGGCAGCAGAGCCGACACCCTATACAACACAGGGATCAAACACACAGGAGGCAGGGGACTAGGCAGCAGAGCTGACACTCTATACAGCACAGGGATCACACACAGGAGGCAGGGGACTAGGCAACAGAGCTGACACTCTATACAGCACAGGGATCACACACAGGAGGCAGGGGACTAGGCAACAGAGCTGACACTCTATACAGCACAGGGATCACACACACAGGAGGCAGGGGACTAGGCAGCAGAGCTGACACACTATACAGCACAGGGATCACACACACACACAGGAGGCAGGGGACTAAGCAGCAGAGCTGATACTCTATACAGCACATGGATCACACACAGGAGACAGGGGACTAGGCAGCAGAGCTGATACTCTATACAGCACAGGGATCACACACAGGAGACTAGGCAGCAGAGCTGACACTCTATACAGCACAGGGTCACACACACAGGAGGCAGGGGACTAGGCAGCAGAGCTGACACACTATACAGCACAGGAATCACACACAGGAGGCAGGGGACTAGGCAGCAGAGCTGATACTATATACAGCACAGGGATCACACACAGGAGACTAGGCAGCAGAGCTGACACTCTATACAGCACAGGGTCACACACACAGGAGGCAGGGGACTAGGCAGCAGAGCTGACACTCTATACAGCACAGAGATCACACACTAGAGGCAGGGGACTAGGCAGCAGAGCTGATACTCTATACAGCACAGGGATCACACACAGGAGACTAGGGACTAGGCAGCAGAGCTGATACTCTATACAGCACAGGGATCACACTCAGGAGACTAGGCAGCAGAGCTGACACTCTATACAGTACAGGGATCACACAGAGGAGGCAGGGGACTAGGCAGCAGAGCTGACACTCTATACAGCACAGGGATCACACAGAGGAGGCAGGGGACTAGGCAGCAGAGCTGACACTCTATACAGCACAGGGATCACACAGAGGAGGCAGGGAGCTAGGCAGCAGAGCTGACACTCTATACAGCACAGGGATCACACACAGGAGGCAGGGGACTAGGCAGCAGAGCTGACACTCTATACAGCACAGGGATCACACACACACACACACACACACAGGAGGCAGGGGACTAGGCAGCAGAGCTGACACTCTATACAGCACAGGGATAACACACACACACAGGAGGCAGGGGACTAGGCAGCAGAGCTGACACTCTATACAGCACAGGGATCACACACACAGGAGGCAGGGGACTAGGCAGCAGAGCTGACACTCTATACAGCACAGGGATCACACACACACACACACACAGGAGGCAGGGGACTAGGCAGCAGAGCTGACACTCTATACAGCACAGGGATCACACAGAGGAGGCTAGGGACTAGGCAGCAGAGCTGACACCCTATACAACACAGGGATCAAACACACAGGAGGCAGGGGACTAGGCAGCAGAGCTGACACCCTATACAGCACAGGGATCACACACAGGAGGCAGGGGACTAGGCAGCAGAGCTGACACACTATACAGCACAGGGATCACACACACACACAGGAGGCAGGGGACTAAGCAGCAGAGCTGACACTCTATACAGCACAGGGATCACACACAGGAGGCAGGGGACTAGGCAACAGAGCTGACACTCTATACAGGACAGGGATCACACACAGGAGGCAGGGGACTAGGCAGCAGAGCTGACACTCTATACAGCACAGGGATCACACACACAGGAGGCAGGGGACTAGGCAACAGAGCTGACCTTCTATACAGCACAGGGATCACACACACAGTAGGCAGGGGACTAGGCAGCAGAGCTGACACTCTATACAGCACAGGGATCACACACACACACACAGGAGGCAGGGGACTAAGCAGCAGAGCTGACACTCTATACAGCACAGGGATCACACAGAGGAGGCAGGGGACTAGGCAGCAGAGCTGACACTCTATACAGCACAGGGATCACACAGAGGAGGCAGGGGACTAGGCAGCAGAGCTGACACTCTATACAGCACAGGGATCACACACACACACAGGAGGCAGGGGACTAAGCAGCAGAGCTGACACTCTATACAGCACAGGGATCACACACACACACAGGAGGCAGGGGACTAGGCAGCAGAGCTGACATTCTATACAGCACAGGGATCACACACAGGAGGCAGGGGACTAGGCAACAAAGCTGACACTCTATACAGTACAGGGATCACATACACACTGGGAGACAAGGGACTCGGCAGCAGAGTTGACAATCTATACAGCTCAGGGATCACACAGAGGAGGCAGGGGACTAGGCAGCAGAGCTGACACTCTATACAGCACAGGGATCACACACAGGAGGCAGGGGACTAGGCAGCAGAGCTGACATTCTATACAGCACAGGGATCACACAGAGGAGGCAGGGGACTAGGCAGCAGATCTGACACTCTATACAGCACAGGGTCACACACACAGGAGGCAGGGGACTAGGCAGCAGAGCTGACACTCTATACAGCACAGGGATCACACACACACACACACAGGAGGCAGGGGACTAGGCAGCAGAGCCGACACCCTATACAACACAGGGATCAAACACACAGGAGGCAGGGGACTAGGCAGCAGAGCTGACACTCTATACAGCACAGGGATCACACACAGGAGGCAGGGGACTAGGCAACAGAGCTGACACTCTATACAGCACAGGGATCACACACAGGAGGCAGGGGACTAGGCAACAGAGCTGACACTCTATACAGCACAGGGATCACACACACAGGAGGCAGGGGACTAGGCAGCAGAGCTGACACACTATACAGCACAGGGATCACACACACACACAGGAGGCAGGGGACTAAGCAGCAGAGCTGATACTCTATACAGCACATGGATCACACACAGGAGACAGGGGACTAGGCAGCAGAGCTGATACTCTATACAGCACAGGGATCACACACAGGAGACTAGGCAGCAGAGCTGACACTCTATACAGCACAGGGTCACACACACAGGAGGCAGGGGACTAGGCAGCAGAGCTGACACACTATACAGCACAGGAATCACACACAGGAGGCAGGGGACTAGGCAGCAGAGCTGATACTATATACAGCACAGGGATCACACACAGGAGACTAGGCAGCAGAGCTGACACTCTATACAGCACAGGGTCACACACACAGGAGGCAGGGGACTAGGCAGCAGAGCTGACACTCTATACAGCACAGAGATCACACACTAGAGGCAGGGGACTAGGCAGCAGAGCTGATACTCTATACAGCACAGGGATCACACACAGGAGACTAGGGACTAGGCAGCAGAGCTGATACTCTATACAGCACAGGGATCACACTCAGGAGACTAGGCAGCAGAGCTGACACTCTATACAGTACAGGGATCACATACACACTGGGAGACAAGGGACTCGGCAGCGGAGTTGACAATCTATACAGCACAGGGATCACACAGAGGAGGCAGGGGACTAGGCAGCAGAGCTGACACTCTATACAGCACAGGGATCACACAGAGGAGGCAGGGGACTAGGCAGCAGAGCTGACACTCTATAGAGCACAGGGATCACACAGAGGAGGCAGGGGACTAGGCAGCAGAGCTGACACTCTATACAGCACAGGAATCACACACAGGAGGCAGGGGACTAGGCAGCAGAGCTGATACTCTATACAGCACAGGGATCACACACAGGAGGCAGGGGACTAGGCAGCAGAGCTGACACTCTATACAGCACAGGAATCACACACAGGAGGCAGGGGACTAGGCAGCGGAGCTGACACTCTATACAGCACAGGAATCACACACAGGAGGCAGGGGACTAGGCAGCAGAGCTGATACTCTATACAGCACAGGGATCACACACACACAGGAGGCAGGGGACTAGGCAGCAGAGCTGACACTCTATACAGCACAGGGATCACACACAGGAGACTAGGCAGCAGAGCTGACACTCTATACAGCACAGGGATCACACACACACAGGAGGCAGGGGACTAGGCAGCAGAGCTGACACTCTATACAGCACAGGGATCACACACAGAAGACAAGGGACTAGGCAGCAGAGCTGACACTCTATACAGCACAGGGTCACACACACAGAGGAGGCAGGGGACTAGGCAGCAGAGCTGACACTCTATACAGCACAGGGATCACACACACACACAGGAGGCAGGGGACTAAGCAGCAGAGCTGACACTCTATACAGCACAGGGATCACACAGAGGAGGCAGGGGACTAGGCAGCAGAGCTGACACTCTATACAGCACAGGGATCACACACACACACACAGGAGGCAGGGGACTAAGCAGCAGAGCTGACACTCTATACAGCACAGGGTCACACACACAGGAGGCAGGGGACTAGGCAGCAGAGCTGATACTCTATACAGCACAGGGTCACACACACAGGAGGCAGGGGACTAGGCAGCAGAGCTGATACTCTATACAGCACATGGATCACACACAGGAGACAGGGGACTAGGCAGCAGAGCTGATACTCTATACAGCACAGGGATCACACACAGGAGACTAGGGACTAGGCAGCAGAGCTGACACTCTATACAGCACAGGGATCACACACAGGAGACTAGGCAGTAGAGCTGACACTCTATACAGCACAGGGTCACACACACAGGAGGCAGGGGACTAGGCAGCAGAGCTGACACTCTATACAGCACAGGGATCACACACCGGAGACAAGGGACTAGGCAGCAGAGCTGACACTCTATACAGCACAGGGTCACACACACAGGAGGCAGGGGACTAGGCAGCAGAGCTGATACTCTATACAGCACAGGGATCACACACAGGAGACTAGGCAGCAGAGCTGACACTCTATACAGCACAGGGATCACACACAGGAGACTAGGCAGCAGAGCTGACACTCTATACAGCACAGGGTCACACACACAGGAGGCAGGGGACTAGGCAGCAGAGCTGACACTCTATACAGTACAGGGTCACACACACAGAGGAGGCAGGGGACTAGGCAGCAGAGCTGACACTCTATACAGCACAGGGATCACACACACACACAGGAGGCAGGGGACTAAGCAGCAGAGCTGACACTCTATACAGCACAGGGATCACACAGAGGAGGCAGGGGACTAGGCAGCAGAGCTGACACTCTATACAGCACAGGGATCACACACACACACACAGGAGGCAGGGGACTAAGCAGCAGAGCTGACACTCTATACAGCACAGGGTCACACACACAGGAGGCAGGGGACTAGGCAGCAGAGCTGATACTCTATACAGCACAGGGTCACACACACAGGAGGCAGGGGACTAGGCAGCAGAGCTGATACTCTATACAGCACATGGATCACACACAGGAGACAGGGGACTAGGCAGCAGAGCTGATACTCTATACAGCACAGGGATCACACACAGGAGACTAGGGACTAGGCAGCAGAGCTGACACTCTATACAGCACAGGGATCACACACAGGAGACTAGGCAGTAGAGCTGACACTCTATACAGCACAGGGTCACACACACAGGAGGCAGGGGACTAGGCAGCAGAGCTGACACTCTATACAGCACAGGGATCACACACCGGAGACAAGGGACTAGGCAGCAGAGCTGACACTCTATACAGCACAGGGTCACACACACAGGAGGCAGGGGACTAGGCAGCAGAGCTGATACTCTATACAGCACAGGGATCACACACAGGAGACTAGGCAGCAGAGCTGACACTCTATACAGCACAGGGATCACACACAGGAGACTAGGCAGCAGAGCTGACACTCTATACAGCACAGGGTCACACACACAGGAGGCAGGGGACTAGGCAGCAGAGCTGACACTCTATACAGTACAGGGATCACATACACACTGGGAGACAAGGGACTCGGCAGCAGAGTTGACAATCTATACAGCACAGGGATCACACAGAGGAGGCAGGGGACTAGGCAGCAGAGCTGACACTCTATACAGCACAGGGATCACACAGAGGAGGCAGGGGACTAGGCAGCAGAGCTGACACTCTATACAGCACAGGGATCACACAGAGGAGGCAGGGGACTAGGCAGCAGAGCTGACACTCTATACAGCACAGGGATCACACAGAGGAGGCAGGGGACTAGGCAGCAGAGCTGACACTCTATAAAGCACAGGGATCACACACACACACAGGAGGCAGGGGACTAGGCAGCAGAGCTGACACTCTATACAGCACAGGGATCACACAGAGGAGGCAGGGGACTAGGCAGCAGAGCTGACACTCTATACAGCACAGGGATCACACAGAGGAGGCAGGGGACTAGGCAGCAGAGCTGACACTCTATACAGCACAGGAATCACACACAGGAGGCAGGGGACTAGGCAGCAGAGCTGATACTCTATACAGCACAGGGATCACACACAGGAGACTAGGCAGCAGAGCTGACACTCTATACAGCACAGGGATCACACACACACAGGAGGCAGGGGACTAGGCAGCAGAGCTGACACTCTATACAGCACAGGGATCACACACAGAAGACAAGGGACTAGGCAGCAGAGCTGACACTCTATACAGCACAGGGTCACACACACAGGAGGCAGGGGACTAGGCAGCAGAGCTGACACTCTATACAGCACAGGGATCACACACAGAAGACAAGGGACTCGGCAGCAGAGCTGACACTCTATACAGCACAGGGATCACACACAGGAGACTAGGGACTAGGCAGCAGAGCTGACACTCTATACAGCACAGGGATCACACAGAGGAGGCAGGGGACTAGGCAGCAGAGCTGACACTCTATACAGCACAGGGATCACACAGAGGAGGCAGGGGACTAGGCAGCAGAGCTGACACTCTATACAGCACAGGGATCACACAGAGGAGGCAGGGAACTAGGCAGCAGAGCTGACACTCTATTCAGCACAGGGATCACACACAGGAGGCAGGGGACTAGGCAGCAGAACTGACACTCTATACAGCACAGGGATCACACAGAGGAGGCAGGGAACTAGGCAGCAGAGCTGACACTCTATTCAGCACAGGGATCACACACACACACACAGGAGGCAGGGGACTAGGCAGCAGAGCTGACACTCTATACAGCACAGGGATCACACAGAGGAGGCAGGGGACTAGGCAGCAGAGCTGACACACTATACAGCACAGGGATCACACACACACACAGGAGGCAGGGGACTAAGCAGCAGAGCTGACACCCTATACAACACAGGGATCAAACACACAGGAGGCAGGGGACTAGGCAGCAGAGCTGACACCCTATACAGCACAGGGATCACACACAGGAGGCAGGGGACTAGGCAGCAGAGCTGACACACTATACAGCACAGGGATCACACACACACACAGGAGGCAGGGGACTAAGCAGCAGAGCTGACACCCTATAAAACACAGGGATCAAACACACAGGAGGCAGGGGATTAGGCAGCAGAGCTGACACCCTATACAGCACAGGGATCACACACAGGAGGCAGGGGACTAGGCAGCAGAGCTGACACCCTATACAGGACAGGGATCACACACAGGAGGCAGGGGACTAGGCAGCAGAGCTGACACTCTATACAGCACAGGGATCACACACAGAAGACAAGGGACTCGGCAGCAGAGCTGACACTCTATACAGCACAGGGATCACACACAGGAGACTAGGGACTAGGCAGCAGAGCTGACACTCTATACAGCACAGGGATCACACAGAGGAGGCAGGGGACTAAGCAGCAGAGCTGACACTCTATACAGCACAGGGATCACACAGAGGAGGCAGGGGACTAGGCAGCAGAGCTGACACTCTATACAGCACAGGGATCACACACTAGAGGCAGGGGACTAGGCAGCAGAGCTGATACTCTATACAGCACAGGGATCACACACACACACACAGGAGGCAGGGGACTAAGCAGCAGAGCTGACACTCTATACAGCACAGGGTCACACACACAGGAGGCAGGGGACTAGGCAGCAGAGCTGACACTCTATACAGCACAGGGATCACACACAGGAGGCAGGGGACTAGGCAACAAAGCTGACACTCTATACAGTACAGGGATCACATACACACTGGGAGACAAGGGACTCGGCAGCAGAGTTGACAATCTATACAGCTCAGGGATCACACAGAGGAGGCAGGGAACTAGGCAGCAGAGCTGACACTCTATTCAGCACAGGGATCACACACAGGAGGCAGGGGACTAGGCAGCAGATCTGACACTCTATACAGCACAGGGTCACACACACAGGAGGCAGGGGACTAGGCAGGAGAGCTGACACTCTATACAGCACAGGGATCACACACAGGAGGCAGGGGACTAGGCAGCAGAGCTGACACTCTATACAGCACAGGGATCACACACAGGAGGCAGGGGACTAGGCAACAAAGCTCCTCTTTATTCTCCCCTTGCTTTGCTTTTTCACTTTTTTCCTCTTCACTTCTATTCTGGTTTAGTTCCTCTTTATTCTCCTTTCTCTTCGCCTTCCCTTTTCTGCCTTTTCCTGCCCCCACACATTAATTATCAATCACGCCAGTTAGTTCTTCCTTATCACGGTCTTTTTGGATTCTGACTGTCTTCTATAATTCTTTTCTGGTTCATTCTCTTCTTGCCCCCCTTTTTTGCTTAATGGTCTTATCTGCTGCTTTATTCCTTCACTTCTATTTAGTCCCTCTTTTTCCTCCTCTTTTCTCTATTCTGCCTTTGTTCCTCACTATTATCTTGGTTTAGTTCCTCTTTATTCTCCGCACTTCCAATGGTCTTATTTGCTGTCTCACTCCTTCACTTCAATTCAGTCCCTCTTTATTCTCCTCTTGCTTCATTCTGTTTTCCTACTTACTGTTATCCGGGTTTAGTTCTTCTTTATTCTCCTTCTTTTCTGTCTTTTTTCTTTCTTTCTCTGCTCCCTTGCACTAACCACTCGCTAGTTTTTCCTTATTTTGGCCCTCCTTCTGTTTTTCGCCTTCCTCTTTCACACATCCCAGCTGTGTTTTTCTGACTTTTCTCCACTTGTTTCTTCACTCTTTGGCCTCGATCCACAGCATCACAGCCGTTGCCCCTGACGATTTGGCCCTTAGTACCTTTCTTTAACACCCCTTTTTTAGGGGGCCACATTGCACTATAATGTCACACACAGTGGATAGGTTTCCTGTCACGCTGAGTGTGATCGTTCATTTGGGCTCTGTGCTTAGTTGTGCTGTCTCTATTTTGACGGGCCAATCCGGGGGCTCTGTGTAATATCCATTTATTTTTATGGTTACATATGTACATGTTTTGTTCTTAGTCTCTCCTGGTCAGGGCTCCCCTACAGGCACACACTTTGTCTGTCTTTAGTGACAGAAGCTGCGCCCAGAGCCTGTTTAGGCTCTTGTGGGCGGACGTCATCATGTGAGGGCTTCACTGCCCTCACTGTGACGTCACTTCCGCCTCCTCTCATTGGAGGCCTGGCCAGGCTGTTTTCCTAGCAACCAGCCTGCCAGTATGAGTGTGTTACCAGCTGCTGCTGCCATACAAGTAGTGCAGCACAGCGGTTTTTGCCTGGGGGGGCTCTGCCAGTGAGTATCTTTTGATTATTATCTGTTTGATGTGTTTATTATAAGATGCCACTGTCAGTTCTGACAGCAGGCACCGCTGGGACGTCCCTCTGACGTCAGGTGGGCTTTTCTGACTCTGCTATTGGTTACTCATGTATATATAATGTGCTGTGTCTGTGTGCCACTTGTTGTGTGTTGACCCTGATGAAGGGGGCCTGCTGTAACCCCCGAAACGTTGGATTGGATTGAAACTCACTAATATAGTTCTATTTGTGCTTACTACTGGAGTGCTGGTTTTCTCTCGATTTCTGGATTTGCGGTGTCACCGCTAACCGTGCACCCCCTCTCCTATGCTCGATTGGTGTGCGGCGGCATACGATATAGCTAGGCAACAAAGCTGACACTCTATACAGTACAGGGATCACATACACACTGGGAGACAAGGGACTCGGCAGCAGAGTTGACAATCTATACAGCTCAGGGATCACACAGAGGAGGCAGGGAACTAGGCAGAAGAGCTGACACTCTATTCAGCACAGGGATCACACACAGGAGGCAGGGGACTAGGCAGCAGAGCTGACACACTATACAGCACAGGGATCACACACACACACACAGGAGGCAGGGGACTAAGCAGCAGAGCTGACACTCTATACAGCACAGGGATCACACACAGGAGGCAGGGGACTAGGCAACAGAGCTGACACTCTATACAGCACAGGGATCACACAGAGGAGGCAGGGGACTAGGCAGCAGAGCTGACAATCTATACAGCACAGGGATCTCACACACACACAGGAGGCAGGGGACTAAGCAGCAGAGCTGACAATCTATACAGCACAGGGATCACACACACAGGAGGCAGGCGACTAGGCAGCAGAGCTGACACTCTATACAGCACAGGGATCACACACAGGAGGCAGGGGACTAGGCAACAGAGCTGACACTCTATACAGCACAGGGATCACACACACAGTAGGCAGGCGACTAGGCAGCAGAGCTGACACTCTATATAGCACAGGGATCACACACAGGAGGCAGGGGACTAGGCAACAAAGCTGACACTCTATACAGCACAGGGATCACACACATAGTAGGCAGGGGACTAGGCAGTAGAGCTGACACTCTATACAGCACAGGGATCACACACACACACACAGGAGGCAGGGGACTAGGCAGCAGAGCTGACACTCTATACAGCACAGGGTCACACACACAGGAGGCAGGGGACTAGGCAGCAGAGCTGATACTCTATACAGCACATGGATCACACACAGGAGACTGGGCAGCAGAGCTGACACTCTATACAGCACAGGGATCACACACAGGAGGCAGGGGACTAGGCAGCAGAGCTGATACTCTATACAGCACAGGGATCACACACAGGAGGCAGGGGACTAGGCAGCAGAGCTTATACTCTATACAGCACAGGGATCACACACACAGGAGGCAGGGGACTAGGCAGCAGAGCTGATACTCTATACAGCACAGGGATCACACACAGGAGGCAGGGGACTAGGCAGCAGAGCTGATACTCTATGCAGCACAGGGATCACACACAGGAGGCAGGGGACTAGGCAGCAGAGCTGACACTCTATACAGCACAGGGTCACACACACAGGAGGCAGGGGACTAGGCAGCAGAGCTTATACTCTATACAGCACAGGGATCACACACACAGGAGGCAGGGGACTAGGCAGCAGAGCTGACACTCTATACAGCACAGGGATCACACACAGGAGACTAGGGACTAGGCAGCAGAGCTGACACTCTATACAGCACAGGGATCACACAGAGGAGGCAGGGGACTAGGCAGCAGAGCTGACACTCTATACAGCCCAGGGTCACACACACAGAAGGCAGGGGACTAGGCAGCACAGCTGACACTCTATACAGTACAGGGATCACATACACACTGGGAGACTAGGGACTAGGCAGCAGAGCTGACACTCTATACAGCACAGGGATCACACAGAGGAGGCAGGGGACTAGGCAGCAGAGCTGACACTCTATACAGCACAGGGATCACACAGAGGAGGCAGGGGACTAGGCAGCAGAGCTGACACTATACAGCACAGGGATCACACAGAGGAGGCAGGGGACTAGGCAGCAGAGCTGACACTCTATACAGCACAGGGATCACACAGAGGAGGCAGGGGACTAAGCAGCAGAGCTGACACTCTATACAGCACAGGGATCACACACAGGAGGCAGGGGACTAGGCAACAGAGCTGACACTCTATACAGCACAGGGATCACACACACACACACACACACAAACAGGAGGCAGGCGACTAGGCAGCAGAGCTGACACTCTATATAGCACAGGGATCACACACAGGAGGCAGGGGACTAGGCAGCAGAGCTGACACTCTATACAGCACAGGGATCACACACACACAGGAGGCAGGGGACTAAGCAGCAGAGCTGACACTCTATACAGCACAGGGATCACACAGAGGAGGCAGGGGACTAGGCAGCAGAGCTGACACTCTATACAGCACAGGGATCACACACACACACACACACACACAAACAGGAGGCAGGCGACTAGGCAGCAGAGCTGACACTCTATATAGCACAGGGATCACACACAGGAGGCAGGGGACTAGGCAGCAGAGCTGACACTCTATACAGCACAGGGATCACACAGAGGAGGCAGGGGACTAGGCAGCAGAGCTGACACTCTATACAGCACAGGGATCAAACACACACACACAGGAGGCAGGGGACTAAGCAGCAGAGCTGACACTCTATACAGCACAGGGATCACACACACACAGGAGGCAGGCGACTAGGCAGCAGAGCTGACACTCTATATAGCACAGGGATCACACACAGGAGGCAGGGGACTAGGCAACAAAGCTGACACTCTATACAGCACAGGGATCACACACACAGGAGGCAGGGGACTAGGCAGCAGAGCTGACACTCTATACAGCACAGGGATCACACACACACACACAGGAGGCAGGGGACTAAGCAGCAGAGCTGACACTCTATACAGCACAGGGTCACACACAGGAGGCAGGGGACTAGGCAGCAGAGCTGATACTCTATACAGCACATGGATCACACACAGGAGACTAGGCAGCAGAGCTGACACTCTATACAGCACAGGGATCACACACAGGAGGCAGGGGACTAGGCAGCAGAGCTGATACTCTATACAGCACAGGGATCACACACAGGAGGCAGGGGACTAGGCAGCAGAGCTTATACTCTATACAGCACAGGGATCACACACAGGAGACTAGGCAGCAGAGCTGACACTCTATACAGCACAGGGTTACACACACAGGAGGCAGGGGACTAGGCAGCAGAGCTGACACTCTATACAGCACAGGGATCACACACAGGAGACAAGGGACTAGGCAGCAGAGCTGACACTCTATACAGCACAGGGATCACACACAGGAGACAAGGGACTAGGCAGCAGAGCTGACACTCTATACAGCACAGGGATCACACGGAGGAGGCAGGGGACTAGGCAGCAGAGCTGACACTCTATACAGCACAGGGATCACATAGAGGAGGCAGGGGACTAGGCAGCAGAGCAGACACTCTATACAGCACAGGGATCACACAGAGGAGGCAGGGGACTAGGCAGCAGAGCTGACACTCTATAAAGCACAGGGATCACACACAGGAGGCAGGGGACTAGGCAGCAGAGCTGATACTCTATACAGGACAGGGATCACACACAGGAGGCAGGGGACTAGGCAGCAGAGCTGACACTCTATACAGCACAGGGATCACACAGAGGAGGCAGGGGACGAGGCAGCAGAGCTGACATTCTATACAGCACAGGGATCACATACACACTGGGAGACAAGGGACTCGGCAGCAGAGTTGACAATCTATACAGCACAGGGATCACACAGAGGAGGCAGGGGACTAGGCAGCAGAGCTGACACTCTATACAGCACAGGGATCACACACAGGAGGCAGGGGACTAGGCAGCAGAGCCGACACTCTATACAACACAGGGATCAAACACACAGGAGGCACGCGACTAGGCAGCAGAGCTGACACTCTATGCAACACAGGGTTCACACACACAGGAGGCAGGCGACTAGGCAGCAGAGCTGGCAATCTATAAAACACAGGGATCACACACACAGGAGGCAGGGGACTAGGCAGCAGACCTGACACTGTATACAGCACAGGGATCACACACACACACACAGGAGGCAGGGGACTAGGCAGCAGAGCTGACACTCTATACAACACAGGGATCAAACATACAGGAGGCAGGGGACTAGGCAGCAGATCTGACACTCTATACAACACAGGGATCACACACACAGGAGGCAGGCGACTAGGCAGCCGAGCTGACACGCTATACAGCACAGGGATCACACACACAGGAGAGAGGCGACTAGGCAGCAGAGCTGACACTCTATACAACACAGGGATCACACACACAGGAGGCAGGCGACTAGGCAGCCGAGCTGACACTCTATACAGCACAGGGATCACACACACAGGAGAGAGGCGACTAGGCAGCAGAGCTGACACTCTATATAGCACAGGGATCACACACAGGAGGCAGGGGACTAGGCAACAAAGCTGACACTCTATACAGCACAGGGATCACACACACAGGAGGCAGGGGACTAGGCAGCAGAGCTGACACTCTATACAGCACAGGGATCACACACACACACAGGAGGCAGGGGACTAAGCAGCAGAGCTGACACTCTATACAGCACAGGGTCACACACAGGAGGCAGGGGACTAGGCAGCAGAGCTGATACTCTATACAGCACATGGATCACACACAGGAGACTAGGCAGCAGAGCTGACACTCTATACAGCACAGGGATCACACACACACACAGGAGGCAGGGGACTAAGCAGCAGAGCTGACACTCTATACAGCACAGGGATCACACAGAGGAGGCAGGGGACTAGGCAGCAGAGCTGACACTCTATACAGCACAGGGATCACACACACACACACACACACACACAAACAGGAGGCAGGCGACTAGGCAGCAGAGCTGACACTCTATATAGCACAGGGATCACACACAGGAGGCAGGGGACTAGGCAGCAGAGCTGACACTCTATACAGCACAGGGATCACACAGAGGAGGCAGGGGACTAGGCAGCAGAGCTGACACTCTATACAGCACAGGGATCAAACACACACACACAGGAGGCAGGGGACTAAGCAGCAGAGCTGACACTCTATACAGCACAGGGATCACACACACACAGGAGGCAGGCGACTAGGCAGCAGAGCTGACACTCTATATAGCACAGGGATCACACACAGGAGGCAGGGGACTAGGCAACAAAGCTGACACTCTATACAGCACAGGGATCACACACACAGGAGGCAGGGGACTAGGCAGCAGAGCTGACACTCTATACAGCACAGGGATCACACACACACACAGGAGGCAGGGGACTAAGCAGCAGAGCTGACACTCTATACAGCACAGGGTCACACACAGGAGGCAGGGGACTAGGCAGCAGAGCTGATACTCTATACAGCACATGGATCACACACAGGAGACTAGGCAGCAGAGCTGACACTCTATACAGCACAGGGATCACACACAGGAGGCAGGGGACTAGGCAGCAGAGCTGATACTCTATACAGCACAGGGATCACACACAGGAGGCAGGGGACTAGGCAGCAGAGCTTATACTCTATACAGCACAGGGATCACACACACAGGAGGCAGGTGACTAGGCAGCAGAGCTGATACTCTATACAGCACATGGATCACACACAGGAGACGGGATTAGGCAGCAGAGCTGACACTCTATACAGCACAGGGATCACACACAGGAGGCAGGGGACTAGGCAGCAGAGCTGATACTCTATACAGCACAGGGATCACACACAGGAGGCAGGGGACTAGGCAGCAGAGCTTATACTCTATACAGCACAGGGATCACACACAGGAGACTAGGCAGCAGAGCTGACACTCTATACAGCACAGGGTTACACACACAGGAGGCAGGGGACTAGGCAGCAGAGCTGACACTCTATACAGCACAGGGATCACACACAGGAGACAAGGGACTAGGCAGCAGAGCTGACACTCTATACAGCACAGGGATCACACACAGGAGACAAGGGACTAGGCAGCAGAGCTGACACTCTATACAGCACAGGGATCACACGGAGGAGGCAGGGGACTAGGCAGCAGAGCTGACACTCTATACAGCACAGGGATCACACAGAGGAGGCAGGGGACTAGGCAGCAGAGCTGACACTCTATACAGCACAGGGATCACATAGAGGAGGCAGGGGACTAGGCAGCAGAGCCGACACTCTATACAGCACAGGGATCACACAGAGGAGGCAGGGGACTAGGCAGCAGAGCTGACACTCTATAAAGCACAGGGATCACACACAGGAGGCAGGGGACTAGGCAGCAGAGCTGATACTCTATACAGGACAGGGATCACACACAGGAGGCAGGGGACTAGGCAGCAGAGCTGACACTCTATACAGCACAGGGATCACACAGAGGAGGCAGGGGACTAGGCAGCAGAGCTGACATTCTATACAGCACAGGGATCACATACACACTGGGAGACAAGGGACTCGGCAGCAGAGTTGACAATCTATACAGCACAGGGATCACACAGAGGAGGCAGGGGACTAGGCAGCAGAGCTGACACTCTATACAGCACAGGGATCACACACAGGAGGCAGGGGACTAGGCAGCAGAGCCGACACTCTATACAACACAGGGATCAAACACACAGGAGGCACGCGACTAGGCAGCAGAGCTGACACTCTATGCAACACAGGGTTCACACACACAGGAGGCAGGCGACTAGGCAGCAGAGCTGGCAATCTATAAAACACAGGGATCACACACACAGGAGGCAGGGGACTAGGCAGCAGACCTGACACTGTATACAGCACAGGGATCACACACACACACACAGGAGGCAGGGGACTAGGCAGCAGAGCTGACACTCTATACAACACAGGGATCAAACATACAGGAGGCAGGGGACTAGGCAGCAGATCTGACACTCTATACAACACAGGGATCACACACACAGGAGGCAGGCGACTAGGCAGCCGAGCTGACACTCTATACAGCACAGGGATCACACACACAGGAGAGAGGCGACTAGGCAGCAGAGCTGACACTCTATACAACACAGGGATCACACACACAGGAGGCAGGCGACTAGGCAGCCGAGCTGACACTCTATACAGCACAGGGATCACACACACAGGAGAGAGGCGACTAGGCAGCAGAGCTGACACTCTATACAGCACAGGGATCACACAGAGGAGGCAGGGGACTAGGCAGCAGAGCTGACACTCTATACAGCACAGGGATCACACAGAGGAGGCAGGGGACTAGGCAGCAGAGCTGACACTCTATACAGCACAGGGATCACACAGAGGAGGCAGGGGACTAGGCAGCAGAGCTGACACTCTATACAGCACAGGGATCACACACAGGAGGCAGGGGACTAGGCAGCAGAGCTGACACTCTATACAGCACAGGGATCACAGAGAGGAGGCAGGGGACTAGGCAGCAGAGCTGACACTCTATACAGCCCAGGGTCACACACACAGGAGGCAGGGGACTAGGCAGCAGAGCTGACACTCTATACAGCCCAGGGTCACACACACAGGAGGCAGGGGACTAGGCAGCAGAGCTGACACTCTATACAGCACAGGGATCACACAGAGGAGGCAGGGGACTAGGCAGCAGAGCTGACACTCTATACAGCACAGGGATCACACAGAGGAGGCAGGGGACTAGGCAGCAGAGCTGACACTCTATACAGCACAGGGATCACACAGAGGAGGCAGGGGACTAGGCAGCAGAGCTGATACTCTATACAGCACAGGGATCACACACAGGAGACTAGGGACTAGGCAGCAGAGCTGACACTCTATACAGCACAGGGATCACAGAGAGGAGGCAGGGGACTAGGCAGCAGAGCTGACACTCTATACAGCCCAGGGTCACACACACAGGAGGCAGGGGACTAGGCAGCAGAGCTGACACTCTATACAGCCCAGGGTCACACACACAGGAGGCAGGGGACTAGGCAGCAGAGCTGACACTCTATACAGTACAGGGATCACATACACACTGGGAGACAAGGGACTCGGCAGCAGAGTTGACAATCTATACAGCACAGGGATCACACAGAGGAGGCAGGGGACTAGGCAGCAGAGCTGACACTCTATACAGCACAGGGATCACACACAGGAGGCAGGGGACTAGGCAGCAGAGCCGACACTCTATACAACACAGGGATCAAACACACAGGAGGCACGCGACTAGGCAGCAGAGCTGGCAATCTATAAAACACAGGGATCACACACACAGGAGGCAGGGGACTAGGCAGCAGACCTGACACTCTATACAACACAGGGATCACACACACACACACAGGAGGCAGGGGACTAGGCAGCAGAGCTGACACTCTATACAACACAGGGATCAAACATACAGGAGGCAGGGGACTAGGCAGCAGATCTGACACTCTATACAACACAGGGATCACACACACAGGAGGCAGGCGACTAGGCAGCCGAGCTGACACTCTATACAGCACAGGGATCACACACACAGGAGAGAGGCGACTAGGCAGCAGAGCTGACACTCTATACAACACAGGGATCCCACACACAGGAGCCAGGGGACTAGGCATCAGAGCTGACACTCTATACAGCAAAGGGATCACACACACACAGGAGGCAGGGGACTAGGCAGCAGAGCTGACACTGTATACAGCACAGGGATCACATACACACTGGAGACAAGGGACTCGGCAGCAGAGCTGACAATCTATACAGCACAGGGATCACCCAGAGGAGGCAGGGGACTAGGCAGCAGAGCCGACACTCTATACAACACAGGGATGACACACACAGGAGGCAGGGGACTAGGCAGCAGAGCTGACACTCTATACAGCACAGGGATCTCACACACACGAGGCAGGGGACTAGGCAGCAGAGCTGACACTCTATACAGCACAGGGATCTCACACACACACACACACACACACACACACACACACACGAGGCAGGGGACTAGGCAGCAGAGCTGACACTCTATACAACACAGGGATTAAACACACAGGAGGCAGGGGACTAGGCAGCAGAGCTGACACTCTATACAGCACAGGAATCTCACACACACACACACACACACACAGAAGGCAGGGGACTAGGCAGCAGAGCCGACACTCTATACAGCACAGGGATCACACACACAGGAGGCAGGGGACTAGGCAGCAGAGCTGACACACTATACAACACAGGGATCACACACACAGTAGGAAGGGGACTAGGCAGCAGAGCTGACACTCTATACCACACGGGGATCACACACACACAGCAGGGAACTAGGCAGCAGAGCTGACACTATATACAGCACAGGGATCACACACACAGGAGGCAGGGGACTAGGCAGCAGAGCTGACACTCTATACATCACAGGGATCACACACACACACAGGAGGCAGGGGACTAAGCAGCAGAGCTGACACTATACAGCACAGGGATCACACATAGGAGACTAGGCAGCAGAGCTGACACTATATACAGCACAGGGATCACACACACAGGAGGCAGGGGACTAGGCAGCAGAGCTGACACTCTATACAGCCCAGGGTCACACACACAGGAGGCAGGGGACTAGGCAGCAGAGCTGACAATCTATACAGCACAGGGATCATACACACAGGAGGCAGGGGACTAGGCAGCAGAGCTGACAATCTATACAGCACAGGGATCACACACAGGAGGCAGGGGAGTAGGCAGCAGAGCTGACACTCTATATAGCACAGGGATCTCACACACACACACACGAAACAGGGGACTAGGCAACAGAGCTGACACTCTATACAACACAGGGATCAAACACACAGGAGGCAGGGGACTAGGCAGCAGAGCTGACACTCTATGCAACACAGGGTTCATACACACAGGAGGCAGGCGACTAGGCAGCAGAGCTGGCAATCTATAAAACACAGGGATCACACACACAGGAGGCAGGGGACTAGGCAGCAGACCTGACACTGTATACAGCACAGGGATCACACACACACACACAGGAGGCAGGGGACTAGGCAGCAGAGCTGACACTCTATACAACACAGGGATCAAACACACAGGAGGCAGGGGACTAGGCAGCAGATCTGACACTCTATACAACACAGGGATCACATACACAGGAGGCAGGCGACTAGGCAGCAGAGCTGACACTCTATACAGCACAGGGATCACACACACAGGAGAGAGGCAACTAGGCAGCAGAGCTGACACTCTATACAGCACAGGGATAACACACAGGAGGCAGGGGACTATGCAGCAGAGCTGACACTCTATACAGCACAGGGATTACACACACAGGAGGCAGGGGACTAGGCAGCAGAGCCGACACTCTATACAACACAGGGATCAAACACACAGGAGGCAGGGGACTAGGCAGCAGAGCCGACACACTGGAGACAAGGGACTCGGCAGCAGAGCTGACAATCTATACAGCACAGGGATCACACAGAGGAGGCAGGGGACTAGGCAGCAGAGCAGACACTCTATACAGCACAGGGATCACACACAGGAGGCAGGGGATAAGGCAGCAGAGCTGACACTCTATACAGCACAGGGATCATACACAGGAGGTAGGGGACTAGGCAGCAGAGCTGACACTCTATACAGCACAGGGATCACACACACAGGAGGCAGGGGACTAGGCAGCAGAGCTGACACTCTATACAACACAGGGATCAAACACACAGTAGGCAGGGGACTAGGCAGCAGAGCTGACACTCTATAAAGCACAGGGATCACACACAGGAGGCAGGGGACTAGGCAGCAGAGCTGACACTCTATACAGCCCAGGGTCACACCCACAGGAGACAGGGACTAGGCAGCAGAGCTGAGACGCTATACAGCACAGGGATCACACAGAGGAGGCAGGGGACTAGGCAGCAGAGCTGAGACTCTATACAGCACAGGGATCATACACACAGGAGGCAGGGGACTAGGCAGCTGAGCTGACACTCTATACAGTACAGGGATCACACACACACACACAAATCACACACTGACACAGAAGGCAGGGGACTAGGCAGCAGAGCTGACACTCTATACAGCACAGGGATCATACACACAGGAGGCAGGGGACTAGCCAGCAGAACTGACACTATACAGCACAGGGATTACACACACACTGGAGACAAGGGACTCGGCAGCAGAGTTGACACTCTATACAACACAGGGATAACACACACACACAGGAGGTAGGGGACTAGGCAGCAGAGCTGACACTCTATACAGCACAGGGATCACACACAGGAGACAGGGGACTAGGCAGCAGAGCTGACACTCTATACAGCACAGGGATCACACACACACAGGAGGCAGGGGACTAGGCAGCAGAGCTGACACTCTATACAGCACATGGATCACACACAGGAGACTAGGCAGCAGAGCTGACACTCTATACAGCACAGGGATCACACAGAGGATGCAGGGGACTAGGCAGCAGAGCTGACACTCTATACAGCACAGGGATCACACACAAGAGGCAGGGGACTAGGCAGCAGAGCTGACACTCTATACAGCACAGGGTTACACACACAGGAGGCAGGGGACTAGGCAGCAGAGCTGACACTCTATACAGCACAGGGATCACACACAGGAGACAGGGGACTAGGCAGCAGAGCTGACACTCTATACAGCACAGGGATCACACACACACAGGAGGCAGGGGACTAGGCAGCAGAGCTGACACTCTATACAGCACAGGGATCACACACACAGGAGGCAGGGGACTAGGCAGCAGAGCTGACAATCTATATAGCACAGGGATCACACACACAGAGGAGGCAGGGGACTAGGCAGCATAGCTGACACTCTATACAGCACAGGGATCACACACACACGGGACTGGGCAGCAGAGCTGACACTATACAGCACAGGGATCACACACACACCCACAGGAGGCAGGGGACTAGGCAGCAGAGCTGACACTCTATACAGCACAGGGTCACACACACACAGGAAACAACGGACTAGGCAGCAGAGCTGACACTCTATACAGCACAGGGATCAAACACACAGGAGGCAGGCGACTAGGCAGCAGAGCTGACACTCTATACAGCACAGGGATCACACACACAGGAGGCAGGGGACTAGGTAGCAGAGCTGACACTCTATAAAACACAGGGATCACACACACAGGAGGCAGGGGACTAGGCAGCAGAGCTGACACTCTATACAGCACAGGGATCACACACACACACACACAGGAGGCAGGCGACTAGGCAGCAGAGCTGACACTCTATAAAACACAGGGATTACACACACAGGAGGCAGGGGACTAGGCAGCAGAGCTGACACTATACAGCACAGGGATCACACACACACAGGAAGAAAGGGGACTAGGCAGCCGAGCTGACACTCTATACAGCACAGGGATCACACACACAGGAGGCAGAGGACTAGGCAGCAGAGCTGACACTCTATACAGCACAGAGATCACACACAGACACAGGAGGCAGGGGATTAGGCAGCAGAGCTGACACTCTATACAGCACAGGGTTACACACACAGGAGGCAGGGGGCTAGGCAGCAGAGCTGACACTCTATACAGCACAGGGATCACACACACACAGGAGGCAGGGGACTAGGCAGCAGAGCAGACACTCTATGCAACACAGGGATCACACACACAGTAGGAAGGGGACTAGGCAGCAGAGCCGACACTCTATACCACACGGGGATTACACACACACAGGGGGCAGGGGACTAGGCAGCAGAGCTGACACTCTATACAGCACAGGGATCACACACACAGCAGGGAACTAGGCAGCAGAGCTGACACTATATACAGCACAGGGATCACACACAGGAGGCAGGGGACTAGGCAGCAGAGCTGACACACTATACAACACAGGGATCACACACGCAAGAGGCAGGGGACTAAGCAGCAGAGCTGACACTCTATACAGCACAGGGATCACACATAGGAGACTAGGCAGCAGAGCTGACACTCTATACCGCACAGGGATCACACACAGGAGACAAGGGACTAGGCAGCAGAGCTGACACACTATACAGCACAGTGATCACATACACACTGGAGACTAGGGACAAGGCAGCAGAGCTGACACTCTACACAGCACAGGGATCACACAGAGGAGGCAGGGGACAGGGCAGCAGAGCTGACACTCTATACAGCACAGGGATCACACACACAGGAGGCATGGGACTAGGCAGCAGAGCTGACACTCTATACAGCACAGGGATCACATACACAGGAGGCAGGGGACTAGGCAGCAGAGCTATCACTCTATACAGTACAGAGATCACACACACAGGAGGCAGGGGACTAGGAGGCAGGGGACTAGGCAGCAGAGCTGACACTCTATACAGCACATGGATCACACAGAGGAGGCAGGGGACTAGGCAGCAGAGCTGACACTCTATACAGCCCAGGGTCACACACACAGGAGGCACACACAGGAGGCAGGGGACTAGGCAGCAGAGCTGACACTCTATACAGCACAGGGATCACACACAGGAGGCAGGTGAATAGGCAGCAGAGCTGACACTCCATACAACAGAGGGATCAAACACACAGGAGGCCGGGGATCAGGAGGCAGAGCTGACACTCTATACAGCACAGGGATCACAAACACACACAGGGGACTGGGCAGCAGAGCTGATACTCTATACAGCACAGGGATCACATACACACACACACACGATGCAGGGGACTAGGCAGCAGAACTGACACTCTATATAGCACAGGGATCTCACACACACACACACACGATGCAGGGGACTAGGCAGCAGAGCAGACACTCTATACAGCACAGGGATCGCACACACAAGAGGCAGGGGACTAAGCAGCAGAGCTGACACTCTATACAGCACAGGGATCACACACAGGAGGCAGGTGAATAGGCAGCAGAGCTGACACTCCATAGCACAGGGATCTCACACACACACACACACACACACACACACACACACACACACACGATGCAGGGGACTAGGCAGCAGAGCAGACACTGTATACAGCACAGGGATCACATACACACTGGAGACAAGGGACTCGGCAGCAGAGCTGACAATCTATACAGCACAGGGATCACACACAGGAGGCAGGGGACTAGGCAGCAGAGCTGGCACTCTATACAACACAGGGAACACACACACAGGAGGCAGGCGACTAGGCAGCAGAGCTGACATTCTATACAGCACAGGGATCACACACACAGGAGGCAGGGGACTAGGCAGCCGACCCGACACTCTATACAGCACAGGGATCACACACACAGGAGGCAGGGGACTGGGCAACAGAGCTGAAACTCTATACAGCACAGGGATCACACACACAGGAGGCACGCGACTAGGCAGCAGAGCTGACACTCTATACAACACAGGGATCACACACACAGGAGGCAGGGGACTAGTCAGCAGAGCCGACACTCTATACAACACAGGGATCACACACACACAGGAGGAAAGGGGACTAGGCAGCAGAGCTAAGACACTATACAGCACAGGGATCACACACACAGGAGGCAGGGGACTAGGCAGCAGAGCTGACACTCTATACAGCACAGGGATCACATACACACTGGAGACAAGGGACTCGGCAGCAGAGCTGACAATCTATACAGCACAGGGATCACACAGAGGAGGCAGGGGACTAGGCAGCAGAGCTGACACTCTACACAGCACAGGGATCACACAAAGGATGTAGGGAACTAGGCAGCAGAGCTGACACTCTATACAGCACAGGGATCACACACAGGAGGCAGGTGAATAGGCAGCAGAGCTGACACTCCATACAACAGAGGGATCAAACACACAGGAGGCAGGGGACTAGGCAGCAGAGCTGACACTCTATACAACACAGGGATCACACACACAGGAGGCAGGCGACTAGGCAGCAGAGCTGACACTCTATACAGCACAGGGATCACATACACACTGGAGACAAAAGACTCAGCAGCAGAGCTGACAATCTATACAGCACAGGGATCACACACACAGGAGGCAGGGGACTAGGCAGCAGAGCTGACATTCTATACAGCACAGGGATCACACACACAGGAGGCAGGGGACTAGGCAGCCGACCCGACACTCTATACAGCACAGGGATCACACACACACAGAAGGCAGGGGACTAGGCAGCAGAGCTGACACTCTATACAACACAGGGATCACACACACAGGAGGCAGGCGACTAGGCAGCAGAGCTCACACTCTATACAGCACAGGGATCATACACACAGGAGGCAGGGGACTAGGCAGCAGAACTGACACTCTACACAGCACAGGGATCACACACATAGGAGGCAGGGGACTAGGCAGCAGAGCTGACACTCTATACAGCACATGGATCACACACAGGAGACTAAGCAGCAGAGCTGACACTCTATACAGCACAGGGATCACATACACACTGGAGACAAAAGACTCAGCAGCAGAGCTGACAATCTATACAGCACAGGGATCACACACACAGGAGGCAGGGGACTAGGCAGCAGAGCTGACACTCTTTACAGCACAGGGATCACACACACAGGAGGCAGGGGACTAGGCAGCAGAGCTGACACTCTATACAGCACAGGGTCACACACACACAGGAGGCAGGGGACTAGGCAGCAGAGCTGACACTCTATACAGCACATGGATCACACACAGGAGACTAGGCAGCAGAGCTGACACTCTATACAGCACAGGGATCACATACACACTGGAGATAAAAGACTCAGCAGCAGAGCTGACAATCTATACAGCACAAGGATCACACACAGGAGGAAGGGGACTAGGCAACAGAGCTGACACTCTATACAGCACAGGGATCACACACACAGGAGGCAGGGGACTAGGCAGCAGAGCTGACATTCTATACAGCACAGGGATCACACACACAGGAGGCAGTGGACTAGGCAGCAGAGCTGACACTCTATACAGCACAGGGATTACACACACAGCAAACAGGCAAATAGGCAGCAGAGCTGACACTCTATACAGCACAGGGATCACACACGCACACAGGCAGGGGACCAGGCAGGAGAGCTGACACTCTATACAGAACAAGGATCACACACAGGAGGCAGGGGACTAGGCAACAGAGCTGACACTCTATACAGCACAGGGATCACACACACAGGAGGCAGCGGACTAGGCAGCAGAGTTGACACTCTATACAGCACAGGGATCACACACACAGGAGGCAGGGGACTAGGCAGCAGAGCTGACACTCTATACAGCACAGGGAT
This sequence comes from Gastrophryne carolinensis, assembly GCA_027917425.1. Lineage (NCBI taxonomy): Eukaryota > Metazoa > Chordata > Amphibia > Anura > Microhylidae > Gastrophryne > Gastrophryne carolinensis. The sequence continues at coordinate 280,482,210 of CM051237.1, read as the reverse complement.
CACACACACACACACACACAGGAGGCAGGGGACTAGGCAGCAGAGCTGACACTCTATAATACAACACAGGGATCGAACACACAGGAGGCAGGCGACTAGGCACCAGAGCTGACACTCTATACAGCACAGGGATCACACACACACAGGATGCAGGGGACTAAGAAGCAGAGCTGACACTCTATACAGCACATGGATCACACACAGGAGACTAGGCAGCAGAGCTGACACTCTATACAGCACATGGATCACACACAGGAGACTAGGCAGCAGAGCTGACACTCTATACAGCACAGAGATCACACACACAGGAGGCAGGAAACTGGGCAGCAGAGCTGACACTATACAGCACAGGGATCACACACACAGGAGGCAGGGGACTAGGCAGCAGAGCTGACATTCTATACAGCACAGGGATAACACACAGGAGGCCGGGGACCAGGCAGCAGAGCTGACACACTGTACAGCACAGGGATCACACACACACACACACACAGGGGACTGGGCAGCAGAGCTGACCATCTATACAACACAGGGATCAAACACACAGGAGGCAGGGGACTAGGCAGCAGAGCCGACACTCTATACAGCACAGGGATCACACACACAGGAGGCAGGGGACTAGGCAGCAGAGCTGACACACTATACAACACAGGGATCACACACACACAGCAGGGAACTAGGCAGCAGAGCTGACACTATATACAGCACAGGGATCACACACACAGGAGGCAGGGGACTAGGCAGCAGAGCTGACACTCTATACAGCACAGGGATCACACACACACACACAGGAGGCAGGGGACTAAGCAGCAGAGCTGACACTCTATACAGCACAGGGATCACACACACAAGAGGCAGGGGACTAAGCAGCAGAGCTGACACTATACAGCACAGGGATCACACATAGGAGACTAGGCAGCAGAACTGACACTATATACAGCACAGGGATCACACACACAGGAGGCAGGGGACTAGGCAGCAGAGCTGACACTCTATACAGCCCAGGGTCACACACACAGGAGGCAGGGGACTAGGCAGCAGAGCCGACACTCTATACAACACAGGGATCACACACACACACAGGAGGCAGGGGACTAGGCAGCAGAGCTGACAATCTATACAGCACAGGTATCACACACAGGAGGCAGGGGAGTAGGCAGCAGAGCTGACACTCTATATAGCACAGGGATCACACACACACACACACACACACACACACACACACACACACACACACACGAGGCAGGGGACTAGGCAACAGAGCTGACACTCTATACAACACAGGGATCAAACACACAGGAGGCAGGGGACTAGGCAGCAGAGCTGACACTATGCAACACAGGGTTCATACACACAGGAGGCAGGCGACTAGGCAGCAGAGCTGGCAATCTATAAAACACAGGGATCACACACACAGGAGGCAGGGGACTAGGCAGCAGACCTGACACTGTATACAGCACAGGGATCACACACACACACACAGGAGGCAGGGGACTAGGCAGCAGAGCTGACACTCTATACAACACAGGGATCACATACACAGGAGGCAGGCGACTAGGCAGCAGAGCTGACACTCTATACAGCACAGGGATCACACACACAGGAGAGAGGCGACTAGGCAGCAGAGCTGACACTCTATACAGCACAGGGATAACACACAGGAGGCCGGGGACTATGCAGCAGGGCTGACACTCTATACAGCACAGGGATTACACACACAGGAGGCAGGGGACTAGGCAGCAGAGCCGACACTCTATACAACACAGGGATCAAACACACAGGAGGCAGGGGACTAGGCAGCAGAGCTGACACTCTATACAACACAGGGATCAAACACACAGGAGGCAGGGGACTAGGCAGCAGAGCTGACACTCTATACAACACAGGGATCAAACACACAGGAGGCAGGGGACTAGGCAGCAGAGCTGACACTCTATACAACACAGGGATCAAACACACAGGAGGCAGGGGACTAGGCAGCAGAGCCGACACACTGGAGACAAGGGACTTGGCAGCAGAGCTGACAATCTATACAGCACAGGGATCACACAGAGGAGGCAGGGGACTAGGCAGCAGAGCAGACACTCTATACAGCACAGGGATCACACACAGGAGGCAGGGGATAAGGCAGCAGAGCTGACACTCTATACAGCACAGGGATCATACACAGGAGGTAGGGGACTAGGCAGCAGAGCTGACACTCTATACAGCACAGGGATCACACACACAGGAGGCAGGGGACTAGGCAGCAGAGCTGACACTCTATACAACACAGGGATCAAACACACAGTAGGCAGGGGACTAGGCAGCAGAGCTGACACTATACAGCACAGGGATCATACATACAGGAGACTAGGCAGCAGAGCTGACACTCTATAAAGCACAGGGATCACACACAGGAGGCAGGGGACTAGGCAGCAGAGCAGACACTCTATACAGCACAGGGATCACACACAGGAGGCAGGGGATAAGGCAGCAGAGCTGACACTCTATACAGCACAGGGATCATACACAGGAGGTAGGGGACTAGGCAGCAGAGCTGACACTCTATACAGCACAGGGATCACACACACAGGAGGCAGGGGACTAGGCAGCAGAGCTGACACAGGGATCAAACACACAGTAGGCAGGGGACTAGGCAGCAGAGCTGACACTATACAGCACAGGGATCATACATACAGGAGACTAGGCAGCAGAGCTGACACTCTATAAAGCACAGGGATCACACACAGGAGGCAGGGGACTAGGCAGCAGAGCTGACACTCTATACAGCCCAGGGTCACACCCACAGGAGACAGGGACTAGGCAGCAGAGCTGAGACTCTATACAGCACAGGGATCACACAGAGGAGGCAGGGGACTAGGCAACAGAGCTGACAATCTATACAGCACAGGGATCACACACATACACAGGAGGCAGGGGACTAGGCAGCAGAGCTGAGACTCTATACAGCACAGGGATCATACACACAGGAGGCAGGGGACTAGGCAGCAGAGCTGACACTCTATACAGTACAGGGATCACACACACACACACACACGGATCACACACTGACACAGAAGGCAGGGGACTAGGCAGCAGAGCTGACACTCTATACAGCACAGGAATCATACACACACACACACACACACACACACACACACGGATCACACACTGACACAGAAGGCAGGGGACTAGGCAGCTGAGCTGACACTCTATACAACACAGGGATCAAACACACAGGAGGCAGGGGACTAGGCAGCAGAGCCGACACTCTATACAGCACAGGGATCACATACACACTGGAGACAAGGGACTCGGCAGCAGAGTTGACACTCTATACAACACAGGGATAAATCACACACACAGGAGGTAGGGGACTAGGCAGCAGAGCTGACACTCTATACAGCACAGGGATCACACACACAGGAGGCAGGGGACTAGGCAGCAGAGCTGACACTCTATACAGCACATGGATCACACACAGGAGACTAGGCAGCAGAGCTGACACTCTATACAGCACAGGGATCACACACACAGGAGGCAGGGGACTAGGCAGCAGAGCTGACACTCTATACAGCACAGGGATCACACACAAGAGGCAGGGGACTAGGCAGCAGAGCTGACACTCTATACAGCACAGGGTTACACACACAGGAGGCAGGGGACTAGGCAGCAGAGCTGACACTCTATACAGCACAGGGATCACACAGGAGACAGGGGACTAGGCAGCAGAGCTGACACTCTATACAGCACAGGGATCACACACACACAGGAGGCAGGGGACTAGGCAGCAGAGCTGACACTCTATACAGCACAGGGATCACACACACAGGAGGCAGGGGACTAGGCAGCAGAGCTGACAATCTATATAGCACAGGGATCACACACACAGAGGAGGCAGGGGACTAGGCAGCATAGCTGACACTCTATACAGCACAGGGATCACACACACAGGAAGGGGACTAGGCAGCAAAGCTGACACTCTATACAGCACAGGGATCACACACATACAGGAGGCAGGGGACTAGGTAGCAGAGCCGACACTCTATACAGCACAGGGATCACACACACAGGAGGCAGGCGACTAGGCAGCAGAGCTGACACTCTATACAGCACAGGGATCACACACACAGGAGGCAGGGGACTAGGTAGCAGAGCTGACACTCTATAAAACACAGGGATCACACACACAGGAGGCAGGGGACTAGGCAGCAGAGCTGACACTCTATACAGCACAGGGATCACACACACACAGGAAGAAAGGGGACTAGGCAGCAGAGCTGACACTCTATACAGCACAGGGATCACACACACAGGAGGCAGAGGACTAGGCAGCAGAGCTGACACTCTATACAGCACAGAGATCACACACAGACACTGGAGGCAGGGGACTAGGCAGCAGAGCTGACACTCTATACAGCACAGGGTTACACACACAGGAGGCAGGGGGCTAGGCAGCAGAGCTGACACTCTATACAGCACAGGGATCACACACAGGAGACAGAGGACTAGGCAGCAGAGCTGACACTCTATACAGCACAGGGATCACACACACACAGGAGGCAGGGGACTAGGCAGCAGAGCAGACACTCTATGCAACACAGGGATCACACACACAGTAGGAAGGGGACTAGGCAGCAGAGCCGACACTCTATACCACACGGGGATTACACACACACAGGAGGCAGGGGACTAGGCAGCAGAGCTGACACTATATACAGCACAGGGATCACACACAGGAGGCAGGGGACTAGGCAGCAGAGCTGACACACTATACAGCACAGGGATCACACACGCAAGAGGCAGGGGACTAAGCAGCAGAGCTGACACTCTATACAGCACAGGGATCACACACACACACACACACACAGGAGGCAGGGGACTAAGCAGCAGAGCTGACACTCTATACAGCACAGGGATCACACACACACACACACACACAGGAGGCAGGGGACTAAGCAGCAGAGCTGACACTCTATACAGCACATGGATCACACAAAGGAGACTAGGCAGCAGAGCTGACACTCTATACCGCACAGGGATCACACACAGGAGACTAGGGACAAGGCAGCAGAGCTGACACTCTACACAGCACAGGGATCACACAGAGGAGGCAGGGGACAGGGCAGCAGAGCTGACACTCTATACAGCACAGGGATCACACACACAGGAGGCATGGGACTAGGCAGCAGAGCTGACACTCTATACAGCACAGGGATCACATACACAAGAGGCAGGGGACTAGGCAGCAGAGCTATCACTCTATACAGCACAGATATCACACACACAGGAAGCATGGGACTAGGCAGCAGAGCTGACACTCTATACAGCACAGGGATCACACACAGGAGGCAGGGGACTAGGCAACAGAGCTGAAACTCTATACAGCACAGGGATCACATACACACAGGAGGCAGGGGACTAGGCAGCAGAGCTGACACTCTATACAACACAGGGATCAAACACACAGGAGACACACGACTAGGCAGCAGAGCTGACACTCTATACAACACAGGGATCACACACACAGGAGGCAGGCGACTAGGCAGCAGAGCTGACACTCTATACAGCACAGGAATCAAACACACAGGAGACACACGACTAGGCAGCAGAGCCGACACTCTATACAACACAGGGATCACACACACACACAGGAGGCAGGGGACTAGGCAGCAGAGCCGACACTCTAAACAACACAGGGATCACACACACACACACAGGAGGCAGGGGACTAGGCAGCAGAGCTGACACACTATACAGCACAGGGATCACACACACAGGAGGCAGGGGACTAGGCAGCAGAGCTGACACTCTATACAGCACATGGATCACACACACAGGAGACTAGGCAGCAGAGCTGACACTCTATACAGCACAGGGATCACACACAGGAGGCAGGGGACTAGGCAGCAGAGCTGACACTCTATACAGCACAGGGATAACACAAAGGAGGCAGGGGACTAGGCAGCAGAGCTGACACTCTATACAGCACAGGGATCACACACAGGAGGCAGGGGACTAGGCAGCAGAGCTGACACTCTATACAGCACAGGGATCACACACAGGAGGCAGGGGACTAGGCAGCAGAGCTGACACTCTATGATACAACACAGGGATCAAACACACAGGAGGCAGTGGACTAGGCAGCAGAGCTGACACTCTATGATACAACACAGGGATCAAACACACAGGAGGCAGTGGACTAGGCAGCAGAGCTGACACTCTATACAGCACAGGGATTACACACACAGCAAACAGGCAACTAGGCAGCAGAGCTGACACTCTATAGAGCACAGGGATCACACACAGATGGCAGGGGACTAGGCAGCAGAGCTGACACTCTATACAGCCCAGGGTCACACACAGGAGACTAGGCAGCAGAGCTGACACTCTATACAGCACAGGGATCACACACAGGAGGCAGGGGACTAGGCAGCAGAGCTGACACTCTATACAGCCCAGGGTCACACACACAGGAGGCAGGGGACTAGGCAGCAGAGCTGACACTCTATACAGCACAGGGATCACATACACACTGGACACAAGGGACTCGGCAGCAGAGCTGACAATCTATACAGCACAGGGATCACACACACACACGAGGCAGGGGACTAGGCAGCAGAGCTGACACTCTATACAACACAGGGATCACACACGCAGGAGGCAGGCAACTAGGCAGCAGAACTGACACTCTATACAGCACAGGGATCACACACACAGGAGGCAGGGGACTAGGCAGCAGAGCTAACACTCTATACAGCACAGGGATCACACACAAGAGGCAGGGGACTAGGCAGCAGAGCTGACACTCTATACAGCACAGGGATCACACACAAGAGGCAGGGGACTAGGCAGCAGAGCTGACACTCTATACAGCACAGGGATCACACACAGGAGACAGGGGACTAGGCAGCAGAGCTGACACTCTATACAGCACAGGGATCACACACACACACACATGGTAGGCAGGGGACTAGGCAGCAGAGCCGACACTCTATAAAGCACAGGGATCACACACACACAGGAGGCAGGGGACTAGGCAGCAGAGCTGACACTCTATACAGCACAGGGATCGCACACACAGGAGGCAGGGGACTAGGCAGCCGACCCGACACTCTATACAGCACAGGGATCACACACAGGAGGCAGGGGAGTAGGCAGCAGAGCTGACACTCTATATAGCACAGGGATCACACACACACACACACACACACACACGAGGCAGGGGACTAGGCAACAGAGCTGACACTCTATACAACACAGGGATCAAACACACAGGAGGCAGGGGACTAGGCAGCAGAGCTGACACTATGCAACACAGGGTTCATACACACAGGAGGCAGGCGACTAGGCAGCAGAGCTGGCAATCTATAAAACACAGGGATCACACACACAGGAGGCAGGGGACTAGGCAGCAGACCTGACACTGTATACAGCACAGGGATCACACACACACACACACAGGAGGCAGGGGACTAGGCAGCAGAGCTGACACTCTATACAACACAGGGATCACATACACAGGAGGCAGGCGACTAGGCAGCAGAGCTGACACTCTATACAGCACAGGGATCACACACACAGGAGAGAGGCGACTAGGCAGCAGAGCTGACACTCTATACAGCACAGGGATAACACACAGGAGGCCGGGGACTATGCAGCAGGGCTGACACTCTATACAGCACAGGGATTACACACACAGGAGGCAGGGGACTAGGCAGCAGAGCCGACACTCTATACAACACAGGGATCAAACACACAGGAGGCAGGGGACTAGGCAGCAGAGCTGACACTCTATACAACACAGGGATCAAACACACAGGAGGCAGGGGACTAGGCAGCAGAGCTGATACTCTATACAACACAGGGATCAAACACACAGGAGGCAGGGGACTAGGCAGCAGAGCTGACACTCTATACAACACAGGGATCAAACACACAGGAGGCAGGGGACTAGGCAGCAGAGCCGACACACTGGAGACAAGGGACTCGGCAGCAGAGCTGACAATCTATACAGCACAGGGATCACACAGAGGAGGCAGGGGACTAGGCAGCAGAGCAGACACTCTATACAGCACAGGGATAACACACAGGAGGCCGGGGACTATGCAGCAGAGCTGACACTCTATACAGCACAGGGATCATACACAGGAGGTAGGGGACTAGGCAGCAGAGCTGACACTCTATACAGCACAGGGATCACACACACAGGAGGCAGGGGACTAGGCAGCAGAGCTGACACTCTATACAACACAGGGATCAAACACACAGTAGGCAGGGGACTAGGCAGCAGAGCTGACACTATACAGCACAGGGATCATACACACAGGAGACTAGGCAGCAGAGCTGACACTCTATAAAGCACAGGGATCACACACAGGAGGCAGGGGACTAGGCCGCAGAGCTGACACTCTATACAGCCCAGGGTCACACCCACAGGAGACAGGGACTAGGCAGCAGAGCTGAGACTCTATACAGCACAGGGATCACACAGAGGAGGCAGGGGACTAGGCAACAGAGCTGACAATCTATACAGCACAGGGATCACACACAGGAGGCAGGGGACTAGGCAGCAGAGCTGAGACTCTATACAGCACAGGGATCATACACACAGGAGGCAGGGGACTAGGCAGCAGAGCTGACACTCTATACAGTACAGGGATCACACACACACACACACACACACACACACACACACACACGGATCACACACTGACACAGAAGGCAGGGGACTAGGCAGCAGAGCTGACACTCTATACAGCACAGGGATCATACACACACACACACGGATCACACACTGATACAGAAGGCAGGGGACTAGGCAGCTGAGCTGACACTCTATACAACACAGGGATCAAACACACAGGAGGCAGGGGACTAGGCAGCAGAGCCGACACTCTATACAGCACAGGGATCACATACACACTGGAGACAAGGGACTCGGCAGCAGAGTTGACACTCTATACAACACAGGGATAACACACACACACAGGAGGTAGGGGACTAGGCAGCAGAGCTGACACTCTATACAGCACAGGGATCACACACACAGGAGGCAGGGGACTAGGCAGCAGAGCTGACACTCTATACAGCACATGGATCACACACAGGAGACTAGGCAGCAGAGCTGACACTCTATACAGCACAGGGATCACACAGAGGATGCAGGGGACTAGGCAGCAGAGCTGACACTCTATACAGCACAGGGATCACACACAAGAGGCAGGGGACTAGGCAGCAGAGCTGACACTCTATACAGCACAGGGTTACACACACAGGAGGCAGGGGACTAGGCAGCAGAGCTGACACTCTATACAGCACAGGGATCACACAGGAGACAGGGGACTAGGCAGCAGAGCTGACACTCTATACAGCACAGGGATCACACACACACAGGAGGCAGGGGACTAGGCAGCAGAGCTGACACTCTATACAGCACAGGGATCACACACACAGGAGGCAGGGGACTAGGCAGCAGAGCTGACAATCTATATAGCACAGGGATCACACACACAGAGGAGGCAGGGGACTAGGCAGCATAGCTGACACTCTATACAGCACAGGGATCACACACACACAGGAAGGGGACTAGGCAGCAAAGCTGACACTCTATACAACACAGGGATCACACACATACAGGAGGCAGGGGACTAGGTAGCAGAGCCGACACTCTATACAGCACAAGGATCACACACACACGGGACTGGGCAGCAGAGCTGACACTCTATACAGCACAGGGTCACACACACACAGGAAACAACGGACTAGGCAGCAGAGCTGACACTCTATACAACACAGGGATCAAACACACAGGAGGCAGGCGACTAGGTAGCAGAGCTGACACTCTATAAAACACAGGGATCACACACACAGGAGGCAGGGGACTAGGCAGCAGAGCTGACACTCTATACAGCACAGGGATCACACACACACAGGAAGAAAGGGGACTAGGCAGCAGAGCTGACACTCTATACAGCACAGGGATCACACACACAGGAGGCAGAGGACTAGGCAGCAGAGCTGACACTCTATACAGCACAGAGATCACACACAGGAGGCAGGGGACTAGGCAGCAGAGCTGACACTCTATACAGCACAGGGTTACACACACAGGAGGCAGGGGGCTAGGCAGCAGAGCTGACACTCTATACAGCACAGGGATCACACACAGGAGACAGAGGACTAGGCAGCAGAGCTGACACTCTATACAGCACAGGGATCACACACACACAGGAGGCAGGGGACTAGGCAGCAGAGCAGACACTCTATGCAACACAGGGATCACACACACAGTAGGAAGGGGACTAGGCAGCAGAGCCGACACTCTATACCACACGGGGATTACACACACACAGGAGGCAGGGGACTAGGCAGCAGAGCTGACACTCTATACAGCACAGGGATCACACACAGGAGGCAGGGGACTAGGCAGCAGAGCTGACACTCTATACAGCACAGGGATCACATACACACTGGACACAAGGGACTCGGCAGCAGAGCTGACAATCTATACAGCACAAGGATCACATACACACGAGGCAGGGGACTAGGCAGCAGAGCTGACACTCTATACAGCACAGGGATCACACACACACGAGGCAGGGGACTAGGCAGCAGAGCTGACACTCTATACAACACAGGGATCACACACGCAGGAGGCAGGCAACTAGGCAGCAGAGCTGACACTCTATACAGCACAGGGATCACACACACAGGAGGCAGGGGACTAGGCAGCAGAGCTAACACTCTATACAGCACAGGGATCACACACAAGAGGCAGGGGACTAGGCAGCAGAGCTGACACTCTATACAGCACAGGGATCACACACAGGAGACAGGGGACTAGGCAGCAGAGCTGACACTCTATACAGCACAGGGATCACACACACACACACATGGTAGGCAGGGGACTAGGCAGCAGAGCCGACACTCTATAAAGCACAGGGATCACACACACACAGGAGGCAGGGGACTAGGCAGCAGAGCTGACACTCTATACAGCACAGGGATCGCACACACAGGAGGCAGGGGACTAGGCAGCCGACCCGACACTCTATACAGCACAGGGATCACACACACACAAAAGGCAGGGGACTAGGCAGCAGAGCTGACACTCTATACAACACAGGGATCACAAACACAGGAGACAAGGGACTAGGCAGCAGAGCTGACACTCTACAGCACAGGGATCACACACACAGGATAGAGTGTCAGCTCTGCTGCCTAGTCCCTTGTCTCCTGTGTTTGTGATCCCTGTGTTGTATAGAGTGTCAGCTCTGCTGCCTAGTCCCCTGCCTTTTGTGTGTGTGTGATCCCTGTGCTGTATAGAGTGTCGGGTCGGCTGCCTAGTCCCCTGCCTCCTGTGTGTGCGATCCCTGTGCTGTATAGAGTGTCAGCTCTGCTGCCTAGTCCCCTGCCTCCTGTGTGTGTGTGATCCCTGTGCTTTATAGAGTGTCGGCTCTGCTGCCTAGTCCCCTGCCTACCATGTGTGTGTGTGTGTGATCCCTGTGCTGTATAGAGTGTCAGCTCTGCTGCCTAGTCCCCTGTCTCCTGTGTGTGATCCCTGTGCTGTATAGAGTGTCAGCTCTGCTGCCTAGTCCCCTGCCTCTTGTGTGTGATCCCTGTGCTGTATAGAGTGTTAGCTCTGCTGCCTAGTCCCCTGCCTCCTGTGTGTGTGATCCCTGTGCTGTATAGAGTGTCAGCTCTGCTGCCTAGTTGCCTGCCTCCTGCGTGTGTGATCCCTGTGTTGTATAGAGTGTCAGCTCTGCTGCCTAGTCCCCTGCCTCGTGTGTGTGTGATCCCTGTGCTGTATAGAGTGTCAGCTCTGCTGCCTAGTCCCCTGCCTCCTGTGTGTGTGATCCCTGTGCTGTATAGAGTGTCAGCTCTGCTGCCTAGTCCCTTGTCTCCTGTGTATGTGATCCTTGTGCTGTATAGATTGTCAGCTCTGCTGCCTAGTCCCCTGCCTCCTGTGTGAGTGTGGTCCCTGTACTTTATAGAATGTCAGCTCTGCTGCCTAGTCCCCTCCTCCTGTGTGTGTGATCCCTATGTTGTATAGAGTGTCAGCTCTACTGCCTAGTCGCCTCTATCCTGTGTGTGATCCCTGTGCTGTATAGAGGCGACTAGGCAGCAGAGCTGACACTCTATACAACATAGGGATCACACACACAGGAGGAGGGGACTAGGCAGCAGAGCTGACAATCTATACAGCACAAGGATCACATACACAGGAGACAAGGGACTAGGCAGCAGAGCTGACACTCTATACAGCACAGGGATCACACAGAGGAGGCAGGGGACTAGGCAGCAGAGCTGACACTATACAGCACATGGATCACACACACAGGAGGCAGGGGACTAGGCAGCAGAGCTGACACTCTATACAGCACAGGGATCACACAGAGGAGGCAGGGGACTAGGCAGCAGAGCTGACACTCTATACAGTACAGGGATCACATACACACTGGGAGACAAGGGACTCGGCAGCAGAGTTGACAATCTATACAGCACAGGGATCACACAGAGGAGGCAGGGGACTAGGCAGCAGAGCTGACACTCTATACAGCACAGGGATCACACAGGAGGCAGGGAACTAGGCAGCAGAGCTGACACTCTATACAGCACAGGGATCACACACACACACACACACAGGAGGCAGGGGACTAGGCAGCAGAGCTGACACTCTATACAGCACAGGGATCACACACAGGAGGCAGGGGACCAGGCAACAGAGCTGACACTCTATACAGCACAGGGATCACATACACAGGAGGCAGGGGACTAGGCAGCAGAGCCGACACTCTATACAACACAGGGATCAAACACACAGGAGGCACGCGACTAGGCAGCAGAGCTGGCAATCTATAAAACACAGGGATCACACACACAGGAGGCAGGGGACTAGGCAGCAGACCTGACACTGTATACAGCACAGGGATCACACACACACACACAGGAGGCAGGGGACTAGGCAGCAGAGCTGACACTCTATACAACACAGGGATCACATACACAGGAGGCAGGCGACTAGGCAGCAGAGCTGACACTCTATACAGCACAGGGATCACACACACAGGAGAGAGGCGACTAGGCAGCAGAGCTGACACTCTATACAGCACAGGGATAACACACAGGAGGCCGGGGACTATGCAGCAGGGCTGACACTCTATACAGCACAGGGATTACACACACAGGAGGCAGGGGACAAGGCAGCAGAGCCGACACTCTATACAACACAGGGATCAAACACACAGGAGGCAGGGGACTAGGCAGCAGACCTGACACTGTATACAGCACAGGGATCACACACACACACACAGGAGGCAGGGGACTAGGCAGCAGAGCTGACACTCTATACAACACAGGGATCACATACACAGGAGGCAGGCGACTAGGCAGCAGAGCTGACACTCTATACAGCACAGGGATCACACACACAGGAGAGAGGCGACTAGGCAGCAGAGCTGACACTCTATACAGCACAGGGATAACACACAGGAGGCCGGGGACTATGCAGCAGGGCTGACACTCTATACAGCACAGGGATTACACACACAGGAGGCAGGGGACAAGGCAGCAGAGCCGACACTCTATACAACACAGGGATCAAACACACAGGAGGCAGGGGACTAGGCAGCAGAGCTGACACTCTATACAACACAGGGATCAAACACACAGGAGGCAGGGGACTAGGCAGCAGAGCTGACACTCTATACAACACAGGGATCAAACACACAGGAGGCAGGGGACTAGGCAGCAGAGCTGACACTCTATACAACACAGGGATCAAACACACAGGAGGCAGGGGACTAGGCAGCAGAGCCGACACACTGGAGACAAGGGACTCGGCAGCAGAGCTGACAATCTATACAGCACAGGGATCACACAGAGGAGGCAGGGGACTAGGCAGCAGAGCAGACACTCTATACAGCACAGGGATAACACACAGGAGGCCGGGGACTATGCAGCAGAGCTGACACTCTATACAGCACAGGGATCATACACAGGAGGTAGGGGACTAGGCAGCAGAGCTGACACTCTATACAGCACAGGGATCACACACACAGGAGGCAGGGGACTAGGCAGCAGAGCTGACACTCTATACAACACAGGGATCAAACACACAGTAGGCAGGGGACTAGGCAGCAGAGCTGACACTATACAGCACAGGGATCATACACACAGGAGACTAGGCAGCAGAGCTGACACTCTATAAAGCACAGGGATCACACACAGGAGGCAGGGGACTAGGCAGCAGAGCTGACACTCTATACAGCCCAGGGTCACACCCACAGGAGACAGGGACTAGGCAGCAGAGCTGAGACTCTATACAGCACAGGGATCACACAGAGGAGGCAGGGGACTAGGCAACAGAGCTGACAATCTATACAGCACAGGGATCACACACAGGAGGCAGGGGACTAGGCAGCAGAGCTGAGACTCTATACAGCACAGGGATCATACACACAGGAGGCAGGGGACTAGGCAGCAGAGCTGACACTCTATACAGTACAGGGATCACACACACACACACACACGGATCACACACTGACACAGAAGGCAGGGGACTAGGCAGCAGAGCTGACACTCTATACAGCACAGGGATCATACACACACACACACACACACACACACACACGGATCACACACTGATACAGAAGGCAGGGGACTAGGCAGCAGAGCTGACACTCTATACAGCACAGGGATCATACACACACACACACACACGGATCACACACTGATACAGAAGGCAGGGGACTAGGCAGCTGAGCTGACACTCTATACAACACAGGGATCAAACACACAGGAGGCAGGGGACTAGGCAGCAGGGCCGACACTCTATACAGCACAGGGATCACATACACACTGGAGACAAGGGACTCGGCAGCAGAGTTGACACTCTATACAACACAGGGATAACACACACACACAGGAGGTAGGGGACTAGGCAGCAGAGCTGACACTCTATACAGCACAGGGATCACACACACAGGAGGCAGGGGACTAGGCAGCAGAGCTGACACTCTATACAGCACATGGATCACACACAGGAGACTAGGCAGCAGAGCTGACACTCTATACAGCACAGGGATCACACAGAGGATGCAGGGGACTAGGCAGCAGAGCTGACACTCTATACAGCACAGGGATCACACACAAGAGGCAGGGGACTAGGCAGCAGAGCTGACACTCTATACAGCACAGGGTTACACACACAGGAGGCAGGGGACTAGGCAGCAGAGCTGACACTCTATACAGCACAGGGATCACACAGGAGACAGGGGACTAGGCAGCAGAGCTGACACTCTATACAGCACAGGGATCACACACACACACAGGAGGCAGGGGACTAGGCAGCAGAGCTGACACTCTATACAGCACAGGGATCACACACACAAGAGGCAGGGGACTAGGCAGCAGAGCTGACAATCTATATAGCACAGGGATCACACACACAGAGGAGGCAGGGGACTAGGCAGCATAGCTGACACTCTATACAGCACAGGGATCACACACACACAGGAAGGGGACTAGGCAGCAAAGCTGACACTCTATACAACACAGGGATCACACACATACAGGAGGCAGGGGACTAGGTAGCAGAGCCGACACTCTATACAGCACAGGGATCACACACACACGGGACTGGGCAGCAGAGCTGACACTCTATACAGCACAGGGATCACACACACACCCACAGGAGGCAGGGGACTAGGCAGCAGAGCTGACACTCTATACAGCACAGGGTCACACACACACAGGAAACAACGGACTAGGCAGCAGAGCTGACACTCTATACAACACAGGGATCAAACACACAGGAGGCAGGCGACTAGGTAGCAGAGCTGACACTCTATACAGCACAGGGATCACACACACACAGGAAGAAAGGGGACTAGGCAGCAGAGCTGACACTCTATACAGCACAGGGATCACACACACAGGAGGCAGAGGACTAGGCAGCAGAGCTGACACTCTATACAGCACAGAGATCACACACAGGAGGCAGGGGACTAGGCAGCAGAGCTGACACTCTATACAGCACAGAGTTACACACACAGGAGGCAGGGGGCTGGGCAGCAGAGCTGACACTCTATACAGCACAGGGATCACACACAGGAGACAGAGGACTAGGCAGCAGAGCTGACACTCTATACAGCACAGGGATCACACACACACACAGGAGGCAGGGGACTAGGCAGCAGAGCAGACACTCTATGCAACACAGGGATCACACACACAGTAGGAAGGGGACTAGGCAGCAGAGCCGACACTCTATACCACACGGGGATTACACACACACAGGAGGCAGGGGACTAGGCAGCAGAGCTGACACTCTATACAGCACAGGGATCACACACACAGCAGGGAACTAGGCAGCAGAGCTGACACTATATACAGCACAGGGATCACACACAGGAGGCAGGGGACTAGGCAGCAGAGCTGACACACTATACAGCACAGGGATCACACACGCAAGAGGCAGGGGACTAAGCAGCAGAGCTGACACTCTATACAGCACAGGGATCACACACACACACACAGGAGGCAGGGGACTAAGCAGCAGAGCTGACACTCTATACAGCACATGGATCACACAAAGGAGACTAGGCAGCAGAGCTGACACTCTATACCGCACAGGGATCACACACAGGAGACAAGGGACTAGGCAGCAGAGCTGACACTCTATACAGCACAGGGATCACACACACAAGAGGCAGGGGACTAGGCAGCAGAGCTGACAATCTATATAGCACAGGGATCACACACACAGAGGAGGCAGGGGACTAGGCAGCATAGCTGACACTCTATACAGCACAGGGATCACACACACACAGGAAGGGGACTAGGCAGCAAAGCTGACACTCTATACAACACAGGGATCACACACATACAGGAGGCAGGGGACTAGGTAGCAGAGCCGACACTCTATACAGCACAGGGATCACACACACACGGGACTGGGCAGCAGAGCTGACACTCTATACAGCACAGGGATCACACACACACCCACAGGAGGCAGGGGACTAGGCAGCAGAGCTGACACTCTATACAGCACAGGGTCACACACACACAGGAAACAACGGACTAGGCAGCAGAGCTGACACTCTATACAACACAGGGATCAAACACACAGGAGGCAGGCGACTAGGTAGCAGAGCTGACACTCTATAAAACACAGGGATCACACACACAGGAGGCAGGGGACTAGGCAGCAGAGCTGACACTCTATACAGCACAGGGATCACACACACACAGGAAGAAAGGGGACTAGGCAGCAGAGCTGACACTCTATACAGCACAGGGATCACACACACAGGAGGCAGAGGACTAGGCAGCAGAGCTGACACTCTATACAGCACAGAGATCACACACAGGAGGCAGGGGACTAGGCAGCAGAGCTGACACTCTATACAGCACAGAGTTACACACACAGGAGGCAGGGGGCTGGGCAGCAGAGCTGACACTCTATACAGCACAGGGATCACACACAGGAGACAGAGGACTAGGCAGCAGAGCTGACACTCTATACAGCACAGGGATCACACACACACAGGAGGCAGGGGACTAGGCAGCAGAGCAGACACTCTATGCAACACAGGGATCACACACACAGTAGGAAGGGGACTAGGCAGCAGAGCCGACACTCTATACCACACGGGGATTACACACACACAGGAGGCAGGGGACTAGGCAGCAGAGCTGACACTCTATACAGCACAGGGATCACACACACAGCAGGGAACTAGGCAGCAGAGCTGACACTATATACAGCACAGGGATCACACACAGGAGGCAGGGGACTAGGCAGCAGAGCTGACACACTATACAGCACAGGGATCACACACGCAAGAGGCAGGGGACTAAGCAGCAGAGCTGACACTCTATACAGCACAGGGATCACACACACACACACAGGAGGCAGGGGACTAAGCAGCAGAGCTGACACTCTATACAGCACATGGATCACACAAAGGAGACTAGGCAGCAGAGCTGACACTCTATACCGCACAGGGATCACACACAGGAGACAAGGGACTAGGCAGCAGAGCTGACACACTATACAGCACAGTGATCACATACACACTGGAGACTAGGGACAAGGCAGCAGAGATGACACTCTACACAGCACAGGGATCACACAGAGGAGGCAGGGGACAGGGCAGCAGAGCTGACACTCTATACAGCACAGGGATCACACACACAGGAGGCATGGGACTAGGCAGCAGAGCTGACACTCTATACAGCACAGGGATCACATACACAAGAGGCAGGGGACTAGGCAGCAGAGCTATCACTCTATACAGCACAGAGATCACACACACAGGAGGCATGGGACTAGGCAGCAGAGCTGACACTCTATACAGCACAGGGATCACACACAGGAGGCAAGGGACTAGGCAGCAGAGCTGACACTCTATGCAGCACAGGGATCACACACAGGAGGCAGGGGACTAGGCAACAGAGCTGAAACTCTATACAGCACAGGGATCACATACACACAGGAGGCAGGGGACTAGGAAGCAGAGCTGACACTCTATACAACACAGGAATCAAACACACAGGAGACACACGACTAGGCAGCAGAGCTGACACTCTATACAACACAGGGATCACACACACAGGAGGCAGGCGACTAGGCAGCAGAGCTGACACTCTATACAGCACAGGAATCACACACACACACAGGAGGCAGAGGACTAGGCAGCAGAGCCGACACTCTATACAACACAGGGATCACACACACACACAGGAGGCAGGGGACTAGACAGCAGAGCCGACACTCTAAACAACACAGGGATCACACACACACACACAGGAGGCAGGGGACTAGGCAGCAGAGCTGACACTACAGCACAGGGATCACACACACAGGAGGCAGGGGACTAGGCAGCAGAGCTGACACTCTATACAGCACATGGATCACACACACAGGAGACTAGGCAGCAGAGCTGAACACTCTATACAGCACAGGGATCACACACAGGAGGCAGGGGACTAGGCAGCAGAGCTGACACTCTATACAGCACAGGGATAACACAAAGGAGGCAGGGGACTAGGCAGCAGAGCTGACACTCTATACAGCACAGGGATCACACACAGGAGGCAGGGGACTAGGCAGCAGAGCTGACACTCTATACAGCACAGGGATCACACACAGGAGGCAGGGGGACTAGGCAGCAGAGCTGACACTCTATGATACAACACAGGGATCAAACACACAGGAGGCAGTGGACTAGGCAGCAGAGCTGACACTCTATGATACAACACAGGGATCAAACACACAGGAGGCAGTGGACTAGGCAGCAGAGCTGACACTCTATACAGCACATGGATCACACACAGGAGACTAGGCAGCAGAGCTGACACTCTATACAGCACAGGGATCACACACAGGAGGCAGGGGACTAGGCAGCAGAGCTGACACTCTATACAGCACAGGGATAACACAAAGGAGGCAGGGGACTAGGCAGCAGAGCTGACACTCTATACAGCACAGGGATCACACACAGGAGGCAGGGGACTAGGCAGCAGAGCTGACACTCTATACAGCACAGGGATCACACACAGGAGGCAGGGGACTAGGGAGCAGAGCTGACACTCTATGATACAACACAGGGATCAAACACACAGGAGGCAGTGGACTAGGCAGCAGAGCTGACACTCTATGATACAACACAGGGATCAAACACACAGGAGGCAGTGGACTAGGCAGCAGAGCTGACACTCTATACAGCACAGGGATTACACACACAGCAAACAGGCAACTAGGCAGCAGAGCTGACACTCTATAGAGCACAGGGATCACACACAGGAGGCAGGGGACTAGGCAGCAGAGCTGACACTCTATACAGCCCAGGGTCACACACAGGAGACTAGGCAGCAGAGCTGACACTCTATACAGCACAGGGATCACACACAGGAGGCAGGGGACTAGGCAGCAGAGCTGACACTCTATACAGCCCAGGGTCAGACCACACAGGAGGCAGGGGACTAGGCAGCAGAGCTGACACTCTATACAGCACAGGGATCACATACACACTGGACACAAGGGACTCGGCAGCAGAGCTGACAATCTATACAGCACAAGGATCACACACACACGAGGCAGGGGACTAGGCAGCAGAGCTGACACTCTATACAGCACAGGGATCACACACACACGAGGCAGGGGACTAGGCAGCAGAGCTGACACTCTATACAACACAGGGATCACACACGCAGGAGGCAGGCAACTAGGCAGCAGAGCTGACACTCTATACAGCACAGGGATCACACACACAGGAGGCAGGGGACTAGGCAGCAGAGCTAACACTCTATACAGCACAGGGATCACACACAAGAGGCAGGGGACTAGGCAGCAGAGCTGACACTCTATACAGCACAGGGATCACACACACACAGGAGGCAGGGGACTAGGCAGCAGAGCTGACACTCTATACAGCACAGGGATCACACACACACACACACACACACACATGGTAGGCAGGGGACTAGGCAGCAGAGCCGACACTCTATAAAGCACAGGGATCACACACACACAGGAGGCAGGGGACTAGGCAGCAGAGCTGACACTCTATACAGCACAGGGGATCGCACACACAGGAGGCAGGGGACTAGGCAGCCGACCCGACACTCTATACAGCACAGGGATCACACACACACAAAAGGCAGGGGACTAGGCAGCAGAGCTGACACTCTATACAACACAGGGATCACAAACACAGGAGACAAGGGACTAGGCAGCAGAGCTGACACTCTATCCTGTGTGTGTGATCCCTGTGCTGTATAGTGTCAGCTCTGCTGCCTAGTCCCCTGCCTCCTGTGTGTGTGATCCCTGTGCTGTATAGAGTGTCAGCTCTGCTGCCTAGTCCCTTGTCTCCTGTGTATGTGATCCTTGTGCTGTATAGATTGTCAGCTCTGCTGCCTAGTCCCCTGCCTCCTGTGTGAGTGTGGTCCCTGTACTTTATAGAATGTCAGCTCTGTTGCCTAGTCCCCTCCTCCTGTGTGTGTGATCCCTATGTTGTATAGAGTGTCAGCTCTACTGCCTAGTCGCCTCTATCCTGTGTGTGATCCCTGTTGCTGTATAGAGGCGACTAGGCAGCAGAGCTGACACTCTATACAACATAGGGATCACACACACAGGAGGAGGGGACTAGGCAGCAGAGCTGACAATCTATACAGCACAAGGATCACATACACAGGAGACAAGGGACTAGGCAGCAGAGCTGACACTCTATACAGCACAGGGATCACACAGAGGAGGCAGGGGACTAGGCAGCAGAGCTGACACTATACAGCACATGGATCACACACACAGGAGGCAGGGGACTAGGCAGCAGAGCTGACACTCTATACAGTACAGGGATCACATACACACTGGGAGACAAGGGACTCGGCAGCAGAGTTGACAATCTATACAGCACAGGGATCACACAGAGGAGGCAGGGGACTAGGCAGCAGAGCTGACACTCTATACAGCACAGGGATCACACAGAGGAGGCAGGGGACTAGGCAGCAGAGCTGACACTCTATACAGCACAGGGATCACACACAGGAGGCAGGGGACTAGGCAGCAGAGCTGACACTCTATACAACACGGGGATCACACACACAGAAGGCAGGGGACTAGGCAGCAGAGCTGACACTCTATACAACACGGGATCACACACACAGGAGGCAGGGGACTAGGCAGCAGAGCTGACACTCTATACAGCACAGGGATCACACACACACACACAGGAGGCAGGGGACTAGGCAGCAGAGCTGACACTCTATACAGCACAGGGATCACACACAGGAGGCAGGGGACCAGGCAACAGAGCTGACACTATACAGCACAAGGGATCACATACACAGGAGGCAGGGGACTAGGCAGCAGAGCCGACACTCTATACAACACAGGGATCAAACACACAGGAGGCACGCGACTAGGCAGCAGAGCTGGCAATCTATAAAACACAGGGATCACACACACAGGAGGCAGGGGACTAGGCAGCAGACCTGACACTGTATACAGCACAGGGATCACACACACACACACAGGAGGCAGGGGACTAGGCAGCAGAGCTGACACTCTATACAACACAGGGATCACATACACAGGAGGCAGGCGACTAGGCAGCAGAGCTGACACTCTATACAGCACAGGGATCACACACACAGGAGAGAGGCGACTAGGCAGCATAGCTGACACTCTATACAGCACAGGGATAACACACAGAGGCCGGGGACTATGCAGCAGGGCTGACACTCTATACAGCACAGGGATTACACACACAGGAGGCAGGGGACTAGGCAAGCAGAGCCGACACTCTATACAACACAGGGATCAAACACACAGGAGGCAGGGGACTAGGCAGCAGAGCTGACACTCTATACAACACAGGGATCAAACACACAGGAGGCAGGGGACTAGGCAGCAGAGCTGACACTCTATACAACACAGGGATCAAACACACAGGAGGCAGGGGACTAGGCATCAGAGCTGACACTCTATACAACACAGGGATCAAACACACAGGAGGCAGGGGACTAGGCAGCAGAGCCGACACCACTGGAGACAAGGGACTCGGCAGCAGAGCTGACAATCTATACAGCACAGGGATCACACAGAGGAGGCAGGGGACTAGGCAGCAGAGCAGACACTCTATACAGCACAGGGATCACACACAGGAGGCAGGGGATAAGGCAGCAGAGCTGACACTCTATACAGCACAGGGATCATACACAGGAGGTAGGGGACTAGGCAGCAGAGCTGACACTCTATACAGCACAGGGATCACACACACAGGAGGCAGGGGACTAGGCAGCAGAGCTGACACTCTATACAACACAGGGATCAAACACACAGTAGGCAGGGGACTAGGCAGCAGAGCTGACACTATACAGCACAGGGATCATACACACAGGAGACTAGGCAGCAGAGCTGACACTCTATACAGCACAGGGATCACACACAGGAGGCAGGGGACTAGGCAGCAGAGCTGACACTCTATACAGCCCAGGGTCACACCCACAGGAGACAGGGACTAGGTAGCAGAGCTGAGACTCTATACAGCACAGGGATCACACAGAGGAGGCAGGGGACTAGGCAACAGAGCTGACAATCTATACAGCACAGGGATCACACACATACACAGGAGGCAGGGGACTAGGCAGCAGAGCTGAGACTCTATACAGCACAGGGATCATACACACAGGAGGCAGGGGACTAGGCAGCAGAGCTGACACTCTATACAGTACAGGGATCACACACACACACACACACACACACGGATCACACACTGACACAGAAGGCAGGGGACTAGGCAGCTGAGCTGACACTCTATACAACACAGGGATCAAACACACAGGAGGCAGGGGACTAGGCAGCAGAGCCGACACTCTATACAGCACAGGGATCACATACACACTGGAGACAAGGGACTCGGCAGCAGAGTTGACACTCTATACAACACAGGGATAAATCACACACACAGGAGGTAGGGGACTAGGCAGCAGAGCTGACACTCTATACAGCACAGGGATCACACACACAGGAGGCAGGGGACTAGGCAGCAGAGCTGACACTCTATACAGCACATGGATCACACACAGGAGACTAGGCAGCAGAGCTGACACTCTATACAGCACAGGGATCACACAGAGGATGCAGGGGACTAGGCAGCAGAGCTGACACTCTATACAGCACAGGGATCACACACAAGAGGCAGGGGACTAGGCAGCAGAGCTGACACTCTATACAGCACAGGGTTACACACACAGGAGGCAGGGGACTAGGCAGCAGAGCTGACACTCTATACAGCACAGGGATCACACAGGAGACAGGGGACTAGGCAGCAGAGCTGACACTCTATACAGCACAGGGATCACACACACACAGGAGGCAGGGGACTAGGCAGCAGAGCTGACACTCTATACAGCACAGGGATCACACACACAGGAGGCAGGGGACTAGGCAGCAGAGCTGACAATCTATATAGCACAGGGATCACACACACAGAGGAGGCAGGGGACTAGGCAGCATAGCTGACACTCTATACAGCACAGGGATCACACACACAGGAAGGGGACTAGGCAGCAAAGCTGACACTCTATACAACACAGGGATCACACACACAGGAGGCAGGGGACTAGGCAGCAGAGCTGATACTCTATACAGCACAGGGATCACACACATACAGGAGGCAGGGGACTAGGTAGCAGAGCCGACACTCTATACAGCACAGGGATCACACACACACAGGAAACAACGGACTAGGCAGCAGAGCTGACACTCTATACAACACAGGGATCAAACACACAGGAGGCAGGCGACTAGGCAGCAGAGCTGACACTCTATACAGCACAGGGATCACACACACAGGAGGCAGGGGACTAGGTAGCAGAGCTGACACTCTATAAAACACAGGGATCACACACACAGGAAGAAAGGGGACTAGGCAGCAGAGCTGACACTCTATACAGCACAGGGATCACACACACAGGAGGCAGAGGACTAGGCAGCAGAGCTGACACTCTATACAGCACAGAGATCACACACAGACACAGGAGGCAGGGGACTAGGCAGCAGAGCTGACACTCTATACAGCACAGGGTTACACACACAGGAGGCAGGGGGCTAGGCAGCAGAGCTGACACTCTATACAGCACAGGGATCACACACAGGAGACAGAGGACTAGGCAGCAGAGCTGACACTCTATACAGCACAGGGATCACACACACACAGGAGGCAGGGGACTAGGCAGCAGAGCAGACACTCTATGCAACACAGGGATCACACATACAGTAGGAAGGGGACTAGGCAGCAGAGCCGACACTCTATACCACACGGGGATTACACACACACAGGAGGCAGGGGACTAGGCAGCAGAGCTGACACTCTATACAGCACAGGGATCACACACACAGCAGGGAACTAGGCAGCAGAGCTGACACTATATACAGCACAGGGATCACACACAGGAGGCAGGGGACTAGGCAGCAGAGCTGACACACTATACAGCACAGGGATCACACACGCAAGAGGCAGGGGACTAAGCAGCAGAGCTGACACTCTATACAGCACAGGGATCACACACACACACACACAGGAGGCAGGGGACTAAGCAGCAGAGCTGACACTCTATACAGCACATGGATCACACAAAGGAGACTAGGCAGCAGAGCTGACACTCTATACCGCACAGGGATCACACACAGGAGACAAGGGACTAGGCAGCAGAGCTGACACACTATACAGCACAGTGATCACATACACACTGGAGACTAGGGACAAGGCAGCAGAGCTGACACTCTACACAGCACAGGGATCACACAGAGGAGGCAGGGGACAGGGCAGCAGAGCTGACACTCTATACAGCACAGGGATCACACACACAGGAGGCATGGGACTAGGCAGCAGAGCTGACACTCTATACAGCACAGGGATCACATACACAAGAGGCAGGGGACTAGGCAGCAGAGCTATCACTCTATACAGCACAGATATCACACACACAGGAGGCATGGGACTAGGCAGCAGAGCTGACACTCTATACAGCACAGGGATCACACACAGGAGGCAGGGGACTAGGCAACAGAGCTGAAACTCTATACAGCACAGGGATCACATACACACAGGAGGTAGGGGACTAGGCAGCAGAGCTGACACTCTATACAACACAGGGATCAAACACACAGGAGACACACGACTAGGCAGCAGAGCTGACACTCTATACAACACAGGGATCACACACACAGGAGGCAGGCGACTAGGCAGCAGAGCTGACACTCTATACAGCACAGGAATCAAACACACAGGAGACACACGACTAGGCAGCAGAGCCGACACTCTAAACAACACAGGGATCACACACACACACAGGAGGCAGGGGACTAGGCAGCAGAGCTGACACACTATACAGCACAGGGATCACACACACAGGAGGCAGGGGACTAGGCAGCAGAGCTGACACTCTATACAGCACATGGATCACACACACAGGAGACTAGGCAGCAGAGCTGACACTCTATACAGCACAGGGATCACACACAGGAGGCAGGGGACTAGGCAGCAGAGCTGACACTCTATACAGCACAGGGATAACACAAAGGAGGCAGGGGACTAGGCAGCAGAGCTGACACTCTATACAGCACAGGGATCACACACAGGAGGCAGGGGACTAGGCAGCAGAGCTGACACTCTATACAGCACAGGGATCACACACAGGAGGCAGGGGACTAGGCAGCAGAGCTGACACTCTATGATACAACACAGGGATCAAACACACAGGAGGCAGTGGACTAGGCAGCAGAGCTGACACTCTATACAGCACAGGGATTACACACACAGCAAACAGGCAACTAGGCAGCAGAGCTGACACTCTATAGAGCACAGGGATCACACACAGATGGCAGGGGACTAGGCAGCAGAGCTGACACTCTATACAGCCCAGGGTCACACACAGGAGACTAGGCAGCAGAGCTGACACTCTATACAGCACAGGGATCACACACAGGAGGCAGGGGACTAGGCAGCAGAGCTGACACTCTATACAGCACAGGGATCACATACACACTGGACACAAGGGACTCGGCAGCAGAGCTGACAATCTATACAGCACAGGGATCACACACACACACGAGGCAGGGGACTAGGCAGCAGAGCTGACACTCTATACAACACAGGGATCACACACGCAGGAGGCAGGCAACTAGGCAGCAGAGCTGACACTCTATACAGCACAGGGATCACACACACAGGAGGCAGGGGACTAGGCAGCAGAGCTAACACTCTATACAGCACAGGGATCACACACAAGAGGCAGGGGACTAGGCAGCAGAGCTGACACTCTATACAGCACAGGGATCACACACAGGAGACAGGGGACTAGGCAGCAGAGCTGACACTCTATACAGCACAGGGATCACACACAGGAGACAGGGGACTAGGCAGCAGAGCTGACACACTATACAGCACAGGGATCACACACACACACATGGTAGGCAGGGGACTAGGCAGCAGAGCCGACACTCTATAAAGCACAGGGATCACACACACACAGGAGGCAGGGGACTAGGCAGCAGAGCTGACACTCTATACAGCACAGGGATCGCACACACAGGAGGCAGGGGACTAGGCAGCCGACCCGACACTCTATACAGCACAGGGATCACACACAGGAGGCAGGGGAGTAGGCAGCAGAGCTGACACTCTATATAGCACAGGGATCACACACACACACACACACACACACGAGGCAGGGGACTAGGCAACAGAGCTGACACTCTATACAACACAGGGATCAAACACACAGGAGGCAGGGGACTAGGCAGCAGAGCTGACACTATGCAACACAGGGTTCATACACACAGGAGGCAGGCGACTAGGCAGCAGAGCTGGCAATCTATAAAACACAGGGATCACACACACAGGAGGCAGGGGACTAGGCAGCAGACCTGACACTGTATACAGCACAGGGATCACACACACACACACACAGGAGGCAGGGGACTAGGCAGCAGAGCTGACACTCTATACAACACAGGGATCACATACACAGGAGGCAGGCGACTAGGCAGCAGAGCTGACACTCTATACAGCACAGGGATCACACACACAGGAGAGAGGCGACTAGGCAGCAGAGCTGACACTCTATACAGCACAGGGATAACACACAGGAGGCCGGGGACTATGCAGCAGGGCTGACACTCTATACAGCACAGGGATTACACACACAGGAGGCAGGGGACTAGGCAGCAGAGCCGACACTCTATACAACACAGGGATCAAACACACAGGAGGCAGGGGACTAGGCAGCAGAGCTGACACTCTATACAACACAGGGATCAAACACACAGGAGGCAGGGGACTAGGCAGCAGAGCTGACACTCTATACAACACAGGGATCAAACACACAGGAGGCAGGGGACTAGGCAGCAGAGCTGACACTCTATACAACACAGGGATCAAACACACAGGAGGCAGGGGACTAGGCAGCAGAGCCGACACACTGGAGACAAGGGACTCGGCAGCAGAGCTGACAATCTATACAGCACAGGGATCACACAGAGGAGGCAGGGGACTAGGCAGCAGAGCAGACACTCTATACAGCACAGGGATCACACACAGGAGGCAGGGGATAAGGCAGCAGAGCTGACACTCTATACAGCACAGGGATCATACACAGGAGGTAGGGGACTAGGCAGCAGAGCTGACACTCTATACAGCACAGGGATCTCACACACACAGGAGGCAGGGGACTAGGCAGCAGAGCTGACACTCTATACAACACAGGGATCAAACACACAGTAGGCAGGGGACTAGGCAGCAGAGCTGACACTATACAGCACAGGGATCATACACACAGGAGACTAGGTAGCAGAGCTGACACTCTATAAAGCACAGGGATCACACACAGGAGGCAGGAGACTAGGCAGCAGAGCTGACACTCTATACAGCCCAGGGTCACACCCACAGGAGACAGGGACTAGGCAGCAGAGCTGAGACTCTATACAGCACAGGGATCACACAGAGGAGGCAGGGGACTAGGCAACAGAGCTGACAATCTATACAGCACAGGGATCACACACAGGAGGCAGGGGACTAGGCAGCAGAGCTGAGACTCTATACAGCACAGGGATCATACACACAGGAGGCAGGGGACTAGGCAGCAGAGCTGACACTCTATACAACACGGGGATCACACACACAGAAGGCAGGGGACTAGGCAGCAGAGCTGACACTCTATACAACACGGGGATCACACACACACGAGGCAGGGGACTAGGCAGCAGAGCTGACACTCTATACAGCACAGGGATCACACACACACACACACAGGAGGCAGGGGACTAGGCAGCAGAGCTGACACTCTATACAGCACAGGGATCACACACAGGAGGCAGGGGACCAGGCAACAGAGCTGACACTCTATACAGCACAGGGATCACATACACAGGAGGCAGGGGACTAGGCAGCAGAGCTGGCAATCTATAAAACACAGGGATCACACACACAGGAGGCAGGGGTCTAGGCAGCAGACCTGACACTGTATACAGCACAGGGATCACACACACAGGAGGCAGGGGACTAGGCAGCAGAGCTGACACTCTATACAACACAGGGATCAAACATACAGGAGGCAGGGGACTAGGCAGCAGATCTGACACTCTATACAACACAGGGATCACATACACAGGAGGCAGGCGACTAGGCAGCAGAGCTGACACTCTATACAGCACAGGGATCACACACACAGGAGAGAGGCGACTAGGCAGCAGAGCTGACACTCTATACAACACAGGGATCCCACACACAGGAGCCAGGGGACTAGGCATCAGAGCTGACACTCTATACAGCACAGGGATCACACACACACAGGAGACTAGGGACTAGGCAGCAGAGCTGACACTGTATACAGCACAGGGATCACATACACACTAGAGACAAGGGACTCGGCAGCAGAGCTGACAATCTATACAGCACAGGGATCACACAGAGGAGGCAGGGGACTAGGCAGCAGAGCTGACACTCTATACAACACAGGGATCACACACACACACAGGAGGCAGGGGACTAGGCAGCAGAGCTGACACTCTATACAGCACAGGGATCTCACACACACGAGGCAGGGGACTAGGCAGCAGAGCTGACACTCTATACAGCACAGGGATCTCACACACACACACACACACACACGAGGCAGGGGACTAGGCAGCAGAGCTGACACTCTATACAACACAGGGATCAAACACACAGGAGGCAGGGGACTAGGCAGCAGAGCCGACACTCTATACAGCACAGGGATCACACACACAGGAGGCAGGGGACTAGGCAGCAGAGCTGACACACTATACAACACAGGGATCACACACACACACAGCAGGGAACTAGGCAGCAGAGCTGACACTATATACAGCACAGGGATCACACACACAGGAGGCAGGGGACTAGGCAGCAGAGCTGACACTATACAGCACAGGGATCACACACACACACACACACACAGGAGGCAGGGGACTAAGCAGCAGAGCTGACACTCTATACAGCACAGGGATCACACACACAAGAGGCAGGGGACTAAGCAGCAGAGCTGACACTATACAGCACAGGGATCACACATAGGAGACTAGGCAGCAGAACTGACACTATATACAGCACAGGGATCACACACACAGGAGGCAGGGGACTAGGCAGCAGAGCTGACACTCTATACAGCCCAGGGTCACACACACAGGAGGCAGGGGACTAGGCAGCAGAGCCGACACTCTATACAACACAGGGATCACACACACACACACACACACACAGGAGGCAGGGGACTAGGCAGCAGAGCTGACACTCTAAACAGCACAGGGATCACACACAGGAGGCAGGGGACTAGGCAGCAGAGCTGACAATCTATACAGCACAGGTATCACACACAGGAGGCAGGGGAGTAGGCAGCAGAGCTGACACTCTATATAGCACAGGGATCACACACACACACACACACACACACACACACACACACACACGAGGCAGGGGACTAGGCAACAGAGCTGACACTCTATACAACACAGGGATCAAACACACAGGAGGCAGGCGACTAGGCAGCAGAGCTGGCAATCTATAAAACACCGGGATCACACACACAGGAGGCAGGGGACTAGGCAGCAGACCTGACACTGTATACAGCACAGGGATCACACACACACACACAGGAGGCAGGGGACTAGGCAGCAGAGCTGACACTCTATACAACACAGGGATCACATACACAGGAGGCAGGCGACTAGGCAGCAGAGCTGACACTCTATACAGCACAGGGATCACACACACAGGAGAGAGGCGACTAGGCAGCAGAGCTGACACTCTATACAGCACAGGGATAACACACAGGAGGCCGGGGACTATGCAGCAGGGCTGACACTCTATACAGCACAGGGATTACACACACAGGAGGCAGGGGACTAGGCAGCAGAGCCGACACTCTATACAACACAGGGATCAAACACACAGGAGGCAGGGGACTAGGCAGCAGAGCTGACACTCTATACAACACAGGGATCAAACACACAGGAGGCAGGGGACTAGGCAGCAGAGCTGACACTCTATACAACACAGGGATCAAACACACAGGAGGCAGGGGACTAGGCAGCAGAGCTGACACTCTATACAACACAGGGATCAAACACACAGGAGGCAGGGGACTAGGCAGCAGAGCCGACACACTGGAGACAAGGGACTCGGCAGCAGAGCTGACAATCTATACAGCACAGGGATCACACAGAGGAGGCAGGGGACTAGGCAGCAGAGCGGACACTCTATACAGCACAGGGATCACACACAGGAGGCAGGGGATAAGGCAGCAGAGCTGACACTCTATACAGCACAGGGATCATACACAGGAGGTAGGGGACTAGGCAGCAGAGCTGACACTCTATACAGCACAGGGATCACACACACAGGAGGCAGGGGACTAGGCAGCAGAGCTGACACTCTATACAACACAGGGATCAAACACACAGTAGGCAGGGGACTAGGCAGCAGAGCTGACACTATACAGCAC
Organism: Gastrophryne carolinensis; assembly: GCA_027917425.1. Taxonomy (NCBI): domain Eukaryota; kingdom Metazoa; phylum Chordata; class Amphibia; order Anura; family Microhylidae; genus Gastrophryne; species Gastrophryne carolinensis. Next base: position 280,450,692 of record CM051237.1, on the reverse strand, counting down.
AGGGATCATACACACAGGAGACTAGGCAGCAGAGCTGACACTCTATAAAGCACAGGGATCACACACAGGAGGCAGGGGACTAGGCAGCAGAGCTGACACTCTATACAGCCCAGGGTCACACCCACACGAGACAGGGACTAGGCAGCAGAGTTGAGACTCTATACAGCACAGGGATCACACAGAGGAGGCAGGGGACTAGGCAACAGAGCTGACAATCTATACAGCACAGGGATCACACACATACACAGGAGGCAGGGGAGTAGGCAGCAGAGCTGAGACTCTATACAGCACAGGGATCATACACACAGGAGGCAGGGGACTAGGCAGCAGAGCTGACACTCTATACAACACGGGGATCACACACACAGAAGGCAGGGGACTAGGCAGCAGAGCTGACACTCTATACAACACGGGGATCACACACACAGGAGGCAGGGGACTAGGCAGCAGAGCTGACACTCTATACAGCACAGGGATCACACACACACACACACAGGAGGCAGGGGACTAGGCAGCAGAGCTGACACTCTATACAACACAGGGATCACATACACAGGAGGCAGGCGACTAGGCAGCAGAGCTGACACTCTATACAGCACAGGGATCACACACACAGGAGAGAGGCGACTAGGCAGCAGAGCTGACACTCTATACAGCACAGGGATAACACACAGGAGGCCGGGGACTATGCAGCAGGGCTGACACTCTATACAGCACAGGGATTACACACACAGGAGGCAGGGGACTAGGCAGCAGAGCCGACACTCTATACAACACAGGGATCAAACACACAGGAGGCAGGGGACTAGGCAGCAGAGCTGACACTCTATACAACACAGGGATCAAACACACAGGAGGCAGGGGACTAGGCAGCAGAGCTGACACTCTATACAACACAGGGATCAAACACACAGGAGGCAGGGGACTAGGCAGCAGAGCTGACACTCTATACAACACAGGGATCAAACACACAGGAGGCAGGGGACTAGGCAGCAGAGCCGACACACTGGAGACAAGGGACTCGGCAGCAGAGCTGACAATCTATACAGCACAGGGATCACACAGAGGAGGCAGGGGACTAGGCAGCAGAGCAGACACTCTATACAGCACAGGGATCACACACAGGAGGCAGGGGATAAGGCAGCAGAGCTGACACTCTATACAGCACAGGGATCATACACAGGAGGTAGGGGACTAGGCAGCAGAGCTGACACTCTATACAGCACAGGGATCACACACACAGGAGGCAGGGGACTAGGCAGCAGAGCTGACACTCTATACAACACAGGGATCAAACACACAGTAGGCAGGGGACTAGGCAGCAGAGCTGACACTATACAGCACAGGGATCATACACACAGGAGACTAGGTAGCAGAGCTGACACTCTATAAAGCACAGGGATCACACACAGGAGGCAGGAGACTAGGCAGCAGAGCTGACACTCTATACAGCCCAGGGTCACACCCACAGGAGACAGGGACTAGGCAGCAGAGCTGAGACTCTATACAGCACAGGGATCACACAGAGGAGGCAGGGGACTAGGCAACAGAGCTGACAATCTATACAGCACAGGGATCACACACAGGAGGCAGGGGACTAGGCAGCAGAGCTGAGACTCTATACAGCACAGGGATCATACACACAGGAGGCAGGGGACTAGGCAGCAGAGCTGACACTCTATACAACACGGGGATCACACACACAGAAGGCAGGGGACTAGGCAGCAGAGCTGACACTCTATACAACACGGGGATCACACACACAGGAGGCAGGGGACTAGGCAGCAGAGCTGACACTCTATACAGCACAGGGATCACACACACACACACACAGGAGGCAGGGGACTAGGCAGCAGAGCTGACACTCTATACAGCACAGGGATCACACACAGGAGGCAGGGGACCAGGCAACAGAGCTGACACTCTATACAGCACAGGGATCACATACACAGGAGGCAGGGGACTAGGCAGCAGAGCTGGCAATCTATAAAACACAGGGATCACACACACAGGAGGCAGGGGACTAGGCAGCAGACCTGACACTGTATACAGCACAGGGATCACACACACAGGAGGCAGGGGACTAGGCAGCAGAGCTGACACTCTATACAACACAGGGATCAAACATACAGGAGGCAGGGGACTAGGCAGCAGATCTGACACTCTATACAACACAGGGATCACATACACAGGAGGCAGGCGACTAGGCAGCAGAGCTGACACTCTATACAGCACAGGGATCACACACACAGGAGAGAGGCGACTAGGCAGCAGAGCTGACACTCTATACAACACAGGGATCCCACACACAGGAGCCAGGGGACTAGGCATCAGAGCTGACACTCTATACAGCACAGGGATCACACACACACAGGAGACTAGGGACTAGGCAGCAGAGCTGACACTGTATACAGCACAGGGATCACATACACACTAGAGACAAGGGACTCGGCAGCAGAGCTGACAATCTATACAGCACAGGGATCACACAGAGGAGGCAGGGGACTAGGCAGCAGAGCTGACACTCTATACAACACAGGGATCACACACACACACAGGAGGCAGGGGACTAGGCAGCAGAGCTGACACTCTATACAGCACAGGGATCTCACACACACGAGGCAGGGGACTAGGCAGCAGAGCTGACACTCTATACAGCACAGGGATCTCACACACACACACACACACGAGGCAGGGGACTAGGCAGCAGAGCTGACACTCTATACAACACAGGGATCAAACACACAGGAGGCAGGGGACTAGGCAGCAGAGCCGACACTCTATACAGCACAGGGATCACACACACAGGAGGCAGGGGACTAGGCAGCAGAGCTGACACACTATACAACACAGGGATCACACACACACACAGCAGGGAACTAGGCAGCAGAGCTGACACTATATACAGCACAGGGATCACACACACAGGAGGCAGGGGACTAGGCAGCAGAGCTGACACTCTATACAGCACAGGGATCACACACACACACACACAGGAGGCAGGGGACTAAGCAGCAGAGCTGACACTCTATACAGCACAGGGATCACACACACAAGAGGCAGGGGACTAAGCAGCAGAGCTGACACTATACAGCACAGGGATCACACATAGGAGACTAGGCAGCAGAACTGACACTATATACAGCACAGGGATCACACACACAGGAGGCAGGGGACTAGGCAGCAGAGCTGACACTCTATACAGCCCAGGGTCACACACACAGGAGGCAGGGGACTAGGCAGCAGAGCCGACACTCTATACAACACAGGGATCACACACACACACACACACACACAGGAGGCAGGGGACTAGGCAGCAGAGCTGACACTCTAAACAGCACAGGGATCACACACAGGAGGCAGGGGACTAGGCAGCAGAGCTGACAATCTATACAGCACAGGTATCACACACAGGAGGCAGGGGAGTAGGCAGCAGAGCTGACACTCTATATAGCACAGGGATCACACACACAGGAGGCAGGGGACTAGGCAGCAGACCTGACACTGTATACAGCACAGGGATCACACACACACACACAGGAGGCAGGGGACTAGGCAGCAGAGCTGACACTCTATACAACACAGGGATCACATACACAGGAGGCAGGCGACTAGGCAGCAGAGCTGACACTCTATACAGCACAGGGATCACACACACAGGAGAGAGGCGACTAGGCAGCAGAGCTGACACTCTATACAGCACAGGGATAACACACAGGAGGCCGGGGACTATGCAGCAGGGCTGACACTCTATACAGCACAGGGATTACACACACAGGAGGCAGGGGACTAGGCAGCAGAGCCGACACTCTATACAACACAGGGATCAAACACACAGGAGGCAGGGGACTAGGCAGCAGAGCTGACACTCTATACAACACAGGGATCAAACACACAGGAGGCAGGGGACTAGGCAGCAGAGCTGACACTCTATACAACACAGGGATCAAACACACAGGAGGCAGGGGACTAGGCAGCAGAGCTGACACTCTATACAACACAGGGATCAAACACACAGGAGGCAGGGGACTAGGCAGCAGAGCCGACACACTGGAGACAAGGGACTCGGCAGCAGAGCTGACAATCTATACAGCACAGGGATCACACAGAGGAGGCAGGGGACTAGGCAGCAGAGCGGACACTCTATACAGCACAGGGATCACACACAGGAGGCAGGGGATAAGGCAGCAGAGCTGACACTCTATACAGCACAGGGATCATACACAGGAGGTAGGGGACTAGGCAGCAGAGCTGACACTCTATACAGCACAGGGATCACACACACAGGAGGCAGGGGACTAGGCAGCAGAGCTGACACTCTATACAACACAGGGATCAAACACACAGTAGGCAGGGGACTAGGCAGCAGAGCTGACACTATACAGCACAGGGATCATACACACAGGAGACTAGGCAGCAGAGCTGACACTCTATAAAGCACAGGGATCACACACAGGAGGCAGGGGACTAGGCAGCAGAGCTGACACTCTATACAGCCCAGGGTCACACCCACACGAGACAGGGACTAGGCAGCAGAGTTGAGACTCTATACAGCACAGGGATCACACAGAGGAGGCAGGGGACTAGGCAACAGAGCTGACAATCTATACAGCACAGGGATCACACACATACACAGGAGGCAGGGGAGTAGGCAGCAGAGCTGAGACTCTATACAGCACAGGGATCATACACACAGGAGGCAGGGGACTAGGCAGCAGAGCTGACACTCTATACAGCACAGGAATCATACACACACACACACACACACACACACACGGATCACACACTGACACAGAAGGCAGGGGACTAGGCAGCTGAGCTGACACTCTATACAACACAGGGATCAAACACACAGGAGGCAGGGGACTAGGCAGCAGAGCCGACACTCTATACAGCACAGGGATCACATACACACTGGAGACAAGGGACTCGGCAGCAGAGTTGACACTCTATACAACACAGGGATAAATCACACACACAGGAGGTAGGGGACTAGGCAGCAGAGCTGACACTATACAGCACAGGGATCACACACACAGGAGGCAGGGGACTAGGCAGCAGAGCTGACACTCTATACAGCACATGGATCACACACAGGAGACTAGACAGCAGAGCTGACACTCTATACAGCACAGGGATCACACAGAGGATGCAGGGGACTAGGCAGCAGAGCTGACACTCTATACAGCACAGGGATCACACACAAGAGGCAGGGGACTAGGCAGCAGAGCTGACACTCTATACAGCACAGGGTTACACACACAGGAGGCAGGGGACTAGGCAGCAGAGCTGACACTCTATACAGCACAGGGATCACACAGGAGACAGGGGACTAGGCAGCAGAGCTGACACTCTATACAGCACAGGGATCACACACACACAGGAGGCAGGGGACTAGGCAGCAGAGCTGACACTCTATACAGCACAGGGATCACACACACAGGAGGCAGGGGACTAGGCAGCAGAGCTGACAATCTATATAGCACAGGGATCACACACACAGAGGAGGCAGGGGACTAGGCAGCATAGCTGACACTCTATACAGCACAGGGATCACACACACAGGAAGGGGACTAGGCAGCAAAGCTGACACTCTATACAACACAGGGATCACACACACAGGAGGCAGGGGACTAGGCAGCAGAGCTGATACTCTATACAGCACAGGGATCACACACATACAGGAGGCAGGGGACTAGGTAGCAGAGCCGACACTCTATACAGCACAGGGATCACACACACACGGGACTGGGCAGCAGAGCTGACACTCTATACAGCACAGGGATCACACACACACCCACAGGAGGCAGGGGACTAGGCAGCAGAGCTGACACTCTATACAGCACAGGGTCACACACACACAGGAAACAACGGACTAGGCAGCAGAGCTGACACTCTATACAACACAGGGATCAAACACACAGGAGGCAGGCGACTAGGCAGCAGAGCTGACACTCTATACAGCACAGGGATCACACACACAGGAGGCAGGGGACTAGGTAGCAGAGCTGACACTCTATAAAACACAGGGATCACACACACAGGAGGCAGGGGACTAGGCAGCAGAGCTGACACTCTATACAGCACAGGGATCACACACACACAGGAAGAAAGGGGACTAGGCAGCAGAGCTGACACTCTATACAGCACAGGGATCACACACACAGGAGGCAGAGGACTAGGCAGCAGAGCTGACACTCTATACAGCACAGAGATCACACACAGACACAGGAGGCAGGGGACTAGGCAGCAGAGCTGACACTCTATACAGCACAGGGTTACACACACAGGAGGCAGGGGGCTAGGCAGCAGAGCTGACACTCTATACAGCACAGGGATCACACACAGGAGACAGAGGACTAGGCAGCAGAGCTGACACTCTATACAGCACAGGGATCACACACACACAGGAGGCAGGGGACTAGGCAGCAGAGCAGACACTCTATGCAACACAGGGATCACACACACAGTAGGAAGGGGACTAGGCAGCAGAGCCGACACTCTATACCACACGGGGATTACACACACACAGGAGGCAGGGGACTAGGCAGCAGAGCTGACACTCTATACAGCACAGGGATCACACACACAGCAGGGAACTAGGCAGCAGAGCTGACACTATATACAGCACAGGGATCACACACAGGAGGCAGGGGACTAGGCAGCAGAGCTGACACACTATACAGCACAGGGATCACACACGCAAGAGGCAGGGGACTAAGCAGCAGAGCTGACACTCTATACAGCACAGGGATCACACACACACACACACAGGAGGCAGGGGACTAAGCAGCAGAGCTGACACTCTATACAGCACATGGATCACACAAAGGAGACTAGGCAGCAGAGCTGACACTCTATACCGCACAGGGATCACACACAGGAGACAAGGGACTAGGCAGCAGAGCTGACACACTATACAGCACAGTGATCACATACACACTGGAGACTAGGGACAAGGCAGCAGAGCTGACACTCTACACAGCACAGGGATCACACAGAGGAGGCAGGGGACATGGCAGCAGAGCTGACACTCTATACAGCACAGGGATCACACACACAGGAGGCAGGGGACTAGGCAGCAGAGCTGACACTCTATACAGCACAGGGATCACATACACAAGAGGCAGGGGACTAGGCAGCAGAGCTATCACTCTATACAGCACAGAGATCACACACACAGGAGGCATGGGACTAGGCAGCAGAGCTGACACTCTATACAGCACAGGGATCACACACAGGAGGCAGGGGACTAGGCAACAGAGCTGAAACTCTATACAGCACAGGGATCACATACACACAGGAGGCAGGGGACTAGGCAGCAGAGCTGACACTCTATACAACACAGGGATCAAACACACAGGAGACACACGACTAGGCAGCAGAGCTGACACTCTATACAACACAGGGATCACACACACAGGAGGCAGGCGACTAGGCAGCAGAGCTGACACTCTATACAGCACAGGAATCAAACACACAGGAGACACACGACTAGGCAGCAGAGCCGACACTCTATACAACACAGGGATCACACACACACACAGGAGGCAGGGGACTAGGCAGCAGAGCCGACACTCTAAACAACACAGGGATCACACACACACACAGGAGGCAGGGGACTAGGCAGCAGAGCTGACACACTATACAGCACAGGGATCACACACACAGGAGGCAGGGGACTAGGCAGCAGAGCTGACACTCTATACAGCACATGGATCACACACACAGGAGACTAGGCAGCAGAGCTGACACTCTATACAGCACAGGGATCACACACAGGAGGCAGGGGACTAGGCAGCAGAGCTGACACTCTATACAGCACAGGGATAACACAAAGGAGGCAGGGGACTAGGCAGCAGAGCTGACACTCTATACAGCACAGGGATCACACACAGGAGGCAGGGGACTAGGCAGCAGAGCTGACACTCTATACAGCACAGGGATCACACACAGGAGGCAGGGGAATAGGCAGCAGAGCTGACACTCTATGATACAACACAGGGATCAAACACACAGGAGGCAGTGGACTAGGCAGCAGAGCTGACACTCTATGATACAACACAGGGATCAAACACACAGGAGGCAGTGGACTAGGCAGCAGAGCTGACACTCTATACAGCACAGGGATTACACACACAGCAAGCAGGCAACTAGGCAGCAGAGCTGACACTCTATAGAGCACAGGGATCACACACAGGAGGCAGGGGACTAGGCAGCAGAGCTGACACTCTATACAGCCCAGGGTCACACACAGGAGACTAGGCAGCAGAGCTGACACTCTATACAGCACAGGGATCACACACAGGAGGCAGGGGACTAGGCAGCAGAGCTGACACTCTATACAGCCCAGGGTCACACACACAGGAGGCAGGGGACTAGGCAGCAGAGCTGACACTCTATACAGCACAGGGATCACATACACACTGGACACAAGGGACTCGGCAGCAGAGCTGACAATCTATACAGCACAGGGATCACACACACACGAGGCAGGGGACTAGGCAGCAGAGCTGACACTCTATACAACACAGGGATCACACACGCAGGAGGCAGGCAACTAGGCAGCAGAGCTGACACTCTATACAGCACAGGGATCACACACAAGAGGCAGGGGACTAGGCAGCAGAGCTGACACTCTATACAGCACAGGGATCACACACAGGAGACAGGGGACTAGGCAGCAGAGCTGACACTCTATACAGCACAGGGATCACACACACACACATGGTAGGCAGGGGACTAGGCAGCAGAGCCGACACTCTATAAAGCACAGGGATCACACACACACAGGAGGCAGGGGACTAGGCAGCAAAGCTGACACTCTACAGCACAGGGATCGCACACACAGGAGGCAGGGGACTAGGCAGCCGACCCGACACTCTATACAGCACAGGGATCACACACAGGAGGCAGGGGAGTAGGCAGCAGAGCTGACACTCTATATAGCACAGGGATCACACACACACACACACACACACACACGAGGCAGGGGACTAGGCAACAGAGCTGACACTCTATACAACACAGGGATCAAACACACAGGAGGCAGGGGACTAGGCAGCAGAGCTGACACTATGCAACACAGGGTTCATACACACAGGAGGCAGGCGACTAGGCAGCAGAGCTGGCAATCTATAAAACACAGGGATCACACACACAGGAGGCAGGGGACTAGGCAGCAGACCTGACACTGTATACAGCACAGGGATCTCACACACACACACACACACACACACACACACACACACACACACACACACACACACACAGGAGGCAGGGGACTAGGCAGCAGAGCTGACACTATACAACACAGGGATCACATACACAGGAGGCAGGCGACTAGGCAGCAGAGCTGACACTCTATACAGCACAGGGATCACACACACAGGAGAGAGGCGACTAGGCAGCAGAGCTGACACTCTATACAGCACAGGGATAACACACAGGAGGCCGGGGACTATGCAGCAGGGCTGACACTCTATACAGCACAGGGATTACACACACAGGAGGCAGGGGACTAGGCAGCAGAGCCGACACTCTATACAACACAGGGATCAAACACACAGGAGGCAGGGGACTAGGCAGCAGAGCTGACACTCTATACAACACAGGGATCAAACACACAGGAGGCAGGGGACTAGGCAGCAGAGCTGACACTCTATACAACACAGGGATCAAACACACAGGAGGCAGGGGACTAGGCAGCAGAGCTGACACTCTATACAACACAGGGATCAAACACACAGGAGGCAGGGGACTAGGCAGCAGAGCCGACACACTGGAGACAAGGGACTCGGCAGCAGAGCTGACAATCTATACAGCACAGGGATCACACAGAGGAGGCAGGGGACTAGGCAGCAGAGCAGACACTCTATACAGCACAGGGATCACACACAGGAGGCAGGGGATAAGGCAGCAGAGCTGACACTCTATACAGCACAGGGATCACACACAGGAGGCAGGTGACTAGGCAGCAGAGCTGACACTCTATACAGCACAGGGATCATACACAGGAGGTAGGGGACTAGGCAGCAGAGCTGACACTCTATACAACACAGGGATCAAACACACAGTAGGCAGGGGACTAGGCAGCAGAGCTGACACTATACAGCACAGGGATCATACACACAGGAGACTAGGCAGCAGAGCTGACACTCTATAAAGCACAGGGATCACACACAGGAGGCAGGGGACTAGGCAGCAGAGCTGACACTCTATACAGCCCAGGGTCACACCCACAGGAGACAGGGACTAGGCAGCAGAGCTGAGACTCTATACAGCACAGGGATCACACAGAGGAGGCAGGGGACTAGGCAACAGAGCTGACAATCTATACAGCACAGGGATCACACACAGGAGGCAGGGGACTAGGCAGCAGAGCTGAGACTCTATACAGCACAGGGATCATACACACAGGAGGCAGGGGACTAGGCAGCAGAGCTGACACTCTATACAGTACAGGGATCACACACACACACACACACACACACACGGATCACACACTGACACAGAAGGCAGGGGACTAGGCAGCAGAGCTGACACTCTATACAGCACAGGGATCATACACACACACACACACACACACACACACACACACACACGGATCACACACTGATACAGAAGGCAGGGGACTAGGCAGCTGAGCTGACACTCTATACAACACAGGGATCAAACACACAGGAGGCAGGGGACTAGGCAGCAGAGCCGACACTCTATACAGCACAGGGATCACATACACACTGGAGACAAGGGACTCGGCAGCAGAGTTGACACTCTATACAACACAGGGATAACACACACACAGGAGGTAGGGGACTAGGCAGCAGAGCTGACACTCTATACAGCACAGGGATCACACACACAGGAGGCAGGGGACTAGGCAGCAGAGCTGACACTCTATACAGCACATGGATCACACACAGGAGACTAGGCAGCAGAGCTGACACTCTATACAGCACAGGGATCACACAGAGGATGCAGGGGACTAGGCAGCAGAGCTGACACTCTATACAGCACAGGGATCACACACAAGAGGCAGGGGACTAGGCAGCAGAGCTGACACTCTATACAGCACAGGGTTACACACACAGGAGGCAGGGGACTAGGCAGCAGAGCTGACACTCTATACAGCACAGGGATCACACAGGAGACAGGGGACTAGGCAGCAGAGCTGACACTCTATACAGCACAGGGATCACACACACACAGGAGGCAGGGGACTAGGCAGCAGAGCTGACACTCTATATAGCACAGGGATCACACACACAGAGGAGGCAGGGGACTAGGCAGCATAGCTGACACTCTATACAGCACAGGGATCACACACACACTGGAAGGGGACTAGGCAGCAAAGCTGACACTCTATACAACACAGGGATCACACACACACAGGAGGCAGGGGACTAGGCAGCAGAGCTGACAATCTATATAGCACAGGGATCACACACACAGAGGAGGCAGGGGACTAGGCAGCATAGCTGACACTCTATACAGCACAGGGATCACACACACACGGGACTGGGCAGCAGAGCTGACACTCTATACAGCACAGGGATCACACACACACCCACAGGAGGCAGGGGACTAGGCAGCAGAGCTGACACTCTATACAGCACAGGGTCACACACACACAGAAAACAACGGACTAGGCAGCAGAGCTGACACTCTATACAACACAGGGATCAAACACACAGGAGGCAGGCGACTAGGTAGCAGAGCTGACACTCTATAAAACACAGGGATCACACACACAGGAGGCAGGGGACTAGGCAGCAGAGCTGACACTCTATACAGCACAGGGATCACACACACACAGGAAGAAAGGGGACTAGGCAGCAGAGCTGACACTCTATACAGCACAGGGATCACACACACAGGAGGCAGAGGACTAGGCAGCAGAGCTGACACTCTATACAGCACAGAGATCACACACAGACACAGGAGGCAGGGGACTAGGCAGCAGAGCTGACACTCTATACAGCACAGGGTTACACACACAGGAGGCAGGGGGCTAGGCAGCAGAGCTGACACTCTATACAGCACAGGGATCACACACAGGAGACAGAGGACTAGGCAGCAGAGCTGACACTCTATACAGCACAGGGATCACACACACACAGGAGGCAGGGTACTAGGCAGCAGAGCAGACACTCTATGCAACACAGGGATCACACACACAGTAGGAAGGGGACTAGGCAGCAGAGCCGACACTCTATACCACACGGGGATTACACACACACAGGAGGCAGGGGACTAGGCAGCAGAGCTGACACTCTATACAGCACAGGGATCACACACACAGCAGGGAACTAGGCAGCAGAGCTGACACTATATACAGCACATGGATCACACAAAGGAGACTAGGCAGCAGAGCTGACACTCTATACCGCACAGGGATCACACACAGGAGACAAGGGACTAGGCAGCAGAGCTGACACACTATACAGCACAGTGATCACATACACACTGGAGACTAGGGACAAGGCAGCAGAGATGACACTCTACACAGCACAGGGATCACACAGAGGAGGCAGGGGACAGGGCAGCAGAGCTGACACTCTATACAGCACAGGGATCACATACACAAGAGGCAGGGGACTAGGCAGCAGAGCTATCTCTCTATACAGCACAGAGATCACACACACAGGAGGCATGGGACTAGGCAGCAGAGCTGACACTCTATACAGCACAGGGATCACACACAGGAGGCAAGGGACTAGGCAGCAGAGCTGACACTCTATGCAGCACAGGGATCACACACAGGAGGCAGGGGACTAGGCAACAGAGCTGAAACTCTATACAGCACAGGGATCACATACACACAGGAGGCAGGGGACTAGGAAGCAGAGCTGACACTCTATACAACACAGGGATCACACACACAGGAGGCAGGCGACTAGGCAGCAGAGCTGACACTCTATACAGCACAGGAATCACACACACAGGAGGCAGAGGACTAGGCAGCAGAGCCGACACTCTATACAACACAGGGATCACACACACACACAGGAGGCAGGGGACTAGGCAGCAGAGCCGACACTCTAAACAACACAGGGATCACACACACACACAGGAGGCAGGGGACTAGGCAGAAGAGCTGACACACTATACAGCACAGGGATCACACACACAGGAGGCAGGGGACTAGGCAGCAGAGCTGACACTCTATACAGCACATGGATCACACACACAGGAGACTAGGCAGCAGAGCTGACACTCTATACAGCACAGGGATCACACACAGGAGGCAGGGGACTAGGCAGCAGAGCTGACACTCTATACAGCACAGGGATAACACAAAGGAGGCAGGGGACTAGGCAGCAGAGCTGACACTCTATACAGCACAGGGATCACACACAGGAGGCAGGGGACTAGGCAGCAGAGCTGACACTCTATACAGCACAGGGATCACACACAGGAGGCAGGGGACTAGGCAGCAGAGCTGACACTCTATGATACAACACAGGGATCAAACACACAGGAGGCAGTGGACTAGGCAGCAGAGCTGACACTCTATGATACAACACAGGGATCAAACACACAGGAGGCAGTGGACTAGGCAGCAGAGCCGACACTCTATACAGCACAGGGATTACACACACAGCAAACAGGCAACTAGGCAGCAGAGCTGACACTCTATAGAGCACAGGGATCACACACAGGAGGCAGGGGACTAGGCAGCAGAGCTGACACTCTATACAGCCCAGGGTCACACACAGGAGACTAGGCAGCAGAGCTGACACTCTATACAGCACAGGGATCACACACAGGAGGCAGGGGACTAGGCAGCAGAGCTGACACTCTATACAGCCCAGGGTCACACACACAGGAGGCAGGGGACTAGGCAGCAGAGCTGACACTCTATACAGCACAGGGATCACATACACACTGGACACAAGGGACTCGGCAGCAGAGCTGACAATCTATACAGCACAAGGATCACACACACACGAGGCAGGGGACTAGGCAGCAGAGCTGACACTCTATACAGCACAGGGATCACACACACACACGAGGCAGGGGACTAGGCAGCAGAGCTAACACTCTATACAGCACAGGGATCACACACAAGAGGCAGGGGACTAGGCAGCAGAGCTGACACTCTATACAGCACAGGGATCACACACAGGAGACAGGGGACTAGGCAGCAGAGCTGACACTCTATACAGCACAGGGATCACACACACACACACATGGTAGGCAGGGGACTAGGCAGCAGAGCCGACACTCTATAAAGCACAGGGATCACACACACACAGGAGGCAGGGGACTAGGCAGCAGAGCTGACACTCTATACAGCACAGGGATCACACACACACAAAAGGCAGGGGACTAGGCAGCAGAGCTAACAATCTATACAGCACAGGGATCACACAGAGGAGGCAGGGGACTAGGCAACAGAGCTGACACTCTATACAGCCCAGAGATCACACACACACAGGAGGCAGGCGACTAGGCAGCAGAGCTCACACTCTATACAGCACAGGGATCACATACACACTGGAGAGAAAAGACTCGGCAGCAGAGCTGAAACTCTATACAGCACAGGGATCACACACACAGGAGGCACGCGACTAGGCAGCAGAGCTGACACTCTATACAACACAGGGATCACACACACACACAGGAGGAAAGGGGACTAGGCAGCAGAGCCAAGACACTATACAGCACAGGGATCACACACACAGGAGGCAGGGGACTAGTCAGCAGAGCTGACACTCTATACAGCACAGGGATCGCACACACAGGAGGCAGGGGACTAGGCAACAGAGCTGACACTCTATACAGCACAGGGATCATACACACAGGAGGCAGGGGACTAGGCAGCAGAACTGACACTCTACACAGCACAGGGATCACACACATAGGAGGCAGGGGACTAGCCAGCAGAGCTGACACTCTATACAGCACATGGATCACACACAGGAGACTAGGCAGCAGAGCTGACACTCTATACAGCACAGGGATCACACACACAGGAGGCAGGGGACTAGGCAGCCGACCCGACACTCTATACAGCACAGGGATCACACACACACAGGAGGCAGGGGACTAGGCAGCAGAGCTGACACTCTATACAACATAGGGATCACATACACACTGGAGACAAGGGACTCGGCAGCAGAGCTGACAATCTATACAGCACAGGGATCACACAGAGGAGGCAGGGGACTAAGCAGCAGAGCTGACACTCTATACAGCACAGGGATCACACACACACACACAGGAGGCAGGGGACTAAGCAGCAGAGCTGACAATCTATACAGCACAGGGATCACACAGAGGAGGCAGGGGACAAGGCAACAGAGCTGAAACTCTATACAGCACAGGGATCACACACACAGGAGGCAGGGGACTAGTCAGCAGAGCCGACACTCTATACAACACAGGGATCACACACACACAGGAGGAAAGGGGACTAGGCAGCAGAGCTAAGACACTATACAGCACAGGGATCACACACACAGGAGGCAGGGGACTAGGCAGCAGAGCTGACACTCTATACAGCACAGGGATCACATACACACTGGAGACAAGGGACTCGGCAGCAGAGCTGACAATCTATACAGCACAGGGATCACACAGAGGAGGCAGGGGACTAGGCAGCAGAGCTGACACTCTACACAGCACAGGGATCACACAAAGGATGTAAGGAACTGGGCAGCAGAGCTGACACTCTATACAGCACAGGGATCACACACAGGAGGCAGGTGAATAGGCAGCAGAGCTGACACTCTATACAGCACAGGGATCACACACAGGAGGCAGGTGAATAGGCAGCAGAGCTGACACTCCATACAACAGAGGGATCAAACACACAGGAGGCAGGGGACTAGGCAGCAGAGCTGACACTCTATACAACACAGGGATCACACACAGGAGGCAGGGGACTAGGCAGCTGAGCTGACACTCTATACAGCACAGGGATCACCCACTTACAGGAGTCAGGGGACTAGGCAGCAGAGCTGACACTCTATACAGCACAGGGATCACACACACAGGAGGCAGGCGACTAGGCAGCAGAGCTGACACTCTATACAGCACAGGGATCACACACAGGAGGCAGGGGACTAGGCAGCAGAGCTGACATTCTATACAGCACAGGGATCACACACACAGGAGGCAGGGGACTAGGCAGCCGACCCGACACTCTATACAGCACAGGGACCACACACACAGGAGGCAGGGGACTAGGCAGCAGAGCTGACACTCTATACAACACAGGGATCACGCACACAGGAGGCAGGCGACTAGGCAGCAGAGCTCACATTCTATACAGCACAGGGATCATACACACAGGAGGCAGGGGACTAGGCAGCAGAGCTGACACTCTATACAGCACAGGGATCACATACACACTGGAGACAAGGGACTCGGCAGCAGAGCTGACAATCTATACAGCACAGGGATCACACAGAGAAGGCAGGGGACTAGGCAACAGAGCTGAAACTCTATACAGCACAGGGATCACACACACAGGAGGCACGCGACTAGGCAGCAGAGCTGACACTCTATACAACACAGGGATCACACACACAGGAGGCAGGGGACTAGTCAGCAGAGCCGACACTCTATACAACACAGGGATCACACACACACACAGGAGGAAAGGGGACTAGGCAGCAGAGCTAAGACACTATACAGCACAGGGATCACACACACACAGGAGGCAGGGGACTAGGCAGCAGAGCTGACACTCTATACAGCACAGGGATCACACACACAGGAGGCAGGGGACCAGGCAGCAGAGCTGACACTCTATACAGCACAGGGTCACACACACAGGAGGCAGGGGACTAGGCAGCAGAGCTGACACTCTATACAGCACAGGGATCACACACACAGGAGGCAGGGGACCAGGCAGCAGAGCTGACACACTGTACAGCACAGGGATCACACACACACACACACACAGGGGACTGGGCAGCAGAGCTGACACTCTATACAGCACAGGGATCACACAGAGGAGGCAGGGGACTCGGCAGCAGAGCTGACACTCTATACAGCACAGGGATCACACACAGGAGGCAGGGGACTAGGCAGCAGAGCTGACACTCTATGCAGCACAGGGATCACACACAGGAGGCAGGGGACTAGGCAGCAGAGCTGACACTCTATACAGCACAGGGATCACACACACACAGGATGCAGGGAACTAAGAAGCAGAGCTGACACTCTATACAGCACAGAGATCACACACACAGGAGGAAGGAAACTGGGCAGCAGAGCTGACACTATACAGCACAGGGATCACACAGAGGAGGCAGGGGACTCGGCAGCAGAGCTGACACTCTATACTGCACAGGGATCACACACAGGAGGCAGGGGACTAGGCAACAGAGCTGAAACTCTATACAGCACAGGGATCACACACACACAGGAGGCAGGGGACTAGGCAGCAGAGCTGACACTCTATACAACACAGGGATCAAACACACAGGAGACACACGACTAGGCAGCAGAGCTGACACTCTATACAACACAGGGATCACACACACAGGAGGCAGGCGACTAGGCAGCAGAGCTGACACTCTATACAGCACAGGAATCACACACACAGGAGGCAGAGGACTAGGCAGCAGAGCCGACACTCTATACAACACAGGGATCACACACACACACAGGAGGCAGGGGAAAAGGCAGCAGAGCTGACACAGTATACAGCACAGGGATCACACACACAGGAGGCAGGGGACTAGGCAGCACAGCTGACACACTGTACAGCACAGGGATATCACACACACACAGGGGACTGGGCAGCAGAGCTGACACTCTATACAGCACAGGGATCACATACACACTGGAGACAAGGGACTCGGCAGCAGAGCTGACAATCTATACAGCACAGGGATCACACACACAGGAGGCAGGGGACTAGGCAGCACAGCTGACACACTGTACAGCACAGGGATCACACACACACACACACACGGGACTAGGCAGCAGAGCTGACACTCTATACAGCACATGGATCACACACAGGAGACTAGGCAGCAGAGCTGACACTCTCTACAGCACAGGGATAACACAAAGGAGGCAGGGGACTAGGCAGCAGAGCTGACACCCTATACAGCACAGGGATCACACACAGGAGGCAGGGGACTAGGCAGCAGAGCTGACACTCTATACAGCACAGGGATAACACAAAGGAGGCAGGGGACTAGGCAGCAGAGCTGACACTCTATACAGCACAGGGATCACACACAGGAGGCAGGGGACTAGGCAGCAGAGCTGACACTCTACACAGCACAGGTATTACACACAGGAGGCAGGGAACTAGGCAGCAGAGCTGACACTCTATACAGCACAGGGATCACACACAGGAGGCAGGGGACTAGGCAGCAGAGCTGACACTCTATGATACAACACAGGGATCAAACACACAGGAGGCAGTGGACTAGGCAGCAGAGCTGACACTCTATACAGCACAGGGATTACACACACAGCAAACAGGCAACTAGGCAGCAGAGCTGACACTCTATACCACAGGGAACACAAACGCACACAGGCAGGGGACCAGGCAGTAGAGCTGACACTCTATAGAGCACAGGGATCACACACAGGAGACTAGGCAGCAGAGCTGACACTCTATACAGCACAGGGATCACACACAGGAGGCAGGGGACTAGGCAGCAGAGCTGACACTCTATACAGCCCAGGGTCACACACACAGGAGGCAGGGGACTAGGCAGCAGAGCTGACACTCTATACAGCACAGGGATCACATACACACTGGACACAAGGGACTCGGCAGCAGAGCTGACAATCTATACAGCACAGGGATCACACACACACGAGGCAGGGGACTAGGCAGCAGAGCTGACACTCTATACAACACAGGGATCACACACACAGGAGGCAGGGGACTAGGCAGCAGAGCTGACACTCTATACAGCACAGGAATCACACACAAGAGGCAGGGGACTAGGCAGCAGAGCTGACACTCTATACAGCACAGGGATCACACACAGGAGACAGGGGACTAGGCAGCAGAGCTGACACTCTATACAGCACAGGGATCACACACACACACACATGGGAGGCAGGGGACTAGGCAGCAGAGCTGACACTCTATACAGCACAGGGATCACATACACACTGGACACAAGGGACTCGGCAGCAGAGCTGACAATCTATAAAGCACAGGGATCACACACACACAGGAGGCAGGGGACTAGGCAGCAGAGCTGACACTCTATACAGCACAGGGATCACACACACAGGAGGCAGGGGACTAAGCAGCAGAGCTAACACTCTATACAGCACATGGATCACACACAGGAGAATAGGTAGCAGAGCTGACACTCTATACAGCACAGGGTCAGACACACAGGAGGCAGGGGACGAGGCAGCAGAGCTGATACTCTATGCAGCACAACGATCACACACAGGAGACAAGGGACTAGGCAGCAGAGCTGATAATCTATACAGAACAGGGATCACGCACACACAGGAGACTAGGGACTAGGCAGCAGAGCTGACAATCTATACAGCACAGGGATCACACACAGGAGGCAGGGGACTAGGCAGCAGAGCTGACACTCTATACAGCCAAGGGTCACACACACAGGAGGCAGGGGACTAGGCAGCAGAGCTGACACTCTATACAGCACAGGGATCACACACAGGAGGCAGGGGACTAGGCAGCTGAGCTGACACTCTATACAGCACAGGGATCACACACATACAGGAGGCAGGGGACTAGGCAGCAGAGCCGACACTCTATACAGCACAGGGATCACACACACACACAGGAGGCAGGGGACTAGGCAGCAGAGCTGACACTCTATACAGCACAGGGATTACACACACAGCAAACAGGCAACTAGGCAGCAGAGCTGACACTCTATACAACACAGGGATCACACACGCACACAGGCAGGGGACCAGGCAGGAGAGCCGACACTATACAGCACAGGGATCACACACAGGAGACTAGGCAGCAGAGCTGACACTCTATACAGCACAGGGTCACACACACAGGAGGCAGGGGACTAGGCAGCAGAGCTGATACTCTATGCAGCACAGGGATCACACACAGGAGACAAGGGACTAGGCAGCAGAGCTGACACTATATACAGCCCAGGGTCACACACACAGGAGGCAGGGGACTAGGCAGCAGAGCTGACACTCTATACAGCACAGGGATCACACACAGGAGACTAGGCAGCAGAGCTGACACTCTATACAGCACAGGGATCACATAAACACTGGAGACAAGGGACTCGGCAGCAGAGCTGACAATCTATACAGCACAGGGATCACACAGAGGAGGCAGGGGACTAGGCAGCAGAGCTGACACTCTATACAGCCCAGGGGTCACACACACAGGAGGCAGGGGACTGGCCAGCAGAGCTGACACACTATACAGCACAGGGATCACACACAGGAGGCAGGGGACTAGGCAGCATAGCTGACACTCTATACAGCACAGGGATCACATACACACTGGAGACAAGGGACTCGGCAGCAGAGCTGACAATCTATACAGCACAGGGATCACACACACAGGAGGCAGGGGACTGGGCAGCAGAGCTGACACTCTATACAGCACAGGGATCACATACACACTGGAGACAAGGGACTCGGCAGCAGAGCTGACAATCTATACAGCACAGGGATCACACACACAGGAGGCAGGGGACTGGGCAGCAGAGCTGACACTCTATACAGCACAGGGATCACACACAGGAGGCAGGGGACTAGGCAGCAGAGCTGACACTCTATACAGCACAGGAATCACACACAAGAGGCAGGGGACTAGGCAACAGAGCTGACACTCTATACAGCACAGGGATCACACACACACAGGAGGCAGGGGACTAGGCAGCAGAGCCGACACTCTATACAGCACAGGGATCACACACACACACACAGGAGGCAGGGGACTAGGCAGCAGAGCTCTATACAGCACAGGGATCACACACACACAGGAGGCAGGGGTCTAAGCAGCAGAGCTGACACTCTATACAGCACATGGATCACACACAGGAGACTAGGCAGCAGAGCTGACACTCTATACAGCACAGGGTCACACACACAGGAGGCAGGGGACTAGGCAGCAGAGCTGATACTCTATACAGCACAGGGTCACACACACAGGAGGCAGGGGACTAGGCAGCAGAGCTGATACTCTATGCAGCACAGGGATCACACACAGGAGACAAGGGACTAGGCAGCAGAGCTGACACTATACAGCCCAGGGTCACACACAGGAGACTAGGCAGCAGAGCTGACACTCTATAATACAACACAGGGATCAAACACACAGGAGGCAGGCGACTAGGCAGCAGAGCTGACACTCTATACAGCACAGGGATCACACACACAGGAGGCAGGGGACTAGGCAGCAGAGCTGACACACTATACAGCACAGGGATCACACACACACAGGAGGCAGGGGACTAGGCAGCAGAGCTGACACACTATACAGCACAGGGATCACACACACAAGAGGCAGGAGACTAAGCAGCAGAGCTGACACTCTATACAGCACAGGGATCACACACACACACAGGAGGCAGGGGTCTAAGCAGCAGAGCTGACACTCTATACAGCACATGGATTACACACAGGAGACTAGGCAGCAGAGCTGACACTCTATACAGCACAGGGTCACACACACAGGAGGCAGGGGACTAGGCAGCAGAGCTGACACTATATACAGCCCAGGGTCACACACAAGAGACTAGGCAGCAGAGCTGACACTCTAATACTGCACAGGGATCACATACACACTGGGGACAAGGGAGTCGACAGCAGAGCTGACAATCTATACAGCACAGGGATCACACAGAGGAGGCAGGGGACTAGGCAGCAGAGCTGACACTCTATACAGCACAGGGATCACACACAGGAGGCAGGGGACTAGGCAGCATAGCTGACACTCTATACAGCCCAGGGTTACACACACACAGGAGGCAGGGGACTAGGCAGCAGAGCTGACACACTATACAGCACAGGGATCACATACACACTGGAGACAAGGGACTCGGCAGCAGAGCTGACAATCTATACAGCACAGGGATCACACACACACAGGAGGCAGGGGACTAGGCAGCAGAGCTGACACTCTATACAGCACAGGGATCACACACACACACACACACAGGAGGCAGGGGACTAGGCAGCAGAGCTGACACTCTATACAGCACAGGGATCACACACACACACACACACACACACACACACACACACAGGAGGCAGGGGACTAGGCAGCAGAGCTGACACTCTATACAGCACAGGGATCACACACACAGGAGGCACGGAACTAGGCAGCAGAGCTGACACTCTATACAGCACAGGGATCACACACACAGGAGGCAGAGGACTAGGCAGCAGAGCTGACACACCATACAGCACAGGGATCACACACACAGGAGGCAGGCGACTAGGCAGCAGAGCTGACACACTATATACCGCAGGGATAACACACACAGGAGGCAGGGGACTAGGCAGCAGAGCTGACACTCTATACAACACAGGGATCACACACACACACACACACGAGGCAGGGGACTAGGCAGCAGAGCTGACACGCTATACAGCACAGGGATCACACACACACAGGAGGCAGGCGACTAGGCAGCAGAGCTGACACTCTATACAGCACAGGGATCACACACACACAGGAGGCAGGGGACTAGGCAGCAGAGCTGACACTCTATACAGCACAGGGATCACACACACAGGTGGCAGGGGACTAGGCAGCAGAGCTGACACTCTATTCAACACAGGGATCACACACACACACACAGGAGGCAGGGGACTAGGCAGCAGAGCTGACACGCTATACAGCACAGGGATCACACACACACAGGAGGCAGGGAACTAGGCAGCAGAGCTGACACTCTATAAAACACAGGGATTACACACACAGGAGGCAGGGGACTAGGCAGCAGAGCTGACACTCTATACAGCACAGGGATCACACACACAGGAGGCAGGGGACTGGGCAGCAGAGCTTACATTCTATACAGCACAGGGATCACACACACAGGAGGCAGGGAAATAGGCAGCAGAGCTGACACTCTATAAAACACAGGGATTACACACACAGGAGGCAGGGGACTAGGCTGCAGAGCTGACACTCTATACAGCACAGGGATCACACACACAGGAGGCAGGGGACTAGGCAGGAGAGCTGATACTCTATACAGCACAGGGATCACACACACACAGGAGGCAGGGGAATAGGCAGCAGAGATGACAGTCTATACAGCACAGGGTCAAACACACGGGAGACAGGCGATAGGCAGCAGAGCTGACACTCTATACAGCACGGGGATCACATACACAGGAGGCAGGAGACTAGGCAGCACAGCTGACACACTATACAGCACATGGATCACACACACACACACACAGGAGACAGGGGACTAGGCAGCAGAGCTGACACTATACAGCACAGGGATCACACACACAGGAGGCACGCGACTAGGCAACAGAGCTGACACTCTATAAAACACAGGGATCACACACACAGGAGGCAGGGGACTAGGCAGCAGAGCTGACACTCTATACAGCACAGGGTTACACACACGGTAGACAGGCGATTAGGCAGCAGAGCTGACACTCTATACAGCACAGGGATAACACACAGGAGGCCGGGGACTAGGCAGCAGAGCTGACACTCTATACAGCACAGGGATCACACACAGACACAGGAGGCAGGGGACTAGGCAGCAGAGCTGACACTCTATACAGCACAGGGATAACACACAGGAGGCCGGGGACTAGGCAGCAGAGCTGACACTCTATACAGCACAGGGATCACACACACACACACACAGGAGGCAGGGGACTAGGCAGCAGAGCTGACACTCTATAAAACACAGGGATTACACACACAGGAGGCAGGGGACTAGGCTGCAGAGCTGACACTCTATACAGCACAGGGATCACACACACAGGAGGCAGGGGACTGGGCAGCAGAGCTTACATTCTATACAGCACAGGGATCACACACACAGGAGGCAGGGAAATAGGCAGCAGAGCTGACACTCTATAAAACACAGGGATTACACACACAGGAGGCAGGGGACTAGGCTGCAGAGCTGACACTCTATACAGCACAGGGATCACACACACAGGAGGCAGGGGACTAGGCAGGAGAGCTGATACTCTATACAGCACAGGGATCACACACACACAGGAGGCAGGGGAATAGGCAGCAGAGATGACAGTCTATACAGCACAGGGTCAAACACACGGGAGACAGGCGATAGGCAGCAGAGCTGACACTCTATACAGCACGGGGATCACATACACAGGAGGCAGGAGACTAGGCAGCACAGCTGACACACTATACAGCACATGGATCACACACACACACACACAGGAGACAGGGGACTAGGCAGCAGAGCTGACACTATACAGCACAGGGATCACACACACAGGAGGCACGCGACTAGGCAACAGAGCTGACACTCTATAAAACACAGGGATCACACACACAGGAGGCAGGGGACTAGGCAGCAGAGCTGACACTCTATACAGCACAGGGTTACACACACGGTAGACAGGCGATTAGGCAGCAGAGCTGACACTCTATACAGCACAGGGATAACACACAGGAGGCCGGGGACTAGGCAGCAGAGCTGACACTCTATACAGCACAGGGATCACACACAGACACAGGAGGCAGGGGACTAGGCAGCAGAGCTGACACTCTATACAGCACAGGGATAACACACAGGAGGCCGGGGACTAGGCAGCAGAGCTGACACTCTATACAGCACAGGGATCACACACACACACACACAGGAGGCAGGGGACTAGGCAGCAGAGCTGACACTCTATACAGCACAGGGATCACACACAGACACAGGAGGCAGGGGACTAGGCAGCAGAGCTGACACTCTATACAGCACAGGGATAACACACAGGAGGCCGGGGACTAGGCAGCAGAGCTGACACTCTATACAACACAGGGATCACACACACAGGAGGCAGGGGACTAGGCAGCAGAGCTGACACTCTATATAGCACAGGGATCACACACACACAGGGGCCTGGGCAGCAGAGCTGACACTCTATACAGCACAGGGATCACACACACAGGAGGCAGGGGACTAGGCAGCAGAGCTGACACTCTATATAGCAAAGGGATCACACACACAGGAGGCAGGTGACTAGGCAGCAGAGCTGACACTCTATACAGCACAGGGATCACACACACACAGGAAGAAAGGGGACTAGGCAGCAAAACTGACACTCTATACAACACAGGGATCACACACACACACAGGAGGCAGGCGACTAGGCAGCAGAGCTGACACTCTATACAGCACAGGGATAACACACACACACAGGAGGCAGGGGACTAGGCAGCAGAGCTGACACTCTATACAGCACAGGGATCACACACACACACACAGGAGGCAGGGGACTAGGCAGCAGAGCTGACACTCTATACAGCACAGGGATCACACACAGACACAGGAGGCAGGGGACTAGGCAGCAGAGCTGACACTCTATACAGCACAGGGATAACACACAGGAGGCCGGGGACTAGGCAGCAGAGCTGACACTCTATACAGCACAGGGATAACACACAGGAGGCCGGGGACTAGGCAGCAGAGCTGACACTCTATACAACACAGGGTTACACACACGGCAGACAGGCGATTAGGCAGCAGAGCTGACACTCTATACAGCACAGGGATAACACACAGGAGGCCGGGGACTAGGCAGCAGAGCTGACACTCTATACAGCACAGGGTTACACACACGGTAGACAGGCGATTAGGCAGCAGAGCTGACACTCTATACAGCACAGGGATCACACACCTACCTGTGTGACGATTTCCATCCTCTGCGATCTCCAGCGTGGCTATGTAGCCCCGCCTACCTTCAGCTTAGCAACAATCACCTAGCTTGAGTCCCGCCCCCACCCACTGAACCACCAATCAAATTTAATTATTGCGTACTAGACTCCCGGCCTCGCAGGCGCCCGCTGCCGCCGGCCCATACAGTTCATCTGAGCGCTTAGACACGGGGGGGGAGCGGCAGCAGCGGGCGCCTGAGAGGCCGTGGCAAACCTCCGGGAGACGGCGCGGGACCAACTATTAGAAAGGGGAGGGGGGAGTGTATCGCTCTTAGTAAAAAGCCATCTCACCACGTCAAGGTGGCGATACATCGAGATGGATTGGGGGGGGGAGGTCAGAGGGGGGGGAGGTGGGAAGGGGTGGGATTAGGATAGAACGCATTGCACCGCTACAGCTCTGCAGACCAATATAAAGCAGAGAACATCCAGTCCCATTGCGACTCATCTCCAATAGCGCCCCCAACTCGTTGCTCCTCAGCGGCTCCCCACTCCGCCTCCTGTCACTAGGAGAGGGCGCGTGCGGGCTGCGCGCTCAGGGATACGCCGAGAGGAGGCGGTTGGGCGCACTACGATTCATTGAGGACGCTTTGGCTAAAACAACTGGCGCCTGCTTTAGCTCCGCAGAATTGGTCTGGCTGACCGGTGCAATGCGAGCGGGAGGAATGACTGACGCTCCCGCGTGCCCTCCTTTTATAGCCCTCTGGTGAATGACGTAATCGATCACATGACCTTGGGCTGCTCAGTCACTGCGGACCCGTGATTAGAAAGCAGCACCTCAGAGTGCACTACAAGGCCCAGCAGCCCTCCCGCTCAACCCAGACTGCACTACAAGGCTCAGCATTCCTCCCGCCCACCCCAGAGTGCACTACAAGGCCCAGCTCTGCCACTCAACCTATTATGGGATGTTTTACCTATTATGGGATGTTATACCTAATAGCCCTCTGGTGAATTACGTAATCGGTCACATGACCTTGGGCTTCTCAGTCACTGCGGACCCGTGATTAGAAAGCAGTACCCCAGAGTGCACTACAAGGCCCAGCAGCCCTCCCGCTCAACCCAGACTGCACTACAAGGCTCAGCATTCCTCCCGCCCACCCCCAGAGTGCACTACAAGGCCCAGCTCTGCCACTCAACCTATTATGGGATGTTTTACCTATTATGGGATGTTATACCTAATAGCCCTCTGGTGAATTACGTAATCGGTCACATGACCTTGGGCTTCTCAGTCACTGCGGACCGTGATTAGAAAGCAGTACCCCAGAGTGCACTACAAGGCCCAGCTCTGCCACTCAACCTATTATGGGATGTTTTACCTATTATGGGATGTTATACCTAATAGCCCTCTGGTGAATGACGTAATCTGTCACATGACCTTGGGCTTCTCAGTCACTGCGGACCCGTGATAAGAAAGCAGCACCCCAGAGTGCACTACAAGGCCCAGCTCTGCCACTCAACCTATTATGGGATGTTTTACCTATTATGGGATGTTATACCTAATAGCCCTCTGGTGAATGACGTAATCTGTCACATGACCTTGGGCTTCTCAGTCACTGCGGACCCGTGATTAGAAAGCAGCACCCCAGAGTGCACTACAAGGCCCAGCTCTGCCACTCAACCTATTATGGGATGTTTTACCTATTATGGGATGTTATACCTAATAGCCCTCTGGTGAATTACGTAATCGGTCACATGACCTTGGGCTGCTTAGTCACTGCGGACCCGTGATTAGAAAGCAGCCCTCCCGTCCTACCCCAGAGTGTACTACAAGGCCCAGCTCTGCCACTCAACCTATTATGGGATGTTTTACCTATTATGGGATGTTATACCTAATAGCCCTCTGGTGAATTACGTAATCGGTCACATGACCTTGGGCTTCTCAGTCACTGCGGACCCGTGATTAGAAAGCAGCACCCCAGAGTGCACTACAAGGCCCAGCTCTGCCACTCAACCTATTATGGGATGTTTTACCTATTATGGGATGTTATACCTAATAGCCCTCTGGTGAATTACGTAATCGGTCACATGACCTTGGGCTGCTCAGTCACTGCGGACCCGTGATTAGAAAGCAGCCCTCCCGTCCTACCCCAGAGTGTACTACAAGGCCCAGCAGCCCTCCCGCTCAACCCAGACTGCACTACAAGGCTCAGCATTCCTCCCGCCCACCCCATAGTGCACTACAAGGCCCAGCTCTGCCACTCAACCTATTATGGGATGTTTTACCTATTATGGGATGTTATACCTAATAGCCCTCTGGTGAATTACGTAATCGGTCACATGACCTTGGGCTGCTCAGTCACTGCGGACCCGTGATTAGAAAGCAGTACCCCAGAGTGCACTACAAGGCCCAGCTCTGCCAATTAACCTATTATGGGATGTTTTACCTATTATGGGATGTTATACCTAATAGCCCTCTTGTGAATTACGTAATCGGTCACATGACCTTGGGCTTCTCAGTCACTGCGGACCTGTGATTAGAAAGCAGCACCCCAGAGTGCACTACAAGGCCCAGCTCTGCCACTTAACCTATTATGGGATGTTTTACCTGTTATGGGACGTTATACCTAATAGCCCTCTTGTGAATTACGTAATCGGTCACATGACCTTGGGCTTCTCAGTCACTGCGGACCCGTGATTAGAAAGCAGTACCCCAGAGTGCACTACAAGGCCCAGCTCTGCCACTCAACCTATTTTGGGATGTTTTACCTATTATTGGATGTTATACCTAATAGCCCTCTGGTGAATGACGTAATCGGTCACATGACCTTGGGCTTCTCAGTCACTGCGGACCCGTGATTAGAAAGCAGCACCCCAGAGTGTACTACAAGACCCAGCAGCCCTCCCACGCACCCCAGAGTGTACTACAAGGCCCAGCAGCCCTCCTGCCCACGCCAGAGTGTACTAGAAGGCCCAGCAGCCCTCTCACCCACCCCAGAGTGCACTACAAGGCCCAGCAGCCCTCCTACCCACCCCAGAGTGCACTACAAGGCCCAGCAGCCCTACCGCCCTCCCCAGAGTGCACTACAAGGCCCAGCAGCCCTCCCCTCCCCTCCACCTTCCATATACCCCCACTGCTGCCTGACACCCCATACTGACCCCTGTGCTCCCCACTGCTACTGACACCCGCATACTGACCCCTGTGCCCCCTCACTGCTACTGACACCCGCATACTGACCCCTGTGCCCCCCTGTGTTTGTAAGGAAATTCACCGGTTGAGAAATTGGAGTAATTATAAGGAAATTCACCAGTTGAGAGATGGGCTTAAGATTTGCTGGAGTCTGTTAAGAGTCCAAACTTCTTGGTGAAGGATACACTGGTGTATGTCTGGTTAATGTGCATGCGGTTTGGGACTTTGGTGTTTGGCTGACCACTATCTCTTCACATTTGAGGAGCTCTGTGCTTATACATTACATTTTGCTTGACGATGTTGAGCTACAGCGACAGGTTTCATCTGGCGCTGCAGCAACCAGAGAGCCCAGCGCTGCATCATTGGGGGGGTTTCATGCAGCAGGGCACCCCCGATCAGGGTGCCCCGAAGGAATGGACCAAAACCCAGGATAGTCAAAATCCTGGGTTTTGGTCCACTTTAAATACCATGCCGAGTGCCGCTGAGGCCAAAAAGTGGAGCTGTTTTGTGCTGACACTTCTTAAATAAGGCTCCCAGAGTTGTCCTGTGGACAGACTCTCTTCCCTGAGCTGTGGATCTCTGCGGCTACTCCACAGTGGGCCTCTTCCCTAATTAGCATAACTCCCAAGCATCCCCGATTTGACTTCATGTCCCCCTATCGATCGTTGTTCTCATTTGTCCCTCTTTGAGGTGTAACATGCAGATCTGCAGCAATAAATGATTCATTTGTCTATATAAAGTGTTTATAGTGTTTTAACTGTAATAACCAATCCCCTATCTATCCATCAATGAGGGGGCCCTGAAAAGTTGGTAGGTATGAATTAGTGCTCTCCTTGCCTGGGCTGTTGGTGGACGGTGGGCGGCCATGTCTCGTTAGGGTTGCAGTCGGGCCATACTCTTTCCAGTTACAGATGATGGATTGTACAGAGCTCCGTAACATGTTCAGAGCTGGGTCTATTTTATCTACCAACTGCAGGATTGCGCAATTGCGCAATCATATTACCAGGTGTGTGGCCAGCTTTAAAATCTCTGTAAGCTCCCAGAAAAGCACAATAAAGCCTGAGAGTTGTATTATCAGGTTCTGAAGTAAAATAAGCCAACAGCCTTGAATTCCCTTTTCATAAGCTGGTCTGTTTGGGAAAGCCGTATATAGAGGGAATATTGGGATACTCGGAAGATTCAGGCTAAAGCATACTTCCCTAAGTGTCCCTGATTTGGAGGGACTGTCCCTCTTTTATGCCCCCCTGTCCCTCGTTGTTCTCATTTGTCCCTCTTTGAGGTATAACAGGCAGATCTGCATCAATAAATGATTCACAGGCTGATTCATTACTAATGGCAGGTATTGCCAGATGAGCGTCTGTAGTGCGGCGCTTAGAGCAACCGCTAGTATACGCTGTAAGTGGCTATCGGGCGTTGTAACTGAGCGCCTCAGTCGCTGTAGTACGCTGGCTAGGAATCATGAATGATGCTGGTCGCTGTAACATCAGTATTACGCTATAAGAAGCGAAAAGTAGCAACTGCTCAGAGCAACCGACTCAGCAACTCACACCATATTCATCAAAAAATCATCCTCACACAGCGGCGGCGCTCAAAATTGGGTCGCTGTAGCCCAAAGCGCCAGAAGCTGTGTGATCAAAGTCTGTTTCTGAACACATATCCACCAGTAACAAAGCAAAAACACATGGAATGACATTGTTAAACACTGGGACAATAACACTTTATTGCCAGAGCTGTAATGACAATTCTGCATAAAAATTTAAAAACAAAAAAAACTTAAAAAACGACTTTTTCGAGGCCATGAGATGTAACACAATTATTTAATAATAATAAAAAATAGATTCAGAAAGGGATTTGAAGGAATATCCATTGAAATGTATGGGAGAGCAAATGGTAGCGACAGGTCTTACCTGGCGCTCTGAACGCTACAGCGCCGGCGCTATACGCTGAGCCACCTGTGTAGCGATAACCCTTATTGCCGGAGGGCTTCCCCGCCAGAGACGTCCTTTTCCCAATGGTGAGAGGTGCTGCAGGAATTCCAGAGTCATCCGTGACGGAAGCAGGAACAGCTCTTACAAGGGCTAGTGGATTGCGATATAGCGTTTTCCCCAGAACTCAGTATTGAGGGTGAAGATGAACTACTTTATTAGTGCCACCCTGGGCCTTATATGCAAGTCTCCATGCAAGGGGACCTCCCCCGTGGACTGCATGACAAACACACAGACCAATGGGAGCAGGACACACAAACCCTCAACTCTGCCGGTAACACAATCAGCAACACAATGGCAGTCTGTAACACAATCACAGCACAATGACATTGTCTGTAACGTAGTCAACAGCACAATGACAGTCTGTAACACAATCAACAACACGATGACATTGTCTGTAACGTAATCAACAGCATAATGACATCGTCTGTGACAAGCTCAAGAAAATGAAAGTAGTGAACCTATGTAAAAGTCCAAGGGCAGAAACAGTGCCTTTAAAATCCAAAAGGCAGAG
Organism: Gastrophryne carolinensis; assembly: GCA_027917425.1. Lineage (NCBI taxonomy): Eukaryota > Metazoa > Chordata > Amphibia > Anura > Microhylidae > Gastrophryne > Gastrophryne carolinensis. The sequence continues at coordinate 280,419,238 of CM051237.1, read as the reverse complement.
AGTCTGTCACAACCTGTAATGATGAATCGGACGCTATATTGCGCTGTTAGAGTCGCACACCAGATTCACTTTGATAAATGTGGTATAGTGTACAGTGCCCAGCGTTTACTAGACGATACCTGCCACTACGAGGCTCTACCTGGCGCTAGACCTTGATGAATAAACCCCTCATTTGTCTAGTCAAAGTGTTTCTATTGTTAACCGTTACATCCTATCTCCTATCCATCCCTCAATGAGGGGGTGTGGCTTCATTTAACAATTGTCCCTCTTTCCCACCCTGAAAAGCTGGAAGGTGTGCAACATGTAAAAGAATCCGGTTATAAATGCAGCTCCACAAGGAATCCAGCACTGAGCATATGTAAAGTTAATCAATCATGCACAGATCAATACATGTTACATGATTATTATTGCTTATTGATATAGTGCCATCATCTTCCGTAGCGCTGTACAAAGTAGTGTTGTAAAAGGTTCAATGTATGTATCTATTTTCCACATTACAGCTTGTGCTGAACTCTCAGATTTGTCCAGGATTTTGACTATCCTGGGTTTCGGTCCTTTCCCTGGGGGCACCCTGATCGGGATGCCCCCCTTTGTGAAACCCCCCAGGTCACCAAGGTCAATCACTTCTTCCTATCCTACGGCACATGCGTGGCCACTTGCTGCTGTTTTTTTTCTGTGTGTGTTTTTTTTTATTTTTACACTTAACCCTTTGTGAAATGGTAAGGGATCCATGAGACCGCTATACAAGTTCACAAGGCTGGGGGCTGGCAAGTCACCTGCAGCTAGCGAGTGACTTGCCATTAAACCCCAGCACCCCCAATTACCTGCCTCCCCAAAGCCCAGGGGGGGAAGACGAGCCCTTGGATATGACGCTTTGGGGCTTGTAGCCTGCAGGCAGGGGCTACCAAAGCCCAAAGCTGGCCCCTGAGCTGGTTACACTGGATAAGGGGGACCTCACGCCATTAGTTTTTGGGATTTTTAAGGGTTTTTAACCCTTAAAATTTCAAAAAATGGAGTCCCCCACCTGGGTAGGGGGGCCCTATGTCATTGTTTTTTTAATTAACCCTTTATTACCTGTCACCCAGCAGCTATAAAAGGCTTTCAGCAGCAGCAGGAGAGCAGAAGCCAGAGTGATTAGCGTAGGACACAGTGCTCGGGGATGGGTGGGAGGTAAGTATTAAAAATAATACAATTTTTATCTGTGTGTTTTGTTTTTTTTACATTTAACCCCTTGTGAACTGGAAAGGAATCCATGAGACCCCTACACCAGTTCACAAGGCTGGGGGCTGTCAAGTCACCTGCGGCTAGCGGGTGACTTGCCATTAACCCCTGGCACCCCTAATTACCTTCCTCCCCAAAGCCCAGGGGGAGGGGGCAGAAGAGTCCATAGCCATAGGCTATGCCGGCTTGTAACCTGCAGGGCCAGGGGCCACCAAAGCTGGCACCAGCGCCCTCTTCCTACAAGCCCGGCATAGCTGGTCCCGGCCTGGTTATTTCAGGTAGTGGACCCCATGTAATTTTTGGGGGATTTTTAAGGGTTTTTAACCATTTTTTCTTGATTTAACCCTTTATAATGTGGATAGTTGTATTTTAATTGTAAATGTTATAAAGTACTTGTTTCAGTTTGGGGGGGGTCTCCAGGGCAGGAAAGGGGGGGCTACCAATACATATGTGGTACCGTTGTAATCGAGAGAAATTAGGCTTTCACATACAATATGGTTTTCTTTAATAAAATAAATGTTTTATTTAAAATAAAGTACAAAATAAAAAATAAAATTTTCTAAAAATATTTTTTTATTCTTTTTTTACTTAATATTTAAAAAAACTGAATAAAAATTACAAACAAGACATTTCATGTTAAAGCCTAATCTGCTGCAAAATATATATATATAATATTCCTGGAAATTCCTGCAAAAATGGTGCAAAACATGACGCATGTCAACCGAGGGTGACAAAATCTCAAGCAGGCGGCAGTTAAAAGGGTTAAAAGTAGCTATGCATGTTGGGTATTGTTCTGCTCGGGGGACCTTGTGCTTTCAGATGTAGCTTGTTTTTTTTTGTTTGCATATTGATATTTTAGGAAAAGGTGTTTTTTATTCTGCTTTTTTATACATTTTTTAGGGAAACCCTGTGCAACCAAAGAATTCTTTGAGGGTTTACTTCCAGAAAGATGAGCCCACTACAATTAGCTGGGTACACTTAGAAAGCTTAACATGTGTACTTTCAGGGAATATATAGTTTATGGGGGATATTCCAAATGTAAAGGGTTGTTTTGGTTGAAAAAGCGCAAGGTGCGCACTGTGTCAACAGAGCTGAAATTTTCAAGTAAAATGACCGTTACGCACATGCTTTACTTTGGGGTGTTTGGCAACTCTTCCCTGGACAGTAGCAATGCATGCTGGGTATTGTTCTGTGTGAGGGATGTTGCTTTTTCAGATTTAACTTGTTTGTATATACCGTATTTTTCGCCCTATAAGACGCACTTATTTTTCCCCAAAAGTGGGGGAAAAATGTCCGTGCGCCTTATCGGGCGAATGTAAAAAAAAAAAAAAAAACTCACCTGTTCCCGGGGCTCCCGCGTTGCCTGTCAGTTTGCGAGAGCCCAGGTGAAGACAGAGGAGCGGTGGGGCCGGGACACAGCCCGCCGCTCCATCTTCTGCTGTCTCTTCCTGGGCATGGACGAACACCCAGCTCAGGGCAGCGGGTGGGCGTGGCCTGCATGGTGCAGGTCACGCCCACCCGCTGCCCTGACCTGGGTGTTTGTTCGTGCGACAGGAAGAGACAGCAGCAGATGGGGAAGCGCCGGGCGCTGCCTGTGGCCCCGCCGCTGCTGTCACTGTCTGAATAGACAGCGATCGCACCAGCGGGGCCGGGACACAGCCTGCCGCTGCTTCTTACGGCCAGCTCCGTGAATGGGGTGAGCGTGGCCTGCGCCGACGCTGACGTGGCCACACAGCCTATGGAGATGGGGGGAGGGGGATGCCACACTGCCAATGGGAATGGGGGGGGGCACTGCCTATATAGGGAATGGTATGGGGGGAATTCCACACTGCCTATATGGGAATGGGAGGGGGGATGCCACACTGGGTACATGGGGAATGGGATGGGGGCATGCTACACTGTCTATGGAATGGGGGCATCCCACATGGCCTATGGGAATGGGATAGGGGAATGCCACACTGTCTGTAATGATGCATTTTTGGTTTAAAATATATATTCTAAGTATGTCACACACCAAGCTTCAAGATATTCATTACCTGTGGGTAGTATGGTCCTGTAAAGGGCTTCTGCAGAGATGATTGGAGGAAAGAAAGCCCCTCCCAGTCCATAAGTACCTGGGACCTCCCACTCATTACCCAGTCTTCATCTCTGCAGACGGCGAGCAAGCAGCAGATGATATCTCCTCCTTGCACAGGGGGACTTTAAGGTAGCCGGGTCTACTCCCGGCCTATATATATTTTTATTTCCGTTCGGACTCTTTATTCCCTTTATTAATATATAGCTATTTAAATGCCTCCCAGTCTTGACTGCTGTCCGAGCGAGGGTATAACAGCACCTCAGGTGCTCAGGAGCTATGCTCCACCGCGAGACCCTATAAAGAGGGTAGGCGGTTATCCCTAACAGGGGATGATTTTTTCTTATGTATATCATGTGCACAGCAGACTATTACACGGCAGTCCGGTCCCCAGGCATCTGGGTCAGCGCAGCCGGCTTCATCCTCTCCCCCTCCCACTTTGACCCGTGCCCCGTGTGAGATTGCCATGGGGGGGCAGTCGCAATCTGATGTGTGTGCCAGGTTGGCCAGTATTGAAAAATGTATTTCCTCCACGGTTGCCAAGAAAGCACCAGCTAAGAGGAAGCATTTATCACCGGTTAATCATTTTGAATATGATGATGACGAGGACGGCCTGGATTGGTCAGATTATTCCCCTCTAGAAGAAGGGGAATTATTTGAGGATTCAGATATTTCTGATGATCAGCAATTTGTTGGTGCTGATTCCGATCGGAGCTCAGGGACTTCCTTGGATACTCCTAATGTTCTGACTCAGATGTTTGAGGTGCTTGCTATCTCGCCTCCGGCGGAGGTTCCCCAACAGCAAGGGGAGTTTTATGACGAATCCAAGCCACGGTTGGAATTCCCTAATCAAAAGCATTTTGATAATATTATTTCTAAGGAATGGGAAAGGCCTGCCCGGCTCCCAGGCATTCCCCAAAGTTGGGATAAGAGGTATCCTTTTCCAGTGGATACGGTTAAGCGCTGGGCGTCTCCCCCCGAGGTGGACGCCCCTATTTTGGGGTTATCCAACTCAGCCGTATTGAACAACCCTGATTGTTCCTCTCTTAAGGATGGTGAGGATAAACACATTGACCAGATGGCTTGTCATGGTTTTGCCAGTATTGGGGCAGCAATAAGGCCTGTTTGTGCCTCATCGCTGTTGGCGGTGGCTACGAGAAAGGTGGTCAGGCACTTGTTATCCTCCTCCGGTTTGAATCTGGACAGTGAGGAATTTCGTGAACTAAAACAATGTGAGGGGTTTTTGTCCTTCATGGTGGCCGCTTTGGATGATTCCTTGATGATGAGTAGTAGAGCCTCTGCTCTAATGGTTACTATCAGGCGTTCAATTTGGTTACGCCAGTGGGCGGCTGACTTTGGGTCAAAAAAGTCACTAACAGCTCTTCCCTTCGTTGGGTTACGGCTCTTTGGAGACAAGCTGGATGCCATGGCCAAGGGGGGCAAACTACCTCAACGCAAGAAGCAACCTCGCCCCTTTCGAGGAGCGTCTTCCTTCACTCCTTCCTTTCGGGGATCTAGAGCAGGAAGAGGTTTCGCCTTCCCTTCTACAAGGGGAAATTCCTGGAATAGGGGCAGAGGACGTGCCCGTTCAGGATACAGTTGGGGCTCAAAACCCAAACCTGTGGCCAAGCCCGCTCAACAATGAGGGGGCGTCCTCACCCGTGCGGGTGGGGGGACGGCTACAGCACTTCTCCCAGGTCTGGAACCGAGAGGTCTCGGACAGGTGGATCAGGGAAGTGGTGTCTTCCGGCTACAAGCTGGAGTTCGAGTCCTACCCTCCCCCGCGTTTCCTCAGGTCTCGGGTGTCCCCGGAGGCACTGGCTGCGCAGCAGCTCCGGGCGGCAGTATCGAGTCTTCTGGAAATGGCAGTCATTTGCCCAGTTCCCTCATTAGACCGGGGTCGGGGTTTTTACTCAAATCTGTTCACGGTCCCCAAAAAGGATGGCTCCGTCCGGCCCATACTGGACCTAAAGATTCTCAACAAGTTCGTCAGACTGCGAAGGTTTCGCATGGAAACGTTGCGCTCGGCTATTCATTCTCTTCGTCAGGGGGACTTCATGACGTCCATAGACATTCAGGACGCTTACCTCCATGTTCCCATTTTTCCCGCACACCAGAGGTTTCTGAGGTTCGCGGTGGAGGATCGGCACTTTCAGTTTGTAGCTTCGGTCTCACCACAGCTCCAAGAGTTTTCACCAAGGTGCTTGCTGGGGTGATGGCTCTCCTCAGAGCGCAGGGGATTCGCATTGTGCCATATCTGGACGATCTCCTCATCATGGCACCGTCATTCAGCCAGGCAGAATTGGACACCAGGACGGTAATATCCACTCTGGAGAGGTTCGGCTGGGTGATCAACTACCCCAAGTCCTCCCTACACCCGTCCAGGACAGTATCCTTTCTGGGAATGTCTCTGGATACAGATCTGGCCAGAGTTTTCCTTCCTCAGTCCAAGGTTCTTCTGATTCAGGAGTTGGTTCGGTCGCTCATGTCCATGCCTCGACCGTCCATCCGTCTAGGGATGAGACTGGTGGGTTTGATGGTGGCCTCATTCGAGGCGGTTCCCTTTGCTCAGTTTCACACAAGGACACTTCAGCTCCATCTGTTATCGGTCTGGAACAGGTCTCCTCAGTCGCTGGATCATCTTTTTCAGATGTCTCCCCGGGTTCGCCGCTCGCTTCGGTGGTGGCTGAACTCAACCAACCTACTGAGGGGCAGATCCTATCGGACTCCTCAGTGGGAGATAGTCACTACGGATGCCAGCCTCTCAGGATGGGGGGGCTTTTGGAAGGATCTGCAAGTTCAGGGTTTGTGGAGTCCCCTGGAAGCTCACGAGTCTATCAATGTTCTGGAATTGAGGCCCATCAGGTTGGTTCTTTGTCATTTGACTCATCAACTGCGAGACTTGCCGGTCCAGGTCAGGTCGGACAATCGGACGGCGGTGGCCTACATCAATCACCAGGGAGGAACCCGCAGCAGGAATGCCCTCAAGGAAGTGTCTCTGATCCTGGACTGGGCAGAGAGACATGTCCCGTGTATCTCAGCAGTTTACATCCCAGGTGTGGAGAACACGGAGGCGGACTCTCTGAGCAGGATGTCAGCCCGCAAGGGGGAATGGTCTCTCAATCCCAGGGTCTTTCACTCAATTTGTCTCAGGTGGGGGTCACCGGCGGTGGACCTATTTGCCTCCCGTCACAATCACAAACTTCCGGCTTTTGTGTCTCTGGCGAAGGACCCACTGGCTCTCGCGACGGACGGCATGTCCCTGAACTGGAGGGATCTGGGGTTTCTGTACCTGTTCCCTCCGTTTCCCATGGTGGCCAGAGTAGTGCGCAAGCTTGCTCTGGAGAGAGCAACAGCAATTCTGGTAGCTCCAAGGTGGCCAAGACAGGTCTGGTTCGCAGACGTGGTAAGGTTGGCAGAAGATCAGTTCGTTCTGCCCCTGCTGCCAGATCTGCTCACACAGGGTCATCTTCGTTACCCCAATTTACCAACGCTGGTTTTGGCGGCGTGGCTGCTGAAACCTCCATCTTGAAGGAGGAAGGTCTTTCTGACGCTGTTATTCAGACTCTCATTCGTGCTAGAAAGAAGTCTTCTTCATCCGTGTACTATAGGACTTGGAGGTCTTATATTGATTGGTGTGAGGCTAGGGCCTTCCCTTGTAGGGAATTCTCTGTTTCTAGAATTTTGGAGTTCTTGCAACATGGTCTGGACTTAGGGCTCCAACTCAGTACTCTGAAGGGGCAGGTGTCTGCCCTGGCGGTATTTTTCCAAAAGTCTTTTGCACTACATCCTTTGGTTAAGACCTTTTTCCAGGGGGTTACGCATGTGCGGCCTCCTAGGAAGCCTCTGATTCCGGTTTGGGATTTGAATTTGGTTCTTTCTGCGCTACAGGGTCCCCCCTTTGAGCCCTTGCATGATAGTCCTTTGTCTTCCCTTACGCAGAAGGTGGCATTTTTGGTAGCTATCACTTCAGTTAGACGTGTTTCTGAGTTGGCGGCTCTGTCTATTCAAGCTCCATATTTTGAAAGACATCAGGATAAAGTGGTTTTCCGTTTTAAGACGGACTTTCTTCCTAAGGTTTCGTCCTTTCATTTAAATCAGGATATTGTTCTGCCCTCTCTCTGTCCTAACCCCAGCAATGACAAGGAGAGGGTCCTGCATTCTTTGGATGTGGTTCGTGTTGTGAAGTATTATTTGGTGGTAACGTCTGCCTTTCGCAAGGCTGATGCATTCTTGTGGTGCCTTTTGGGCTCAAGAAGGGTCTAGCACCCACAAAGTCTACCATCAGCAGATGGATCCGTCAGGCCATTGTAGGGGCCTATTCTGCTAAGGGGAGAGATCCTCCCTTTCGTGTTACTGCTCATTCTACTCGTGCGGTTGGGGCCTCCTGGGCTTTTCAGCACCAGGCCTCTGTTGAGCAAGTTTGCAAGGCCGCTACCTGGTCTTCTGTTCACACTTTTTCAAAGTTTTACAAGGTTGATGTGCGGGCCTCAGCGGATGCTGTTTTTGGCCGCAAAGTTCTGCAGGCTGCAGTAGTTTGAGTTGTGCTTTATACCTTGTTTTTGGATCCCCACCCTTTATGGACACTGCTATTGGATGTCCCACAGGTAATGAATATCTTGAAGCGGGGTGTGTGACATACTTAGAATAATACCATTTTGTGAATACTCACCTTGTAAAATGGGTATTATAAGTATGTCACACACCCCGCTTCAACCCGCCCTTTGGATTCTGCATCCTTCATATGGTGAACTTTGCGTTGTTATGACTGATATTTGGCTCTTCCTGGTCCTTTACTTTACTGCTTTCTTTATACTGGGTAATGAGTGGGAGGTCCCAGGTACTTATGGACTGGGAGGGGCTTTCTTTCCTCCAATCATCTCTGCAGAAGCCCTCTACAGGACCATACTACCTACAGGTAATGAATATCTTGAAGCGGGGTGTGTGACATACTTATAATACCCATTTTACAAGGTGAGTATTCACAAAATGGTATTTTTTTTTTATTTTCCTCCCCCAAATCCTAGGTGCCTCTTATAGGGTGAAAAATACTGTAGTTTTTTTAGGAAAATGTGGCTTTGATTCTGCTTTTTATCCTTTTTTTAGGGAAACTCTGTGCAACCAAAGAATACATTGAGGGATTATTTCCAGAAAACGGTGGCCCCCATCATGAGCCTGCAGCATAGAAAGCTTGAGGTGTGAACTTCCAGAGAATATAGAGTTAGTTGGGGGTATTTCTAATGTAAAGGGTTGTTTTTCTGGAAAATCTGCAAGGTGCACATAGCACAGTTGTATTTTATCTGAAAATCTCCTAAAGCGCTGTATCAGTTTGGGGGAGTCTCCTGGGCAGGAAAGGGTGTCTACCAATACATATGTGGTACCGCTGTAACTGGGAGAAATTGGGGTTTCACACGCAATAAGATTTTATTGACGAACTTACATTTTTTATTACAAAAAAAACTACACATTGTAAAAAATAGATTTTTTTACTTTTTTTGTACATATTTCACCCAAAAATATTGAGAATACACCTAAAAATGACAAACAAGACAATTCATGTTAAAGCCCAGACTATGCTGAAAAAAACAAGGATAGGATAGTGTGATAAGTAGAAGTAGGATGATGATGATAATGAGGAGGAGGAAAAGTAGGATGATGATGATAATGAGAAGGAGGAGAAGTAGGATGATGATGAGGAGAAGTGGGATGAGGATGATAAGTAGGATGAGGATGATAATGAGGAGGAGGAGGAGGAGAAGTAGGATGATGAGGATGATGATGATGATAATGAGGAGGAGAAGTAGGATGAGGATGATGATGATAATGAGGAGAAGTAGGATGAGGATGAAGATGATAATGAGGAGGAAGAGAAGTTGGATGATGATGATAATGAGGAGGAGGAGAAGTTGGATGATGATGATGATGATAATGAGGAGGAGGAGGAGAAGTAGGATGATGATGGAGGTGATGATGCTGATGATGAGAAATAGGACGATGATGATGAAGATAATGAGAAGGATGATGATGAGGAGGAGAAGGGGGAGATTGAGTATGATGATAATTAGAAGGATAAGGATGATAATGAGGAGAAGAAGGATGATGATGAGGATGTGGAAGATGATGATGATGATGAGATTGCTGAGGAGGAGGATAAGCTGACCTCTAGCTGTGAGGTTTACCTGCACCAGCCATTCAGAAATACCTGGTGTGGGTACACACATAGGCTAAAGGTATAGTGGGGATGCGGCGTGGTGAGTGTACTAGGCGATCCCCGGTCAGACATACAGATGAACATCTCAATTCAGGATATTCCATAGAGTTGTATAGACTCTATGGAGGTGTTTTTTTCTCTTTAACCCTTTTGAGGGCAGGTTTTCCTTGATGGGGGTCATCATTACTGGAGGGCTTGATGGACAGCCCTGGAGAATGGACTCTGCTGCCCTCTACTGGCAGAAGATGTGTTTGAACCAAAAAGTCTGTCTTCCGTTACACAGTGTTATTGTTAACAGAAGTTACATGTGAACTTAAAATACTTGTATTTCTTTGCAGCGCTTGGTTGAGGTTATCGAAATTCAAACTTCCAAATCAAGATCTAGGATCAAAGATTGACTATTAACATGTCTCCTTACTTTCCCCACATTTCCTCTCCATGATCATTTTGGTGGTTAGGTCAATGGGAATATAAAGGCTTATCAAAGAGAAAAAAAAGGTTACTCACCTTACTCCCCCACAGCAAACCAAACCAACTATAACTGCCACAGGGGTCCTTTGGAGCTCTCGCCAAATCACAAAGCCTCAACCCTTACAGGCAGCTCAGCGTATAGCGCTGGCACTCTAGCTCTCGGAGCACCGGGTGTGAAGGAACGGCCCAGCTTAAGTTAAGAAACCTCAGATATCCAGGTCTGGAGTTCCCCTTTATTCCCCCTGTTATAAATGCTCAAGTCCTTAGCTCTATTCAAGAAAAGAAATGAGCATTTACAGGTCAAGCAGCAGAGATCACAAATCCCTGTGATGCTGCTTTCCTGCCGATAGTCGCACCTTAGTCTGGGAAGCTGCCGCTTAGTCTGTAGCTCGCTGGACCCCTTGCTGTGAATTTGTCATAGCAAGGATAAGAACCGCAGGCTAGCGGCACCAACAGAAATTGCTCCATAACTGCGCATCCATGTGTCGCAGCGCCAAACCAGTTACAGAATCAGAACCGGCTCACAAAAAAACGCATACGGGGATAGGTAAATTCTCTGAAATAAAGCAAAGCCCCGTAAATGGAGATCTAAGGTTCTGGTCTGCTTAGGAACTCCATTTCTGGACTCATTGGGTGCACGGCATCCAGCCCGATAGTTTGGTGCTGCTTCCAAGGCCATATGACCCCCTGCTCCAAGTTATAACCTCTAAAGGGTTTTAGGGCAAAAGCACGCTCCATAACCCTGGGGAGGTGACATCCCGTACCACAGAGGGGAGAGGGCGGAGGGCCCTCGCAGCATAAATAGGGTGGTCTGAAACCAGGTAGGGGTCTCTCATCTGGAAGGGATATGCGGTCAGCATACTGGGGGTGGCCATCATCATCGATAAGCTCTTGACATACCCCTTGTGAGAGCTCCCCATCATCACTACTACTCTGCAACTGCATACTAAGGTAACTGCTTATTGTTTCTCTGTGTAATGCACTCTATCCTGTAACCGTCTCAGAATAGCATTTTGTATCATCTGTATCATTTCATATTAACTCATAGTTAAATGTTTGTTATTACTGCCTAGTGTGCTTATAGCATTAAAACTTATATATAATTTGAGCGATTTGCTTTGCCTTAAACCAAGAATCTGTGTGTCCGAAGGCTGTGGAGCCTGGTATCCCTGATTGGAGGGGTCGGACAAAGTGTTTTGGGAATGTGGTCTTTGTGTCGGGAGGTCCCTGGTTTGTAGTGGGACCATGTGACATGTGGCTCTCTGACACCAGGTATTACCTTTCGCTCACTGTCGCTCTCCCATATATTTCAATGGACGTTACTTTTCTTCTGTTTAAACAGGGTTTTTTTCTCTCAAATAATTGTGTGACCTCTCCAGGCCAAGAAAAAGTCATTTTTAAAAACTTTTTCGTTTTTCATGCAGAATTGTAATTACAGGTCTGGCACTAAAGTGTTAATGTCACAATGTTACAACAATGTCATTCCATGTGTTTTCGCTTTGTTACTGGTGGATATGTGTTTAAACACAGACTTTAATCACGCTGTGTCTGGCGCTCTATGCTATAGTGCCCAGCTTTAGAGCGCCAACGCTGTGTGTGTGTCCTTTTTTGATAAGTATGGTGTGGAGCACCAAAAGTCGGTCGCACTGAGCTGGCACTACCTCTCACTCCCTGCAGCGCTGTACTGGTGTTACAGCGCCCAACATACATCACATTCATCAATGCCGGCCAGGTTACTACAGCGACTGAGGCGCTCTGTTACAGTGCCCCATACCCGCTTACAGCGCCTACTAGGGATCGCTCTAAGCACCGCTCATCTGCCGATACCTGGCATTAGTAATGAATCAGCCTCCATGTTATTATAAAAGGTGCAGGCGGCACTTGAGCTCCTCGTTCGAGATGCTCGGCAGCACCCGCACCCCAACCTCAGCTTCAGCCTCCCATCAGCTACAGTGCTACCGGCCAGGCAGTGTTCGCGGCGCACGGCTTTAATACGCCTATGTGCTAGAGACACGTGGCGCAGTCAACTCACCTCTTCCTGGTTCTAAGGCGCATGCACGGTCGCTCGTCCAATCAGCGCGCTCGGAGCTGCTGACGTCACCTCATGTAAGGTAGGGTACGGCTGGTGCATGTGCCGTTGGACCGGGAATCAAGCAAAATGTATAGGGTGCCCTGGGGGGTTTCACGCTGCAGGGAATCCTGATTTTGGATGCCCCGGGGGAAGGGAATCGATCGACCTGCAGATCGCGGTCGGTTTTGGTCCATTAAAAGAAAAAAAAAACATAGCGCTCGCAGAGGAGCTCAAAAAACGGGATTGACATGTATGGGATAAGGCCACACAGTGCAGGGTGAGCGCCTGGTCCTATCTGGCACTGTAGGGAACTCATCTCATCACCGATGCTGATGATCGATGGGACTTTGGGATAGATAGGACACTACCTGGCACTATCACAGGTGCTCTGGATTTTTGAATTGATAAATACACCTTTTGCACTGGGACCCGACACTCATCTGCCACTACGTGGCCTTAGCATTTCTTAAAGTGGACCAAAACCCAGCCGATCGGTCCCCTCCCCCTGGGGCATCCAAAATCAGGTTCCCCCACTATGTGAAATCCCCCAGATCACAGCGCTCACTTACCCTCCTGGGCCAACGGCGCACACGTAAGCCGCGACCACATCCCCGCTATCCCTCTAGCAGTGCGTGTGTCTGCGCCAGGCATCTATGAATGGCCAACGCGGGCATTCACCCTATAAGAGGGAAGTGGGGGATGCGTCTGCTAGCGTGGTCAGAGCCGCTGATCTTAGACGCCGGCTTAGATGGCGTGACGTCAGCGAGCACGCTGATTGGACGAGCTGCCGCGCATGCGCCGTAGGACCGGGAAGAGGTGAGTTGGCATCGGCGATCTGGGGGGTTTCACACAGCGGGACAAGGACCAAAACCCAGGATAGTCAAAATCCTGGGTTTTGGTCAACCTTAAATAAACCCCTGTGTTTCACTGTTGAGCTCCTGCAGACTTCAAAAAATATAGTAATAATCATAATAAAATATTTAAAAGTATATAGAACCCCAAAAAGAACACATCATTTTATCAAAGTATTTTTATTTACAGAATTGTATCATACATGTCTAGGAACATTGCACATAAAAAATATGGAGAACCCTCTACAGTGAACGATAAACCTCTATATACTGTAACCTAAAAGGACCTACACCCATGGTTTAGCTCCTCCCCTCACAGCAGCCAATCTGCTTGTACCCACTATTCTTGTAGGGCGGCTCTCTTCTTACTTGAGCTGGGTGGGTGATGTCATGTTGGCGCCACCCTCTTGTAGCAGGCGGTGGGCAGGTGACTTGAAGGGAATGATGATGTCCCCAATATTGATGAGGTCACTATATTGGGCTCTCTGCCTTTTCGGCTTGTTAGTGGGGCAGCGGAGGATGTACATTTGTTTAGAGTGTAGGTCCCCTTTACTATTTAGTCCCTTACAGAACATAGTGGGTCAGCAAGACCATTCCAGAGCAATCACTGTTGTGCTGTTAGACAATGGCCGATATATTTCATCTACTCATGTAATAATATTGCTTAGGTTCCTAATAAACAGTGGCGTAACAAAATGTGAAGGGGCACTGGTGCGAACATTAAATGGGGCCCTTTCACAGCTCATACAGTAGACATCAATTGGATGCAGTTAGACAACTAAAGACTGAAACAGCAGAGACAAATGCCTCTTCCTTCATCTAAATGCTGCCAAGTGAGCACAAATATGATAAATAAGGTGGAGGAGCAGCAATGATGGGGCCCCCCTGACCATCCGGTCACACCCCCTGCACCCTCTCAAGTTCTGCCCTTGAAACATGTGGCCCCACAGCTGTACACCAGAAAAATACCCATTTTACAGGTGAGTACTCACAAAATGGTATTACGAGTATGTCGCACACCCCGCTTCCAACATTCATGTGTCATGAATGACTTGCCTTCAGCCCGTGCCCGTGGTGTCCCTAGGCAACTGACCAGGGTTTCTCCTGCCCAGCAGCGGCTTCTGCCTCAGATGCCAGCTCCAGCTCCGTGTCCGGCGAGGCGTATCAAGCGGCAAACGGGGGCTTGTCTAAAGGTGAAGCTAGCAGCGGAGATTGGGGGTTGTGGGCTTACTCTGAAGGCGGGTGTCCCACGGGCCTGACATCATGACACTTGGGAAACCGGCCTGTAGAGGGCGATCTTGCAGAGATGACATGGAAAAAAGGAGCCCCTCCTGGTCCATAAGTACCCGGGACCTCCCACTATTCCCCAGTCTTTTAAAAAAGCTGTGAGAAACTAGGAAGAGCAAATTATATAGTGAATTGAAAATAATAAAAAACCCCATATAAAGGACCCCAGAACAAAAAAGGGTGGGGGAAGTGGGGTGTGTGACATACTAGGAATAATACCATTTTGTGAGTACTTACCTGTAAAATAGGTATTACGAGTATGTCACACACCCCGCTTCCCCCACCCTTTTTTGTTTTGGGGTCCTTTATATGGGGTTTTTTATTATTTTCAATTCACTATATAATTTGCTCTTCCTAGTTTCTCTCAGCTTTTTTAAATTATATAGTGAATTGAAAATAATAAAAAACCCCATATAAAGGACCCCAGAACAAAAAAGGGTGGGGGAAGCGGGGTGTGTGACATACTCGTAATATCTATTTTACAGGTAAGTACTCACAAAATGGTATTATTCCTAATATGTCACACACCCCGCTTCCAACATTCATGACACTTGGGATATCCAATAGCAGTGTCCATAATGGGTGGGGATCCAACAAGGCAAAAATGCATAACTTAAATTACTGCAGCTTGCAGAACTGCGATCAAAAGCAGCATCCGCTGAGGCCCGCACATCAACCCTGTAAAACTTAGAAAAAGTATGCACCGAAGACCAAGTAGCAGCCTTGCAAACTTGTTCAACAGACGCCTGGTGCTGAAAAGCCCAAGAAGCCCCAACAGCACGAGTAGAATGAGCAGTAACACGAAAAGGGGGTGTCAGGTTCCACTTACCCGTTCCCCGGTCCAGCGGCGTTCCCGCTGCGCGGCCTCCCGCCCGGCGGCCGCGGCGGCTTCCATTCCCGCTGGCGTGCACGCGCCTTCTCTTCCTCCAGCCGGCGGCCCCGGCTTCCTCACACGTGCTCGCGCGCACGTTCCGTTTATGCCCTTAATTAAGGAAACTTAATTAAAGGGCCAGGTGGGGTTGGGGGGAGTGCTCTGCTGCAACAGGGCCAATGAGCCATTGACTTTGGGGCTGAACGCCTCTGGGGTTGTATATGGGCCAATGAGCCCAGGGTAGGGAGGTTGCCTTCATCCCTCGTCCTGACCAATCCCTAACCAGTTCCTATGTGCACCAATCACACACCCATTCCCCCCATCCCCAATCTTGTCTGTGCCTATATTAGGTTCGCTCCGTCAGTCACCCAGTGCCTGTGATAGCGCCTTGTACCTAGTATTGACCTCTGTGTATCTGTTATTGACCCCGTTGCCGACCACCGCCTGAACCGACCATTCTTGATCTGAACTCCTGTTGCCGACCTCTGCTTAGAAACTTGACCACGAATTGCCTAATCCTTCGGTACCGCCACGATCTCTGTCTTCCCGTTATCGACCTCTGGCCTGTCTCTGGACTTCCGCTGCTAACGCTCTAGCCATTTGGTTCTTCAGATCTCCTATTAATAAGCTCATCTTTTGAGCCATTGAAGTCCTGGGGGCAACCGATCCCGGGCAGGCGTATTCTGCGTCCCGGCAAGCGGGGGCCCCTACAGGTGAAGCTGGCTGCGGAGATTGGGGGTTGAGGGCTTATCTGGAGGGCTGGAGTTACCCCGAGCGTGACAGGGGGAACCTTCCCCTTAGCAGAATAGGCCCCAACAATGGCCTGACATAACCATTTACTGATGAAGGTTTGGCGGGTGCCAAACCCTTCCTAGGCCCAGAGGGCACAACAAAAAAGGCATCTGTCTTACGGAAAGCTGAAGTAGTAACCAAATAATACTTAACACAACGAACAACATCCGAAGAATGTAAAACCGTTTCGTTATTATTACTAGGATTAGGGCACAATGAAGGAAGAACTATATCCTGATTTAGGTGGAAGGCAGACACCACCTTAGGAAGAAAATCTGGTTTAAAACGGAAAACCACCTATCCTGATGCCTTTCGAAGTAAGGGGCCTGGATAGACAGGGCCGCCAATTCAGAAACCCGACGGACGGAGGTAATACCAACCAAAAAAGCAACCTTCTGAGTAAGAATATGAAGAGGAACCTCCTGTAAAGGTTCCAAAGGAGCAGCCTGCATAGCAGAGAGCACGAGATTAAGATCCCAAACAGGAAGTAGGGGCTTTCTAGGAGGACGCACATGCGTGACCCCCTGAAAAAAAGTCTTAACCAAGGGATGAAGAGCAAACGACCTTTGAAAGAAAATAGCCAACGCAGAAACCTGCCCTTTCAAAGTACTAATCTGGAAGCCCAAATCCAGACCTCGTTGCAGAAACTCCAAAATCCTAGGGATAGAAAATACTCTGCAAGGCAGGGCCCTAGATTCACACCAGTCCATATAGGACCTCCAAGTCCTGTAATAAATAACAGAGGAAGACTTCTTCCTATCTCTAACAAGAGTCTGAATGACCGCGTCAGAAAGACCTTCCTCCTTTAAGATGGAGATTTCAGCAGCCAAGCCGTCAAAGCCAGCATTGGTAAATTGGGGTAACAGAGTTGACCCTGAGTTAAGAGATCTGGAAGAAGAGGAAGAGACAACTGATTCTCTGCCAGCCTTGTGACGTCTGCGAACCAAAGCCACCTTGGCCACCTTGGGGCCACCAGAATTGCTGGCACCCCCTCCAGAACTAACTTGCGCACCACCTTGCTTAACATAGAGAATTGGGGAAACAGATACAGGAACCCCAGATCCTTCCAGGCCAGAGACATGGCATCCGCTGCCACTTCCAGAGGATCCTGGGATAGAGACACAAAAACTGGAAGTTTGTGGTTGTGACGAGAAGCAAACAGGTCCAACCGTGGAGTCCCCCACTTGTGACAAAGAAACTGAAAGACCCTGGGATTGAGAGACCACTCTCCCTGGCGAGCGCATGCTCTGCTCAGGGAGTCTGCCTCCACATTCTCTATCCACGAAATGTAAACTGTAAACTGCCGATAAGCAGGGAACATTGATCTCTGCCCACTGAAGGATCAGAGACACTTCCCGAAGGGCACCCCAACTGCGAGTCCCTCCCTGGTGATTGATGTATGCAACTGCTGTTCGGTTGTCTGACCGAATCTGAACCGGCAGCCCCCGCAAAGATGAGACTCAGTCGGAGCAGAACAAGCCGAATGGCCCGAAGCTCCAATAAATTGATTGGGGAGTGAGCCTCCTGAGGCCCCCACAACCCCTGGAACCGGTGCTTCCTCCGGATGCCCCCCCAACCCATAAGGCTGGCATCCGTAGTGACCAACTCCCAACAGGGGGTCAGAAATGACTTGCCGTTTCTGAGATTGCTCGAAGTCAGCCACCACTGAAGGGACCGCAGAACGCGGGGAGACAACAAACAAACCCGATTCAATGACAGAGGACACTTGTCCCACTTCGCCAAGAGAAAGAGCTGAAGCGTCCTCATATAAAACTGAGCAAACGGGACCGCTTCGAATGTGGCCACCATCAGCCCCACTAGCCTCATCCCCAAGCCGATAGGCTGACGAGGATTGGACTAGAACATGAAAAACCTGCACAAAATGCACCTAGTTCAGCACCATCTAAATCAAATGCACATATGGGCAAGAGTGTGCCAATTTAAGCATCCCAAATACACAATATATTAAACAAAACACCTTGTGGCCCAGTGTACCACAAGAACAGGCACTAAGCAAAAAAGGCACCACTCCTACTCAACTAATAAGCCAACACCATCACTAGTTATTATCAATAGTTTAATTCATCAGAAAACCTCATTAAAAAACATAAAATACAACTCTGTGAAGTACTCACCTGTAGAGTTGGTATTATATGCAGACAGCACGTCCCGCTCCAGACATAGTCCTTACATGTGGGTATACCTCCGCCTTCAGCGCCGTGCACTGCAGTATCATGAAGAAAACAAGCTCCTCCCGGCCCTACATATACCGAGGGACCTCCCACAAATCCCCAGCATTGACAAGCAGTGAGAGAAGAAGCCAGGAGGAAAACAACCACCCAGAGACTGGCAATAATATCCAAGATAATAATCACCACACAGGGGATCCAGAACAAGGTGAATCAGGGTGGGGTGGAGCAGGACGTGCTGTCTGCATATAATACCAACTCTGAGTACTTCACAGAGTTGTATTATTCTAAGCAGACAGCACGTCCTGCTCCAGACATAGTCCTTACATGTGGGACATCCAATAGCAGTGTCCATAAGTAGGGTGGGATCCCCGAGAAAAAAGGCACAGACAACCATAAAAGTGCTGTCACCTTAACCATGCTACCAAGAGCAACGAGAGCAATGCTCTAACCTCAGCCTTTGAGTTCTTGTAAAGGCAGAACTGAACACAAGCAGCGGACTAGCCAGCTTGCTCAACAGAACCTAGTGCTGAAAGGCCCAAGCCAAGCACAAGTAGTAAGAGAGCAAAAACCAAGAGAGAAGAACAATCTACCCCTAACGAGTAGGCCAAAGTAACAGCCTAACCATGCTACTGGAAAAAAAGGGGCAGCCATGGCAACCTTAGAGATCTCCCCATCTGAGAATATGAACCCAGGTCTCATGCGAGACTAGCAGGAATCCTGATAAACAACACTAACAAGGCTCAGCAAGAGCCGAGACGTTTACTTTAGGCTCAGAGGAACAAGGCGACCGAGCAGGACCAAGCCAAAGGGCACCTACACCCGTGTTAGCAATCAGATCCGGTACATAAGGATGGAGAAACCTATAAGCCCCAAGGGGCATAATCCCTACCAGGGACAAGAGAAAGGCCAGGAATCTCCAACACCTGATGAGGGATACAGATCCCTTTCGCTCAGAGTAAGCCAGACAATAGCCTAGAGACCGTAGGGTCTGGACTAAAGGAGAATAAGAACACCGCCTGGACCCTATTCGGCGTAAGGCGGAACACCCTCACCTCATGGTGTACAGATATATATATATATAATGACTAGGACCGCTAACAGAGCCATCCTTTATGGCACATTTCTGACTGAAGCAACCGCCCCAGAAGAGCGATATGAGGGAAGGAACAGTTCAACAAGATCCTGAATAAGACCCAAGGGAACCCTTATCAGGGCATCCGGATAAGTAACCCCCCAAAAAGGGAGCACAGAATTCCCTGGGGAATGCACCTGAGCAACCCCTGAGGAATGCGCAACACAGAAGATTGAACTAGACTTCTGCAGTATGTGAACAGGGCGAGCCCTGAAACCTTCAGAGCACCGAGTTGGGGAGCCAACTTCAACCGTGCTATAACAATCCTAGGACCCAGGGATAGGGAACATCCCGCAGGAAAGAGAGCTAGTCCAAGCAAAGCAGACTAGAAGAGCATACTCCAACATAGCCGGCAGAAAAGGGAGAAGAAGAGGAGGGAGCTAGGCCTAGCCCTCCAATAGAGAAAAGACACCCAGAGATACCCATCTCCAATAGGGTGAAAAGCCAACCGACCAATCGCCTAAAAGGCCTGTAGGTAAGGGCGACGTAGTAGGTAGTCTGAATAGGCAGAACAGCCCTCTTGAGAAGGCATACAGTACGACTGTCTTCAGCAGAAAATCTGCGAACCACGCCCCGCTGGGCCACCCAGCGCCCCCAGCATAACGGTTCTCCCTTTCTATTGCAATCTTATGCAGAACCCCGCCTGGCAGGGTGAAAGAAGTTAAGACATATAGAATATAATGTCCTGACAGAAGCAATACTAGGCCCTCATGACCAAGGCCAGAGAGTCCTGGGACAATAACCCTGAGTCCCTGTAATAGCAACGGGGCCCCACAGGGCCACACCAGTAGGGACTCAGTGAGATACTAGAATAGAACCTCCTGCCACGTTAGGGCAGCCAGCCAAGCTAATACCAATGAAGTGCAAGGGATGTAAACCCCCACTTAGAACCGAACCGGAACCTTCTTGAAGGGTCAACCTGTTCCAAGACCTTCACAGATAAAAAGGGACAAGCCACTGTCCACAGACTGATCGAGAGTCCCCAAAAAGGACAAGTCCTTAAGAGGAGTAGTCCAGCAAATTAGAGCCCACCAAAGGCTCAATGTGTCAACCCAAAAAACCGTATGAAGATGGATCCCCTAAGGGGACCCCTTTAGGAACCACAGGGGATTTCAGGAGAAATAAGACCCCCCAGTCCACCTGCAAGACTTGGTACCCATGATGACCATCTACAGGGAGAAGAGAGAAGGAAGGAATGGTCCCAGACATCTTCCTTGAATTTACAACCTCAAAAGGAACCCCCCGTAACGAGGGGGAGCGTACTGACCTAGTTCCAGGGGTGCTGGAACCCTGTCCAGGATAAGTAACCAAAGGTGTCGCAGGGCCCAAGGGCTCCTGAGAATAAGGGACAGCATCTGGGCCGCCACCAACAGGCCCACCGGCTGCAAGGTAAAGGAAGTGCGACATCAAAGAGGGCAAGGCCCTTTCCATAACAAGTCCACATTTAGCAGAAGGAAGGTTCTAACATGAACCAATCTAAATGCCACCCCGTAGGGGGATACCGAACCGGGGAACACTAAGTAAGTGATGTGCCTGAGCACCAATCCACAGGATTCCCAAAGGAGCCACAAGTCAATAGCCACACGGCCTGATGCAAAAATAGGAAGCAAAGAAGGACAATAAAGTAGAACCTAGCGCGGACGCCACACGGGCACGTCCAAGACACCACTCCCATACTCGCCTCGGTGAGTCATCTGGGAGCAGGAGAGGAACCAAAACAATACCCCAATGCGCAGAGTTGGACCTTCAACACTGGCTGGAAGTGGCCTAGGTGTCCTGAAGGCACAGGGGACTAAAAAGGGATTATAAATCCTCACATGCATCAAGAGGTCTACTGGACTAGAGCGCCTGCGGCCCAACAGGTAGATACCATGTAGAAACTGCCTGTAAAGGAATAAATGCTAGGCCCCAGAATGCCAACCTGGGTCAGACTGCTTCATCCCGGAGGGGAAGGGTAAAGTGGATGCAATCACAGGTCAAGGGCCAACCTGTAAGAGAGCCCAGACCCTACACACCAAACTCGGCCTGCCTCAACTCCTGAAGGGAAAACAGGGACTAGAAGAACCCTGATAACCTTAGAAAAAGGAACGCCCAGCAGACTCCATTCTGCATCCGGGGGGGGACTACCTCCTGTAACAACCTGAAAGAAGCATGGCGCCCTGCGATAGGAGCCCAGTGCTGCGGCAGTCCACTCGCCCAACAAGGCGAGGGCGTCCCCTCACGCTTGTGCATATTTGGACTTCGCACAGCCGGAGGACCCAGGGCGTTGCCTGCCCCCCCTGGGGCGGGTCTCCATTTCAAAAAATTGGAAGCACACTTCTAGTTCGCGCTTGACACTAACGTAGGGAAGGGGAGGGGTGTCCCTGCCCCTGGGAGGCCGAGACGGCCTTCTGCTCGAGGGTGCCTTACTTCTTTTTTCCAAAAGGTCCAACCGGGCCCCAATAAGCGTCGTCTCTAAAGGGAAGGCCAGTAAGAGCCTTTTTAGCATCATTGTCAGCCCGCTACTGTCGCAGCCAAGCAGGCGGCGAATAGCCACCACAAGAACCGAGGTTCTAGTGCACATTTTAACAGTGTCCTCCATCGCTGAGAGAATAAACTCACAAAAACATCACAATCAGACAGTGCCCTAAAGACCTCCCAAGGGAGATCCTCCGGTTGGTGGTCAAGTATCTTCCTAAGAAGGGTCCTGGCGGTCAACCGCAGTGACTGCCGCGGCACAGACCGGGCGCACAGCCGTCCCTGCCCACGAAAGGGCGTGGGAAGCCAGACTGTCAATGCCCCGGTCCTCAGCATCCCGAAGGGTACGATGGCTGTCATGAACGGAGGGTTAGCAACCCCAATAATAGGTGCATCCACCTCGGGAGGGGTGACCAGCAGCCAACCACATCAGGGGGAAAAGGGTACTTCCAATCCCAGACCCCCGGAACTCCTGTACGTTCACAAGGCGATTCCCAATCCTTAGATATAAGAGCCTGGAATGATCCTGCTCTAGAAATTCCAAGCGCGGCGGCGCCGTGTGGAAACTCTCCCTCTTGGGCTTGGGAGTAATTTATCAGTGTCACACCGGCCCCAGGAACCAGGGCCAGAATTATCACGGGTCCAAGGTATCTCGTCTGAGGAACCGGAACCTGAAAACAGTCCACCTTCATCCGAAGGATCGAGGACCTGCATAGCAGCAGACTCTTCAGTTTGCTTGAAAAACATAGAGCCAGGAAGCGTCAGGGACCGCTTCTTTCCAGTGCCCAAGCGCTCCGCCAACCAGGCATCACCTGCTCAGGCGTAGCCTGCGCGGCACCACCTGCTGGTCATCCCCGCTCAAGTGCGACTCATCAGGAGTGAGATTTAAACAAGGGGAGACAGGTGTATTGAAGCAAGATGCAGCCACTGGTAAACCTGATTGCAGGGCCAGTGCTTGTTCAGCACACGGTCCGCAGACCCGTGCTCTGTCAGCGTCAGCGTGGGGTGGTCCCCACGCAGTACACAGCCAGTCTTGTCCTCGCGGGACCCCGGACACATAATTCTGAGATGCCTCCATATGGTGATTATCAAAGCAATATGCCAGCAGGGATTTATGCTATAAGCGACCCCGGATGCCCCAAGACCCGCTAGGAATGTGGGAGAATTTAAATGTGAACCCGTTTAAGATATATATCAGGCCGGGGGATGCCACCGGAATCTTAGCGTCTGAAAGACATAAGGAGAAGAAATGGTATCAGAGCCTTGCGCAGCTGGAAAACATATAAAAAGGAGTCACCCGCAAGGGCACTTACAGACCAAGGGAGGAGGGAACCGTCACCACGCGTGTGCGCAAAGATCAGCAAAATGGGGCCAGCGAACCTGGAAGGGCGGGCTCGATGCTCGGCCGTGACGCGGAGAGCGCCAATTCAAGTCCCCGCCCACTCCGGAGAGCGCGAAGCTCTGAGGTAACGGCTAGGCAAGGATACAATCACACGCTTAAGGATTTGTAGAAAAACCGTTACGACTAGTAAGGAAAAGGCGCCAAAGCATCTAGACAATGCCGCAAATTGTGCAAAAGACATACGGCGGTAGCCGAAAACCAGATAAAGAGCGGCTCTGACATTTCAATGTTAATGAAGGGCAGAAATAAGGCCATAAACGTGAGGTACACAGGGACCACCACACACATACCCCCCCCCCTTTCTTTTCCCACTAACTAGTTGGGGAATGAGGGAGGATGGCGACCCTTACACAGGGTCCAGCACTACCCGGGGTACGGGGCAATAATGCGGGAGGGGCATCCACTAGAGGCTCACCATCAGCCTAAACCGCCTACCCTATGGTGGGGGATTGCGGTGGAGCATGGCTCCGTTAAGCACACGAGGTGCTGCCTACCTTCACCCGACCAACGCAGCCCAGGCTGGGAGGCATATTCTTTCACAGAGAGGACGGGTGGAAATAGTCCCGCAGGGCCTCGGGCTGTAAAGCCCCGCTCGCCTGCGAGAGCGCGATACTTCATGTCTTCGCAGTTCCAGCACTGCAGAGAAATCTGGGGATTTGTGGGAGGTCCCTCGGTATATGTAGGGCCGGGAGGAGCTTGTTTTCTTCATGATACTGCAGTGCACGGCGCTGAAGGCGGAGGTATACCCACATGTAAGGACTATGTCTGGAGCAGGACGTGCTGTCTGCTTAGAATAGTACATTAATCATCACAAACATTTAAAAAAGACATACCAATACACAGCCCAACCCAGCAAGAGAAACCCAATTAATCCTAACCATCTGTGCTAACCACACTATTTTAACATTGCATGGATGCATCTATATTAATCTAGTTCCTAAAGTGCCTATGTGCAATATTAAAGTGCTATTCATGAATATACAAAAAGTATAAAAAACTTACAAGGAAATAATCACCTCAATGAAAAATAGATTAACCTCCTGCTGAGCGAGACAATCACCCACGCGTTCCGTGACGGACTGTCACTTCCTCAAGATGCCACTTCAAATGCTGCCCATGCTCCCGCTAAAATAGGCTGGGAAAGCGCACCAGCACCTGCCCGCCTCCAACCCCCGGCGCACGGCAGCCCCGGCCGGCGGCTGCACTCACGCCGGAAGTGGAACCCGACGAGCGCCCGCGCCAAACCCCGCCCACCCACAAGTGACGTCATAACCATGCCCCGCCCGCCCCCCAGACCGTCCCCAATGACACGCCCCACACAGCAGCGCCGTATAACAGCGTGCAGTCATGGCAACGGGCACAGGGACGAGGGGGGCGGGCGAGGGCAGGGCCGTCGCCGCGGTAAACGACCAATGAATGAATAACGGCTCATTGGAGAGCAGAGGCAGCATCGAGGCCCTCACTCAAAGCCATAGTCAATCCCATACACAAACAAACAAATGTATGTTAAAACCACAAATAAAGTATACATGTTTTCTTTAGATAATAAGTACTAAAGGATATACATATATAATATACATCAAAACAAATCAAAAAATACAATTTTGTGAGTACTCACCTGAAAAATGGATATTGTCAGTGTGCCACACACCCCGCTTCCCCTTTAATTCTTCACGATTGGGTTACTCACCGCCAGGTGACGCAGTTGCAGAGAGGAAGTCTTGTAACGAGCCCCCTTCGGGCCTATATATACCTGGTACCTCCCACTTAACACCAGTGATTTCAAAAGCAGAAAGACAAGGTACCAGTAATCTAAAGGTAACCTCAAAATAAAGAAAAGCTTCACCATATAAAGGATCCAGGATACCGAAAAGGGCGGGGTGAAGCGGGGTGTGTGGCACACTGACAATATCCATTTTTCAGGTGAGTACTCACAAAATGGTATTATTCTCAGTGTGCCACACACCCCGCTTCCCATTTAATTCTTCACGATTGGGACATCCAAAAGCAGTGTCCACAAGGGATGGGTATCCGAAGGCAAAAATGAAGCATAACTTAAATGACTGCAGTCTGCAGAACTTTGCGGCCAAAAACAGCGGCCAAGTAGCGGCCTTACAAACTTGTTCAACAGAAGCTTGGTGCTGAAAAGCCCAGGATGCACCAACAGCACGAGTAGAATGAGCAGTGATACGAAAAGGGGGAACTTTCCCCTTAGCAGAATAGGCCGCAATAACGGCCTGACGTATCCATTTGCTAATGGAAGATTTGGCC
Source organism: Gastrophryne carolinensis (assembly GCA_027917425.1). Classification (NCBI taxonomy): domain Eukaryota; kingdom Metazoa; phylum Chordata; class Amphibia; order Anura; family Microhylidae; genus Gastrophryne; species Gastrophryne carolinensis. Next base: position 280,393,935 of record CM051237.1, on the reverse strand, counting down.
GGTGCCAAACCCTTCTTAGGCCCACAGGGCACAACAAAAAAGGCATCTGTTTTACGAAAAGGAGACGTAATAATCAAATAGTACTTAACACAACGTACTACATCCAAACAATGCAAAACCCTCTCTTTGTAATTCTTAGGATTAGGACACAAGGAGGGAAGAACAATATCCTGATTCAAATGAAAAGCAGAAACAACCTTAGGAAGAAAGTCTGGTTTGAACCGAAAGACCACTTTATCCTGATGCCTCTCAAAGTAAGGCGCCTGAATAGACAAGGCCGCCAACTCCGAGACACACCGGACCGAAGTGATAGCTACCAAGAAGACAATCTTCTGAGTCAGGGTAGACAAAGCAATATCTTGCAAAGGCTCAAAAGGAGGAGCCTGAAGAGCAGAAAGAACCAAATTCAAGTCCCAAACAGGGAGTAATGGTTTCCTGGGGGGCCGCACATGCGTAACCCCCTGGAAAAAAGTTTTAACTAAAGGATGAAGCGCAAAACGCTTCTGAAAAAAGATAGATAAGGCAGAAACTTGCCCTTTCAACGTACTTAGCTGAAGACCAGAGTCCAGGCCAGATTGTAAAAACTCCAGAATCCTGGAGACCGAAAAGACCCTACAAGGAAAAGATCTAATCTCACACCAAGCGATATAGGCTTTCCAAGTCCTATAGTAGATGATAGAAGAAGACCTCTTCCGGGCACTGATCAGAGTCTTAACGACCGAGTCAGAAAGACCCTCTTCCTTCAAGATGGAGGTTTCAGCAGCCAGGCCGTCAAACCCAGCGCTGGTAAATTGGGGTAACACAACCGACCCTGAGTGAGCAGATCGGGCCGAAGAGGCAGAACGAACTGGTCCACTGCCAGCCGAACGAAGTCTGCGAACCACACTCGCCTTGGCCACTTTGGGGCCACAAGAATGGCGGACACCCTTTCCAGAGCCAGCTTCCGAACCACCCTGCCCAGCATGGGTATCGGAGGAAACAGGTACAGAAACCCCAGATCCCCCCAGCTCAGGGACATGGCATCCACTGCCAGAGCCAAGGGATCCTGGGAGAGCGAGACGAAGTTCGGGAGCCTGCAATTGTGACGAGAGGCAAACAGGTCCACCTCCGGGGACACAGTGAGAGAAAAACCTGAGGATGGAGAGACCATTCTCCCAGATGGGAAGAGCCCCTGCTCAACCAGTCAGCTTCCTGGTTCTCCACCCCTGGAATGTACACCGCCGAGAGACAAGGAACATGGGCCTCCGCCCAGGACAGGATCAGGGACACCTCCCTGAGAGCACCCGGACTGCGAGTCCCTCCCTGATGATTGATGTAAGCAACCGCTGTTCGATTGTCCGAACGAACCTGGACCGGAAGGCCCAGAACGTGTTGTGTCAGAAGGGCAAGAACCCGACGGATGGCTCTCAGTTCCAGAATATTGATGGGTAAGTGGGCCTCTTGAGGTCCCCACTGCCCCTGGAACTGAAGCTCCTTCCAGAACCCCCCCATCCCGAAAGACTGGCGTCCGTGGTGACAATTTCCCAAAGAGGAGTCAGGAAAGACCTGCCCTTCACGAGATTGGCCGAGACCAACCACCACTGGAGGGACTGCCGGACCCGAGAGGACAACTGGAAGGGCTGATCCAGCGACCGAGGCTGCCGGTCCCAGGACGCCAACAGATAGAGCTGAAGCGTCCTCGTGTGAAATTGAGCAAAAGGAACTGCCTCGAAGGAGGCAACCATCAACCCTACCAGCCTCATCCCCAGATGGATGGACGGCCAAGGATTGGAAAGTAGGACCCGAGCCAACTCCTGAATCAGATGAATTTTGGACTGGGGGAGAAACACCCTGTGTTGACAAGAGTCCAACTGCATCCCCAGAAAGGACATCACCCTGGCCGGAGCGAGGGAGGACTTGGGGAAGTTGATCACCCAACCAAAGCTTTCCAGCGTGGAGACCACCATCTGTCTCCGATTGATTGAGTGACGGAGCCATGATGAGAAGGTCGTCCAGATAAGGTACGACACGAATGCCCCGAGATCTGAAAATGGCCATCACCCCTGCCAGCACCTTGGTGAACACTCTTGGGGCCGAGGTAAGGCCAAACGGAAGTGCCACAAATTGAAAATGCTGATCTTTCATCACGAATCGAAGAAAACGTTGATGATCCTGGCAGATGGGAACATGAAGATAAGCATCCTTGATGTCTATGGACGTCATGAAGTCCCCCTGCCGAAGGGAACCGATGGCCGTACGCAAAGTTTCCATGCGAAACCTCCGAATACGGATGAACCTGTTGAGTAATTTCAGGTCCAGGACGGGACGATCCGGCCCGTCCTTTTTGGGGACTGCGAAAAGATTGGAGTAGAAACCGAGGCCCATCTCTAAGCGCGGTACCGGCCGGATGACTGCCATTTCTAAAAGATTCCTTATTGACGCCAGGAGCCCCTGTGCGGCCAAAGGATCGATGGGCACCCGAGACCGAAAGAACCGTGAAGGAGGGCGAGACTCGAACTCCAGTTTGTAACCAGTTTGTTGACGACACCACCTCCCGGATGCATCTGTCTGGAACCTCCTGGTCCCAAACCTGGGAGAAGTGTCGCAATCGTCCACCCACCCGCACGGGTGAGGGCAGCCCCTCATTGCTGAGCGGGCTTACCAGCAGGCTTGGGCTTGGCGCCCCAGGACTGAGTGGGACGGCCAAGGCCCCTCCCCCGGGTCCAACCTGCACCTCTGGTAGCGGGAAAGGAAACCCCCCTACCCGCTCTAAATCCCCGAAAGGAAGGCCTAACGGTACTTGCACCCCGAAAGGGGCGACGAGGCCTCTTGCATTGAGGCATTTTACCACCTTTTGCAACTGAATCAATTTTATCACCAAACAGTCGCAAACCCAAAAAAGGAAGTGCTGTGAGCACCCTTTTAGAGACTAATTCCGCCGAGCACTGGCGCAGCCATACTGACCGACGAATAGCCACCAGCATTGCCGCTGTCCTGCTACTCATTGCCAGCGCATCGTCCTGAGCGGTCAGAACAAAGGAAATAAAAGACTCACACTGCTTAAGAGCACTAAACTCATTACATTTGTTAATTATTGCATAATATTTGTTTTTGTTTGTGTCCTTATGTTACATTTTTGTACTGATATGATTGTTACTTTGGGTTTTGTTTTGTGTCATGGTGTTTGAAGTATATAACCAATTTATAATCAGGGAATACATTTTGTATTATTATACTGTATTTGGACAATGCAAATTCCACTTTGGGGTAGTTTTTTATGGATTAAAAAAGGATTAATATTTTTGTATGGTTCTGATTCACCGTGGTTTATGTATTTTTTGCTTTTGTGCCGGCACAAAAAAAAAGGGTGTTAGTTATTATATAAAATAATTTTAAGCCTAAAGAGAACTGGATACGAGTATATTATATGGGTAACTACTGAGGACAGGTGTGTATACACTTATTCAGGGCAGGTTTAGGCAGCTTTTTAATTTGTTTTGTTGTTTTTTAAATGTGTGTCTTTTGTATAATAAAAACTTTATGAATTTTTATTGGTTGTGCTCCTTTGTGTGACCCCTGGATCTGGTTGATTCTAAGGTTCACTTTTTTCTATACTATACAGCACAGGGATCACACACACAGAAGACTAGGCAGCAGAGCTGACACTCTATACAGCACAGGGATCACACACACACAGGAGGCAGGGGACTAGGCAGCAGAGCTGACACTCTATACAGCACATGGATCACACACAGGGGACTAGGCAGCAGAGCTGACAATCTATACAGCACAGGGTCCCACACACAGGAGGCAGGGGACTAGGCAGCAGAGCGGATACTCTATACTGCACAGGGATCACACACAGGAGACAAGGGACTAGGCAGCAGAGCTGACACTCTATACAGCACAGGGATCACACACACACAGGAGGCAGGCGACTAGGCAGCAGAGCTGACACTCTATACAGCACATGGATCACACACAGGAGACTAGGCAGCAGAGCTGACACTCTATACAGCACAGGGATCACACACACAGGAGGCAGGCGACTAGGCAGCAGAGCTGACACTCTATACAGAACAGGGATCACACACACAGGAGGCAGGGGACTAGGCAGCAGAGCTGACACTCTATACAGCACATGGATCACACGCAGGAGACTAGGCAGCAGAGCTGACACTCTATACAGCACATACAGCACAGGGTCCCACACACAGGAGGCAGGGGACTAGGCAGCAGAGCTGACACTCTATACACCACAGGGATCACACACACACAGGAGGCAGGGGACAAGGCAGCAGAGCTGACACTCTATACAGCACAGGGATCACACACAGGAGACTAGGGACTAGGCAGCAGAGCTGACACTCTATACAGCACAGGGATCACACACAGGAGACTAGGCAGCAGAGCTGACACTCTATACAGCACAGGGTCACACACACAGGAGGCAGGGGACTAGGCAGCAGAGCTGACACTCTATACAGCACAGGGATCACACACAGGAGACAAGGGACTAGGCAGCAGAGCTGACACTCTATACAGCACAGGGTCACACACACAGGAGGCAGGGGACTAGGCAGCAGAGCTGACACTCTATACAGCACATGGATCACACACAGGAGACTAGGCAGCAGAGCTGACACTCTATACAGCACATACAGCACAGGGTCCCACACACAGGAGGCAGGGGACTAGGCAGCAGAGCTGACACTCTATACACCACAGGGATCACACACACACAGGAGGCAGGGGACTAGGCAGCAGAGCTGACACTCTATACAGCACAGGGATCACACACAGGAGGCAGGCGACTAGGCAGCAGAGCTGATACTCTATACAGCACAGCGATCACAAACACAGGAGACAAGGGACTAGGCAGCAGAGCTGACACTCTATACAGCACAGGGATCACACACACAGGATAGAGGCGACTAGGCAGCAGAGCTGACACTCTATACAACATAGGGATCACACACACAGGAGGAGGGGACTAGGCAGCAGAGCTGACATTCTATACAGCACAAGGATCACATACACAGGAGACAAGGGACTAGGCAGCAGAGCTGACACTCTATACAGCACAGGGATCACACACACAGGAGGCAGGGGACTAGGCAGCAGAGCTGACACTATACAGCACATGGATCACACACACAGGAGGCAGGGGACTAGGCAGCAGAGCTGACACTCTATACACCACAGGGATCACATACACACTGGAGACTAGGGACTAGGCAGCCGAGCTGACACTCTATACAGCACAGGGATCACACACAGGAGGAAGGGGACTAGGCAGCAGAGCTGATACTCTATACAGCACAGCGATCACAAACACAGGAGACAAGGGACTAGGCAGCAGAGCTCACACTCTATACAACACAGGGATCACACACACAGGAGGCAGGGGACTAGGCAGCAGAGCTGACACTCTATACAGCACAGGGATCACACACAGGAGGCAGGGGACTAGGCAGCAGAGCTGACACTCTATACAGCCCAGGGTCACACACACAAGAGGCAGGGGACTAGGCAGCAGAGCTGACACTCTATACAGTACAGGGATCACATACACACTGGGAGACAAGGGACTCGGCAGCAGAGTTGACAATCTATACAGCACAGGGATCACACAGAGGAGGCAGGGGACTAGGCAGCAGAGCTGACACTCTATACAGCACAGGGATCACACAGAGGAGGCAGGGGACTAGGCAGCAGAGCTGACACTCTATACAGCACAGGGATCACACACAGGAGGCAGGGAACTAGGCAGCAGAGCTGACACTCTATACAGCACAGGGATCACACACAGGAGGCAGGGGACTAGGCAGCAGAGCTGACACTCTATACAACACGGGGATCACACACACAGAAGGCAGGGGACTAGGCAGCAGAGCTGACACTCTATACAGCACAGGGTCACACACACAGGAGGCAGGGGACTAGGCAGCAGAGCTGACACTCTATACAGCACAGGGTCACACACACAGGAGGCAGGGGACTAGGCAGCAGAGCTGACACTCTATACAGCACAGGGATCACACACACACACACACACAGGAGGCAGGGGACTAGGCAGCAGAGCTGACACCCTATACAACACAGGGATCAAACACACAGGAGGCAGGGGACTAGGCAGCAGAGCTGACACTCTATACAGCACAGGGATCACACACAGGAGGCAGGGGACCAGGCAACAGAGCTGACACTCTATACAGCTCAGGGATCACACACACAGGAGGCAGGGGACTAGGCAGCAGAGCTGACACACAATAAAGCACAGGGATCTCACACACACACAGGAGGCAGGCGACTAGGCAGCAGAGCTGACACTCTATACAGCACAGAGATCACACACAGGAGGCAGGGGACTAGGCAACAGAGCTGACACTCTATACAGCACAGGGATCACACAGAGGAGGCAGGGGACTAGGCAGCAGAGCTGACAATCTATACAGCACAGGGATCACACACACACACAGGAGGCAGGCGACTAGGCAGCAGAGCTGACACTCTATACAGCACAGGGATCACACACAGGAGGCAGGGGACTAGGCAACAGAGCTGACACTCTATACAGCACAGGGATCACACACACAGTAGGCAGGGGACTAGGCAGCAGAGCTGACACTCTATACAGCACAGGGATCACACACACACAGGAGGCAGGGGACTAGGCAGCAGAGCTGACACTCTATAATACAACACAGGGATCGAACACACAGGAGGCAGGCGACTAGGCAGCAGAGCTGACACTCTATACAGCACAGGGATCACACACACACAGGAGGCAGGGGAGTAAGCAGCAGAGCTGACACTCTATACAGCACAGGGATCACACAGAGGAGGCAGGGGACTAGGCAGCAGAGCTGACACTCTATACAGCCCAGGGTCACACACACAGGAAGCAGGGGACTAGGCAGCAGAGCTGACACTCTATACAGCACAGGGATCACACACACACACAGGAGGCAGGGGACTAAGCAGCAGAGCTGACACTCTATACAGCAGAGGGTCACACACACAGGAGGCAGGGGACTAGGCAGCAGAGCTGATACTCTATACAGCACATGGATCACACACAGGAGACTAGGCAGCAGAGCTGACACCCTATAAAGCACAGGGATCACACACAGGAGGCAGGGGACTAGGCAGCAGAGCTGATACTCTATACAGCACAGGGATCACACACAGGAGGCAGGGGACTAGGCAGCAGAGCTGAAACTCTATACAGCACAGGAATCACACACAGGAGGCAGGGGACTAGGCAGCAGAGCTGATACTCTATACAGCACAGGGATCACACACAGGAGACTAGGCAGCAGAGCTGACACTCTATACAGCATAGGGTCACACACACAGGAGGCAGGGGACTAGGCAGCAGAGCTGACACTCTATACAGTACAGGGATCACATACACACTGGGAGACAAGGGACTCGGCAGCAGAGTTGACAATCTATACAGCACAGGGATCACACAGAGGAGGCAGGGGACTAGGCAGCAGAGCTGATACTCTATACAGCACAGGGATCACACACAGGAGGCAGGGGACTAGGCAGCAGAGCTGAAACTCTATACAGTACAGGAATCACACACAGGAGGCAGGGGACTAGGCAGCAGAGCTGATACTCTATACAGCACAGGGATCACACACAGGAGACTAGGCAGCAGAGCTGACACTCTATACAGCATAGGGTCACACACACAGGAGGCAGGGGACTAGGCAGCAGAGCTGACACTCTATACAGTACAGGGATCACATACACACTGGGAGACAAGGGACTCGGCAGCAGAGTTGACAATCTATACAGCACAGGGATCACACAGAGGAGGCAGGGGACTAGGCAGCAGAGCTGACACTCTATACAGCACAGGGATCACACAGAGGAGGCAGGGAACTAGGCAGCAGAGCTGACACTCTATACAGCACAGGGATCACACACAGGAGGCAGGGGACTAGGCAGCAGAGCTGACACTCTATACAGCACAGGGTCACACACACAGGAGGCAGGGGACTAGGCAGCAGAGCTGACACTCTATACAGCACAGGGATCACACACACACACACACACACACACACACACACACACACACACACACACACAGGAGGCAGGGGACTAGGCAGCAGAGCTGACACCCTATACAACACAGGGATCAAACACACAGGAGGCAGGGGACTAGGCAGCAGAGCTGACACTCTATACAGCACAGGGATCACACACAGGAGGCAGGGGACTAGGCAACAGAGCTGACACTCTATACAGCACAGGTATCACACACACAGGAGGCAGGGGACTAGGCAGCAGAGCTGACACACTATAAAGCACAGGGATCTCACACACGCACAGGAGGCAGGCGACTAGGCAGCAGAGCTGACACTCTATACAGCACAGGGATCACACACAGGAGGCAGGGGACTAGGCAACAAAGCTGACACTCTGTGTGATCCCTGTGCTGTATAGAATGTCAGCTTTGTTGCCTAGTCCCCTGCCTCCTGTGTGTGATCCCTGTGCTGTATAGAGTGTCAGCTCTGCTGCCTAGTCGCCTGCCTCCTGTGTGTGTGATACCTGTGCTGTATAGAGTGTCAGCTCTGTTGCCTAGTCCCCTGCCTCCTGTGTGTGATCCCTGTGCTGTATAGAGTGTCAGCTCTGCTGCCTAGTCCCCTGCCTCCTGTGTGTTTGATCCCTGTGTTGTATAGGGTGTCAGCTCTGCTGCCTAGTCCCCTGCATCCTGTGTGTGTGTGATCCATGTGCTGTATAGATTGTCAGCTCTGCTGCCTAGTCCCCTGCCTCCTCTGTGTGATCCCTGTGCTGTATAGAGGAGGCAGAGGACTAGGCAGCAGAGCTGACAATCTATACAGCACAGGGATCACACACACACACAAACAGGAGGCAGGCGACTAGGCAGCAGAGCTGACACTCTATATAGCACAGGGATTACACACAGGAGGCAGGGGACTAGGCAAAAAAGCTGACACTCTATACAGCACAGGGATCACACAGAGGAGGCAGGGGACTAGGCAGCAGAGCTGACACTCTATACAGCACAGGGATCACACACACAGTAGGCAGGGGACTAGGCAGCAGAGCTGACACTCTATACAGCACAGGGATCACACACACACACAGGAGGCAGGGGACTAAGCAGCAGAGCTGACACTCTATACAGCACAGGGATCACACAGAGGAGGCAGGGGACTAGGCAGCAGAGCTGACACTCTATACAGCACAGGGATCACACACACACACAGGAGGCAGGGGACTAAGCAGCAGAGCTGACACTCTATACAGCACAGGGATCACACACAGGAGGCAGGGGACTAGGCAGCAGAGCTGATACTCTATACAGCACATGGATCACACACAGGAGACAGGGGACTAGGCAGCAGAGCTGACACTCTATACAGCACAGGGATCACACACTGGAGGCAGGGGACTAGGCAGCAGAGCTGATACTCTATACAGCACAGGGATCACACACAGGAGACTAGGGACTAGGCAGCAGAGCTGACACTCTATACAGCACAGGGATCACACACAGGAGACTAGGCAGCAGAGCTGACACTCTATACAGCACAGGGATCACACACAGGAGGCAGGGGACTAGGCAGCAGAGCTGACACTCTATACAGTACAGGGATCACATACACACTGGGAGACAAGGGACTCGGCAGCAGAGTTGACAATCTATACAGCACAGGGATCACACAGAGGAGGCAGGGGACTAGGCAGCAGAGCTGACACTCTATACAGCACAGGGATCACACAGAGGAGGCAGGGGACTAGGCAGCAGAGCTGACACTCTATACAGCACAGGGATCACACAGAGGAGGCAGGGGACTAGGTAGCAGAGCTGACACTCTATACAGCACAGGGATCACACAGAGGAGGCAGGGGACTAGGCAGCAGAGCTGACACTCTATACAGCACAGGGATCACACAGAGGAGGCAGGGGACTAGGCAGCAGAGCTGACACTCTATAAAGCACAGGGATCACACACAGGAGGCAGGGGACTAGGCAGCAGAGCTGACACTCTATACAGCACAGGGATCACACACAGGAGGCAGGGGACTAGGCAGCAGAGCTGACACTCTATACAGCACAGGGATCACACACAGGAGACTAGGCAGCAGAGCTGACACTCTATACAGCACAGGGATCACACACACACAGGAGGCAGGGGACTAGGCAGCAGAGCTGACACTCTATACAGCACAGGGATCACACACAGAAGACAAGGGACTAGGCAGCAGAGCTGACACTCTATACAGCACAGGGTCACACACACAGGAGGCAGGGGACTAGGCAGCAGAGCTGACACTCTATACAGCACAGGGTCACACACAGGAGACTAGGGACTAGGCAGCAGAGCTGACACTCTATACAGCACAGGGATCACACAGAGGAGGGAGGGGACTAAGCAGCAGAGCTGACACTCTATACAGCACAGGGATCACACAGAGGAGGCAGGGGACTAGGCAGCAGAGCTGACACTCTATACAGCACAGGGATCACACAGAGGAGGCAGGGAACTAGGCAGCAGAGCTGACACTCTATTCAGCACAGGGATCACACACACAGGAGGCAGGGGACTAGGCAGCAGAGCTGACACTCTATACAGCACAGGGATCACACACACAGGAGGCAGGGGACTAGGCAGCAGAGCTGACACTCTATACAGCACAGGGATCACACACACACACACAGGAGGCAGGGGACTAGGCAGCAGAGCTGACACCCTATACAGCACAGGGATCACACACAGGAGGCAGGGGACTAGGCAGCAGAGCTGACACTCTATACAGCACAGGGATCACACACACACACACACACAGGAGGCAGGGGACTAGGCAGCAGAGCTGACACCCTATACAACACAGGGATCAAACACACAGGAGGCAGGGGACTAGGCAACAGAGCTGACACTCTATACAGCACAGGGATCACACACACAGGAGGCAGGGGACTAGGCAGCAGAGCTGACACACTATACAGCACAGGGATCACACACACACACAGGAGGCAGGGGACTAAGCAGCAGAGCTGAAACTCTATACAGCACAGGGATCACACACAGGAGGCAGGGGACTAGGCAACAAAGCTGACACTCTATACAGGACAGGGATCACACACAGGAGGCAGGGGACTAGGCAGCAGAGCTGACACTCTATACAGCACAGGGATCACACACACACACAGGAGGCAGGCGACTAGGCAGCAGAGCTGACACTCTATACAGCACAGGGATCACACACAGGAGGCAGGGGACTAGGCAGCAGAGCTGACATTTTATACAGCACAGGGATCACACACACAGTAGGCAGGGGACTAGGCAGCAGAGCTGACACTCTATACAGCACAGGGATCACACACAGGAGGCAGGGGACTAGGCAACAAAGCTGACACTCTATACAGTACAGGGAACACATACACACTGGGAGACAAGGGACTCGGCAGCAGAGTTGACAACCTATACAGCACAGGGATCACACAGAGGAGGCAGGGGACTAGGCAGCAGAGCTGACACTCTATACAGCACAGGGATCACACAGAGGAGGCAGGGGACTAGGCAGCAGAGCTGACACTCTATACAGCACAGGGATCACACAGAAGAGGCAGGGAACTAGGCAGCAGAGCTGACACTCTATTCAGCACAGGGATCACACACAGGAGGCAGGGGACTAGGCAGCAGAGCTGACACTCTATACAGCACAGGGTCACACACACAGGAGGCAGGGGACTAGGCAGCAGAGCTGACACTCTATACAGCACAGGGATCACACACACACACACACACAGGAGGCAGGGGACTAGGCAGCAGAGCTGACACCCTATACAACACAGGGATCAAACACACAGGAGGCAGGGGACTAGGCAGCAGAGCTGACACTCTATACAGCACAGGGATCACACACAGGAGGCAGGGGACTAGGCAACAGAGCTGACACTCTATACAGCACAGGGATCACACACACAGGAGGCAGGGGACTAGGCAGCAGAGCTGACACACTATACAGCACAGGGATCACACACACACACACAGGAGGCAGGGGACTAAGCAGCAGAGCTGACACTCTATACAGCACAGGGATCACACACAGGAGGCAGGGGACTAGGCAACAGAGCTGACACTCTATACAGCACAGGGATCACACAGAGGAGGCAGGGGACTAGGCAGCAGAGCTGACAATCTATACAGCACAGGGATCACACACACACACAGGAGGCAGGCGACTAGGCAGCAGAGCTGACACTCTATACAGCACAGGGATCACACACAGGAGGCAGGGGACTAGGCAACAGAGCTGACACTCTATACAGCACAGGGATCACACACACAGTAGGCAGGGGACTAGGCAGCAGAGCTGACACTCTATACAGCACAGGGATCACACACACACACAGGAGGCAGGGGACTAAGCAGCAGAGCTGACACTCTATACAGCACAGGGATCACACAGATGAGGCAGGGGACTAGGCAGCAGAGCTGACACTCTATACAGCACAGGGATCACACACACACACAGGAGGCAGGGGACTAAGCAGCAGAGCTGACACTCTATACAGCACAGGGTCACACACACAGGAGGCAGGGGACTAGGCAGCAGAGCTGACACTCTATACAGCACAGGGATCACACACAGGAGGCAGGGGACTAGGCAACAAAGCTGACACTCTATACAGCACAGGGATCACACAGAGGAGGCAGGGGACTAGGCAGCAGAGCTGACAATCTATACAGCACAGGGATCACACACACACACACACACACACAAACAGGAGGCAGGCGACTAGGCAGCAGAGCTGACACTCTATATAGCACAGGGATCACACACAGGAGGCAGGGGACTAGGCAACAAAGCTGACACTCTATACAGCACAGGGATCACACACACAGTAGGCAGGGGACTAGGCAGCAGAGCTGACACTCTATACAGCACAGGGATCACACACACACACACAGGAGGCAGGGGACTAAGCAGCAGAGCTGACACTCTATACAGCACAGGGATCACACAGAGGATGCAGGGGACTAGGCAGCAGAGCTGACACTCTATACAGCACAGGGATCACACACACACACAGGAGGCAGGGGACTAAGCAGCAGAGCTGACACTCTATACAGCACAGGGTCACACACACAGGAGTCAGGGGACTAGGCAGCAGAGCTGATACTCTATACAGCACATGGATCACACACAGGAGACTAGGCAACAGAGCTGACACTCTATACAGCACAGGGATCACACAGAGGAGGCAGGGGACTAGGCAGCAGAGCTGACAATCTATACAGCACAGGGATCACACACACACACAGGAGGCAGGCGACTAGGCAGCAGAGCTGACACTCTATACAGCACAGGGATCACACACAGGAGGCAGGGGACTAGGCAACAGAGCTGACACTCTATACAGCACAGGGATCACACACACAGTAGGCAGGGGACTAGGCAGCAGAGCTGACACTCTATACAGCACAGGGATCACACACACACACAGGAGGCAGGGGACTAAGCAGCAGAGCTGACACTCTATACAGCACAGGGATCACACAGAGGAGGCAGGGGACTAGGCAGCAGAGCTGACACTCTATACAGCACAGGGATCACACACACACACAGGAGGCAGGGGACTAAGCAGCAGAGCTGACACTCTATACAGCACAGGGTCACACACACAGGAGTCAGGGGACTAGGCAGCAGAGCTGATACTCTATACAGCACATGGATCACACACAGGAGACTAGGCAGCAGAGCTGACACTCTATACAGCACAGGGATCACACACAGGAGGCAGGGGACTAGGCAGCAGAGCTGATACTCTATACAGCACAGGGATCACACACAGGAGGCAGGGGACTAGGCAGCAGAGCTTATACTCTATACAGCACAGGGATCACACACACAGGAGGCAGGGGACTAGGCAGCAGAGCTTATACTCTATACAGCACATGGATCACACACAGGAGACAGGGGACTAGGCAGCAGAGCTGACACTCTATACAGCACAGGGATCACACACAGGAGGCAGGGGACTAGGCAGCAGAGCTGATACTCTATACAGCACAGGGATCACACACAGGAGGCAGGGGACTAGGCAGCAGAGCTGATACTCTATACAGCACAGGGATCACACACAGGAGGCAGGGGACTAGGCAGCAGAGCTGACACTCTATACAGCACAGGGTCACACACACAGGAGGCAGGGGACTAGGCAGCAGAGCTGACACTCTATACAGCACAGGGATCACACACAGGAGGCAGGGGACTAGGCAGCAGAGCTGACACTCTATACAGCACAGGGTCACACACACAGGAGGCAGGGGAATAGGCAGCAGAGCTGACACTCTATACAGCACAGGGATCACACACAGGAGACAAGGGACTAGGCAGCAGAGCTGACACTCTATACAGCACAGGGTCACACACACAGGAGGCAGGGGACTAGGCAGCAGAGCTGACACTCTATACAGCACAGGGATCACACACAGGAGACTAGGGACTAGGCAGCAGAGCTGACACTCTATACAGCACAGGGATCACACAGAGGAGGCAGGGGACTAGGCAGCAGAGCTGACACTCTATACAGCCCAGGGTCACACTCACAGGAGGCAGGGGACTAGGCAACAGAGCTGACACTCTATACAGTACAGGGATCACATACACACTGGGAGACAAGGGACTCGGCAGCAGAGTTGACAATCTATACAGCACAGGGATCACACAGAGGAGGCAGGGGACTAGGCAGCAGAGCTGACACTCTATACAGCACAGGGATCACACAGAGGAGGCAGGGGACTAGGCAGCAGAGCTGACACTCTATACAGCACAGGGATCACACAGAGGAGGCAGGGGACTAGGCAGCAGAGCTGACACTCTATACAGCACAGGGATCCCACAGAGGAGGCAGGGGACTAGGCAGTAGAGCTGACACTCTATACAGCACAGGGATCACACAGAGGAGGCAGGGGACTAGGCAGCAGAGCTGACAATCTATACAGCACAGGGATCACACACACACACAGGAGGCAGGGGACTAAGCAGCAGAGCTGACACTCTATACAGCACAGGGATCACACACAGGAGGCAGGGGACTAGGCAACAGAGCTGACACTCTATACAGCACAGGGATCACACAGAGGAGGCAGGGGACTAGGCAGCAGAGCTGACAATCTATACAGCACAGGGATCACACACACACACACACACACAGGAGGCAGGCGACTAGGCAGCAGAGCTGACACTCTATACAGCACAGGGATCACACACAGGAGGCAGGGGACTAGGCAGCAGAGCTGACACTCTATACAGCACAGGGATCACACACACACACACAGGAGGCAGGCGACTAGGCAACAGAGCTGACACTCTATACAGCACAGGGATCACACACACAGTAGGCAGGGGACTAGGCAGCAGAGCTGACACTCTATACAGCACAGGGATCACACACACACACACAGGAGGCAGGGGACTAAGCAGCAGAGCTGACACTCTATACAGCACAGGGATCACACAGAGGAGGAAGGGGACTAGGCAGCAGAGCTGACACTCTATACAGCACAGGGATCACACACACACACAGGAGGCAGGGGACTAAGCAGCAGAGCTGACACTCTATACAGCACAGGGTCACACACACAGGAGGCAGGGGACTAGGCAGCAGAGCTGACACACTATAAAGCACAGGGATCTCACACACACACAGGAGGCAGGCGACTAGGCAGCAGAGCTGACACTCTATACAGCACAGGGATCACACACAGGAGGCAGGGGACTAGGCAACAAAGCTGACACTCTATACAGCACAGGGATCACACAGAGGAGGCAGGGGACTAGGCAGCAGAGCTGAAACTCTATACAGCACAGGGATCACACACACACACAGGAGGCAGGGGACTAGGCAGCAGAGCTGACAATCTATATAGCACAGGGATCACACACAGGAGGCAGGGGACTAGGCAACAAAGCTGACACTCTGTACAGCACAGGGATCACACACACAGTAGGCAGGGGACTAGGCAGCAGAGCTGACACTCTATACAGCACAGGGATCACACACACACACAGGAGGCAGGGGACTAAGCAGCAGAGCTGACACTCTATACAGCACAGGGATCACACACACACACAGGAGGCAGGCGACTAGGCAGCAGAGCTGACAATCTATATAGCACAGGGATCACACACAGGAGGCAGGGGACTAGGCAACAAAGCTGACACTCTATACAGCACAGGGATCACACACACAGTAGGCAGGGGACTAGGCAGCAGAGCTGACACTCTATACAGCACAGGGATCACACACACACACAGGAGGCAGGGGACTAAGCAGCAGAGCTGACACTCTATACAGCACAGGGATCACACACACACACAGGAGGCAGGGGACTAAGCAGCAAAGCTGACACTCTATACAGCACAGGGATCACACAGAGGAGGCAGGGGACTAGGCAGCAGAGCTGACACTCTATACAGCACAGGGATCACACACACACACAGGAGGCAGGGGACTAAGCAGCAGAGCTGACACTCTATACAGCACAGGGTCACACACACAGGAGGCAGGGGACTAGGCAGCAGAGCTGATACTCTATACAGCACATGGATCACACACAGGAGACTAGGCAGCAGAGCTGACACTCTATACAGCACAGGGATCACACACAGGAGGCAGGGGACTAGGCAGCAGAGCTGATACTCTATACAGCACAGGGATCACACACACAGGAGGCAGGGGACTAGGCAGCAGAGCTGATACTCTATACAGCACATGGATCACACACACAGGAGGCAGGGGACTAGGCAGCAGAGCTGATACTCTATACAGCACATGGATCACACACAGGAGACAGGGGACTAGGCAGCAGAGCTGACACTCTATACAGCACAGGGATCACACACAGGAGGCAGGGGACTAGGCAGCAGAGCTGATACTCTATACAGCACAGGGATCACACACAGGAGGCAGGGGACTAGGCAGCAGAGCTTATACTCTATACAGCACAGGGATCACACACAGGAGGCAGGGGACTAGGCAGCAGAGCTGACACTCTATACAGCACAGGGTCACACACACAGGAGGCAGGGGACTAGGCAGCAGAGCTGACACTCTATACAGCACAGGGATCACACACAGGAGGCAGGGGACTAGGCAGCAGAGCTGACACTCTATACAGCACAGGGTCACACACACAGGAGGCAGGGGACTAGGCAGCAGAGCTGACACTCTATACAGCACAGGGATCACACACAGGAGACAAGGGACTAGGCAGCAGAGCTGACACTCTATACAGCACAGGGTCACACACACAGGAGGCAGGGGACTAGGCAGCAGAGCTGACACTCTATACAGCACAGGGATCACACACAGGAGACTAGGGACTAGGCAGCAGAGCTGACACTCTATACAGCACAGGGATCACACACAGGGGGCAGGGGACTAGGCAACAAAGCTGACACTCTATACAGCACAGGGATCACACACACAGTAGGCAGGGGACTAGGCAGCAGAGCTTACACTCTATACAGCACAGGGATCACACACACACACACAGGAGGCAGGGGACTAAGCAGCAGAGCTGACACTCTATACAGCACAGGGATCACACAGAGGAGGCAGGGGACTAGGCAGCAGAGCTGACACTCTATACAGCACAGGGATCACACACACACACAGGAGGCAGGGGACTAAGCAGCAGAGCTGACACTCTATACAGCACAGGGTCACACACACAGGAGTCAGGGGACTAGGCAGCAGAGCTGATACTCTATACAGCACATGGATCACACACAGGAGACTAGGCAGCAGAGCTGACACTCTATACAGCACAGGGATCACACACAGGAGGCAGGGGACTAGGCAGCAGAGCTGATACTCTATACAGCACAGGGATCACACACAGGAGGCAGGGGACTAGGCAGCAGAGCTTATACTCTATACAGCACATGGATCACACACAGGAGACAGGGGACTAGGCAGCAGAGCTGACACTCTATACAGCACAGGGATCACACACAGGAGGCAGGGGACTAGGCAGCAGAGCTGATACTCTATACAGCACAGGGATCACACACAGGAGGCAGGGGACTAGGCAGCAGAGCTGATACTCTATACAGCACAGGGATCACACACAGGAGGCAGGGGACTAGGCAGCAGAGCTGACACTCTATACAGCACAGGGTCACACACACAGGAGGCAGGGGACTAGGCAGCAGAGCTGACACTCTATACAGCACAGGGATCACACACAGGAGGCAGGGGACTAGGCAGCAGAGCTGACACTCTATACAGCACAGGGTCACACACACAGGAGGCAGGGGACTAGGCAGCAGAGCTGACACTCTATACAGCACAGGGATCACACACAGGAGACAAGGGACTAGGCAGCAGAGCTGACACTCTATACAGCACAGGGTCACACACACAGGAGGCAGGGGACTAGGCAGCAGAGCTGACACTCTATACAGCACAGGGATCACACACAGGAGACTAGGGACTAGGCAGCAGAGCTGACACTCTATACAGCACAGGGATCACACAGAGGAGGCAGGGGACTAGGCAGCAGAGCTGACACTCTATACAGCCCAGGGTCACACTCACAGGAGGCAGGGGACTAGGCAACAGAGCTGACACTCTATACAGTACAGGGATCACATACACACTGGGAGACAAGGGACTCGGCAGCAGAGTTGACAATCTATACAGCACAGGGATCACACAGAGGAGGCAGGGGACTAGGCAGCAGAGCTGACACTCTATACAGCACAGGGATAACACAGAGGAGGCAGGGGACTAGGCAGCAGAGCTGACACTCTATACAGCACAGGGATCACACAGAGGAGGCAGGGGACTAGGCAGCAGAGCTGACACTCTATACAGCACAGGGATCACACAGAGGAGGCAGGGGACTAGGCAGTAGAGCTGACACTCTATACAGCACAGGGATCACACAGAGGAGGCAGGGGACTAGGCAGCAGAGCTGACAATCTATACAGCACAGGGATCACACACACACACAGGAGGCAGGGGACTAAGCAGCAGAGCTGACACTCTATACAGCACAGGGATCACACACAGGAGGCAGGGGACTAGGCAACAGAGCTGACACTCTATACAGCACAGGGATCACACACACACACACAGGAGGCAGGGGACTAAGCAGCAGAGCTGACACTCTATACAGCACAGGGATCACACAGAGGAGGAAGGGGACTAGGCAGCAGAGCTGACACTCTATACAGCACAGGGATCACACACACACACAGGAGGCAGGGGACTAAGCAGCAGAGCTGACACTCTATACAGCACAGGGTCACACACACAGGAGGCAGGGGACTAGGCAGCAGAGCTGACACACTATAAAGCACAGGGATCTCACACACACACAGGAGGCAGGCGACTAGGCAGCAGAGCTGACACTCTATACAGCACAGGGATCACACACAGGAGGCAGGGGACTAGGCAACAAAGCTGACACTCTATACAGCACAGGGATCACACAGAGGAGGCAGGGGACTAGGCAGCAGAGCTGACAATCTATACAGCACAGGGATCACACACACACACACACACACAAACAGGAGGCAGGCGACTAGGCAGCAGAGCTGACAATCTATATAGCACAGGGATCACACACAGGAGGCAGGGGACTAGGCAACAAAGCTGACACTCTATACAGCACAGGGATCACACACACAGTAGGCAGGGGACTAGGCAGCAGAGCTGACACTCTATACAGCACAGGGATCACACACACACACAGGAGGCAGGGGACTAAGCAGCAGAGCTGACACTCTATACAGCACAGGGATCACACAGAGGAGGCAGGGGACTAAGCAGCAGAGCTGACACTCTATACAGCACAGGGATCACACAGAGGAGGCAGGGGACTAGGCAGCAGAGCTGACACTCTATACAGCACAGGGATCACACACACACACAGGAGGCAGGGGACTAAGCAGCAGAGCTGACACTCTATACAGCACAGGGTCACACACACAGGAGGCAGGGGACTAGGCAGCAGAGCTGATACTCTATACAGCACATGGATCACACACAGGAGACTAGGCAGCAGAGCTGACACTCTATACAGCACAGGGATCACACACAGGAGGCAGGGGACTAGGCAGCAGAGCTGATACTCTATACAGCACAGGGATCACACACACAGGAGGCAGGGGACTAGGCAGCAGAGCTGATACTCTATACAGCACATGGATCACACACACAGGAGGCAGGGGACTAGGCAGCAGAGCTGATACTCTATACAGCACATGGATCACACACAGGAGACAGGGGACTAGGCAGCAGAGCTGACACTCTATACAGCACAGGGATCACACACAGGAGACAAGGGACTAGGCAGCAGAGCTGACACTCTATACAGCACAGGGTCACACACACAGGAGGCAGGGGACTAGGCAGCAGAGCTGACACTCTATACAGCACAGGGATCACACACAGGAGACTAGGGACTAGGCAGCAGAGCTGACACTCTATACAGCACAGGGATCACACAGAGGAGGCAGGGGACTAGACAGCAGAGCTGACACTCTATACAACCCAGGGTCACACACACAGGAGGCAGGGGACTAGGCAGCACAGCTGACACGCTATACAGTACAGGGATCACATACACACTGGGAGACAAGGGACTCGGCAGCAGAGCTGACACTCTATACAGCACAGGGATCACACAGTGGAGGCAGGGGACTAGGCAGCAGAGCTGACAATCTATACAGCACAGGGATCACACACACACACAGGAGGCAGGCGACTAGGCAGCAGAGCTGACACACTATAAAGCACAGGGATCTCACACACACACAGGAGGCAGGCGACTGGGCAGCAGAGCTGACACTCTATACAGCACAGGGATCACACACAGATGGCAGGGGACTAGGCAGCAGAGCTGACACACTATAAAGCACAGGGATCTCACACACACACAGGAGGCAGGCGACTAGGCAGCAGAGCTGACACTCTGTACAGCACAGGGATCACACACAGGAGGCAGGGGACTAGGCAACAAAGCTGACACTCTATACAGCACAGGGATCACACACACAGTAGGCAGGGGACTAGGCAGCAGAGCTGAAACTCTATACAGCACAGGGATCACACACACACACAGGAGGCAGGGGACTAAGCAGCAGAGCTGACACTCTATACAGCACAGGGTCACACACACAGGAGGCAGGGGACTAGGCAGCAGAGCTGATACTCTATACAGCACATGGATCACACACAAGAGACTAGGCAGCAGAGCTGACACTCTATACAGCACAGGGATCACACACAGGAGGCAGGGGACTAGGCAGCAGAGCTGATACTCTATACAGCACAGGGATCACACACAGGAGGCAGGGGACTAGGCAGCAGAGCTTATACTCTATACAGCACAGGGATCACACACACAGGAGGCAGGGGACTAGGCAGCAGAGCTGATACTCTATACAGCACATGGATCACACACAGGAGACAGGGGACTAGGCAGCAGAGCTGACACTCTATACAGCACAGGGATCACACAGAGGAGGCAGGGGACTAGGCAGCAGAGCTGACACTCTATACAGCACAGGGATCACACAGAGGAGGCAGGGGACTAGGCAGCAGAGCTGACACTCTATACAGCACAGGGATCACACAGAGGAGGCAGGGGACTAGGCAGTAGAGCTGACACTCTATACAGCACAGGGATCACACAGAGGAGGCAGGGGACTAGGCAGCAGAGCTGACAATCTATACAGCACAGGGATCACACACACACACAGGAGGCAGGGGACTAAGCAGCAGAGCTGACACTCTATACAGCACAGGGATCACACACAGGAGGCAGGGGACTAGGCAACAGAGCTGACACTCTATACAGCACAGGGATCACACACACACACACAGGAGGCAGGGGACTAAGCAGCAGAGCTGACACTCTATACAGCACAGGGATCACACAGAGGAGGAAGGGGACTAGGCAGCAGAGCTGACACTCTATACAGCACAGGGATCACACACACACACAGGAGGCAGGGGACTAAGCAGCAGAGCTGACACTCTATACAGCACAGGGTCACACACACAGGAGGCAGGGGACTAGGCAGCAGAGCTGACACACTATAAAGCACAGGGATCTCACACACACACAGGAGGCAGGCGACTAGGCAGCAGAGCTGACACTCTATACAGCACAGGGATCACACACAGGAGGCAGGGGACTAGGCAACAAAGCTGACACTCTATACAGCACAGGGATCACACAGAGGAGGCAGGGGACTAGGCAGCAGAGCTGACAATCTATACAGCACAGGGATCACACACACACACAAACAGGAGGCAGGCGACTAGGCAGCAGAGCTGACAATCTATATAGCACAGGGATCACACACAGGAGGCAGGGGACTAGGCAACAAAGCTGACACTCTATACAGCACAGGGATCACACACACAGTAGGCAGGGGACTAGGCAGCAGAGCTGACACTCTATACAGCACAGGGATCACACACACACACAGGAGGCAGGGGACTAAGCAGCAGAGCTGACACTCTATACAGCACAGGGATCACACAGAGGAGGCAGGGGACTAAGCAGCAGAGCTGACACTCTATACAGCACAGGGATCACACAGAGGAGGCAGGGGACTAGGCAGCAGAGCTGACACTCTATACAGCACAGGGATCACACACACACACAGGAGGCAGGGGACTAAGCAGCAGAGCTGACACTCTATACAGCACAGGGTCACACACACAGGAGGCAGGGGACTAGGCAGCAGAGCTGATACTCTATACAGCACATGGATCACACACAGGAGACTAGGCAGCAGAGCTGACACTCTATACAGCACAGGGATCACACACAGGAGGCAGGGGACTAGGCAGCAGAGCTGATACTCTATACAGCACAGGGATCACACACACAGGAGGCAGGGGACTAGGCAGCAGAGCTGATACTCTATACAGCACATGGATCACACACACAGGAGGCAGGGGACTAGGCAGCAGAGCTGATACTCTATACAGCACATGGATCACACACAGGAGACAGGGGACTAGGCAGCAGAGCTGACACTCTATACAGCACAGGGATCACACACAGGAGACAAGGGACTAGGCAGCAGAGCTGACACTCTATACAGCACAGGGTCACACACACAGGAGGCAGGGGACTAGGCAGCAGAGCTGACACTCTATACAGCACAGGGATCACACACAGGAGACTAGGGACTAGGCAGCAGAGCTGACACTCTATACAGCACAGGGATCACACAGAGGAGGCAGGGGACTAGACAGCAGAGCTGACACTCTATACAACCCAGGGTCACACACACAGGAGGCAGGGGACTAGGCAGCACAGCTGACACGCTATACAGTACAGGGATCACATACACACTGGGAGACAAGGGACTCGGCAGCAGAGCTGACACTCTATACAGCACAGGGATCACACAGTGGAGGCAGGGGACTAGGCAGCAGAGCTGACAATCTATACAGCACAGGGATCACACACACACACAGGAGGCAGGCGACTAGGCAGCAGAGCTGACACACTATAAAGCACAGGGATCTCACACACACACAGGAGGCAGGCGACTGGGCAGCAGAGCTGACACTCTATACAGCACAGGGATCACACACAGGAGGCAGGGGACTAGGCAGCAGAGCTGACACACTATAAAGCACAGGGATCTCACACACACACAGGAGGCAGGCGACTAGGCAGCAGAGCTGACACTCTGTACAGCACAGGGATCACACACAGGAGGCAGGGGACTAGGCAACAAAGCTGACACTCTATACAGCACAGGGATCACACACACAGTAGGCAGGGGACTAGGCAGCAGAGCTGAAACTCTATACAGCACAGGGATCACACACACACACAGGAGGCAGGGGACTAAGCAGCAGAGCTGACACTCTATACAGCACAGGGTCACACACACAGGAGGCAGGGGACTAGGCAGCAGAGCTGATACTCTATACAGCACATGGATCACACACAAGAGACTAGGCAGCAGAGCTGACACTCTATACAGCACAGGGATCACACACAGGAGGCAGGGGACTAGGCAGCAGAGCTGATACTCTATACAGCACAGGGATCACACACAGGAGGCAGGGGACTAGGCAGCAGAGCTTATACTCTATACAGCACAGGGATCACACACACAGGAGGCAGGGGACTAGGCAGCAGAGCTGATACTCTATACAGCACATGGATCACACACAGGAGACAGGGGACTAGGCAGCAGAGCTGACACTCTATACAGCACAGGGATCACACACAGGAGGCAGGGGACTAGGCAGCAGAGCTGATACTCTATACAGCACAGGGATCACACACAGGAGGCAGGGGACTAGGCAGCAGAGCTTATACTCTATACAGCACAGGGATCACACACAGGAGACTAGGCAGCAGAGCTGACACTCGATACAGCACAGGGTTACACACACAGGAGGCAGGGGACTAGGCAGCAGAGCTGACACTCTATACAGCACAGGGATCACACACAGAAGACAAGGGACTAGGCAGCAGAGCTGACACTCTATACAGCACAGGGTCACACACACAGGAGGCAGGGGACTAGGCAGCAAAGCTGACACTCTATACAGCACAGGGATCACACAGAGGAGGCAGGGGACTAGGCAGCACAGCTGACACTCTATACAGTACAGGGATCACATACACACTGGGAGATAAGGGACTCGGCAGCAGAGTTGACAATCTATACAGCACAGGGATCACACAGAGGAGGCAGGGGACTAGGCAACAGAGCTGACACTCTATACAGCACAGGGATCACACACACAGTAGGCAGGGGACTAGGCAGCAGAGCTGACACTCTATACAGCACAGGGATCACACACACACACACAGGAGGCAGGGGACTAAGCAGCAGAGCTGACACTCTATACAGCACAGGGATCACACAGAGGAGGAAGGGGACTAGGCAGCAGAGCTGACACTCTATACAGCACAGGGATCACACACACACACAGGAGGCAGGGGACTAAGCAGCAGAGCTGACACTCTATACAGCACAGGGTCACACACACACACAGGAGGCAGGGGACTAGGCAGCAGAGCTGACACACTATAAAGCACAGGGATCTCACACACACACAGGAGGCAGGCGACTAGGCAGCAGAGCTGACACTCTATACAGCACAGGGATCACACACAGGAGGCAGGGGACTAGGCAACAAAGCTGACACTCTATACAGCACAGGGATCACACAGAGGAGGCAGGGGACTAGGCAGCAGAGCTGACAATCTATACAGCACAGGGATCACACACACACACACAAACAGGAGGCAGGCGACTAGGCAGCAGAGCTGACACTCTATATAGCACAGGGATCACACACAGGAGGCAGGGGACTAGGCAACAAAGCTGACACTCTATACAGCACAGGGATCACACACACAGTAGGCAGGGGACTAGGCAGCAGAGCTGACACTCTATACAGCACAGGGATCACACACACACACAGGAGGCAGGGGACTAAGCAGCAGAGCTGACACTCTATACAGCACAGGGATCACACAGAGGAGGCAGGGGACTAAGCAGCAGAGCTGACACTCTATACAGCACAGGGATCACACAGAGGAGGCAGGGGACTAGGCAGCAGAGCTAACACTCTATACAGCACAGGGTCACACACACAGGAGGCAGGGGACTAAGCAGCAGAGCTGACACTCTATACAGCACAGGGTCACACACACAGGAGGCAGGGGACTAGGCAGCAGAGCTGATACTCTATACAGCACATGGATCACACACAGGAGACTAGGCAGCAGAGCTGACACTCTATACAGCACAGGGATCACACACACAGGAGGCAGGGGACTAGGCAGCAGAGCTGATACTCTATACAGCACATGGATCACACACACAGGAGGCAGGGGACTAGGCAGCAGAGCTGATACTCTATACAGCACATGGATCACACACAGGAGACAGGGGACTAGGCAGCAGAGCTGATACTCTATACAGCACATGGATCACACACAGGAGACAGGGGACTAGGCAGCAGAGCTGACACTCTATACAGCACAGGGATCACACACAGGAGGCAGGGGACTAGGCAGCAGAGCTGATACTCTATACAGCACAGGGATCACACACAGGAGGCAGGGGACTAGGCAGCAGAGCTTATACTCTATACAGCACAGGGATCACACACAGGAGGCAGGGGACTAGGCAGCAGAGCTGACACTCTATACAGCACAGGGTCACACACACAGGAGGCAGGGGACTAGGCAGCAGAGCTGACACTCTATACAGCACAGGGATCACACACAGGAGGCAGGGGACTAGGCAGCAGAGCTGACACTCTATACAGCACAGGGTCACACACACAGGAGGCAGGGGACTAGGCAGCAGAGCTGACACTCTATACAGCACAGGGATCACACACAGGAGACAAGGGACTAGGCAGCAGAGCTGACACTCTATACAGCACAGGGTCACACACACAGGAGGCAGGGGACTAGGCAGCAGAGCTGACACTCTATACAGCACAGGGATCACACACAGGAGACTAGGGACTAGGCAGCAGAGCTGACACTCTATACAGCACAGGGATCACACAGAGGAGGCAGGGGACTAGGCAGCAGAGCTGACACTCTATACAGCCTAGGGTCACACACACAGGAGGCAGGGGACTAGGCAGCACAGCTGACACGCTATACAGTACAGGGATCACATACACACTGGGAGACAAGGGACTCGGCAGCAGAGTTGACAATCTATACAGCACAGGGATCACACAGAGGAGGCAGGGGACTAGGCAGCAGAGCTGACACTCTATACAGCACAGGGATCACACAGAGGAGGCAGGGGACTAGGCAGCAGAGCTGACACTCTATACAGCACAGGGATCACACAGTGGAGGCAGGGGACTAGGCAGCAGAGCTGACAATCTATACAGCACAGGGATCTCACACACACACAGGAGGCAGGGGACTAGGCAACAAAGCTGACACTCTATACAGCACAGGGATCACACACACAGTAGGCAGGGGACTAGGCAGCAGAGCTGAAACTCTATACAGCACAGGGATCACACACACACACAGGAGGCAGGCGACTAGACAGCAGAGCTGACACACTATAAAGCACAGGGATCTCACACACACACAGGAGGCAGGGGACTAGGCAACAAAGCTGACACTCTATACAGCACAGGGATCACACACACAGTAGGCAGGGGACTAGGCAGCAGAGCTGAAACTCTATACAGCACAGGGATCACACACACACACAGGAGGCAGGGGACTAGGCAGCAGAGCTGACAGTCTATACAGCACAGGGTCACACACACAGGAGGCAGGGGACTAGGCAGCAGAGCTGATACTCTATACAGCACATGGATCACACACAGGAGACTAGGCAGCAGAGCTGACACTCTATACAGCACAGGGATCACACACAGGAGGCAGGGGACTAGGCAGCAGAGCTGATACTCTATACAGCACAGGGATCACACACAGGAGGCAGGGGACTAGGCAGCAGAGCTGATACTCTATACAGCACAGGGATTACACACACAGGAGGCAGGGGACTAGGCAGCAGAGCTGATACTCTATACAGCACATGGATCACACACAGGAGACAGGGGACTAGGCAGCAGAGCTGACACTCTATACAGCACAGGGATCACACACAGGAGGCAGGGGACTAGGCAGCAGAGCTTATACTCTATACAGCACAGGGATCACACACAGGAGACTAGGCAGCAGAGCTGACACTCTATACAGCACAGGGTTACACACACAGGAGGCAGGGGACTAGGCAGCAGAGCTGACACTCTATACAGCACAGGGATCACACACAGGAGACAAGGGACTAGGCAGCAGAGCTGACACTCTATACAGCACAGGGATCACACACAGGAGACAAGGGACTAGGCAGCAGAGCTGACACTCTATACAGCACAGGGTCACACACACAGGAGGCAGGGGACTAGGCAGCAGAGCTGACACTCTATAGAGCACAGGGATCACACACAGGAGACTAGGCACTAGGCAGCAGAGCTGACACTCTATACAGCACAGGGATCACACAGAGGAGGCAGGGGACTAGGCAGCACAGCTGACACTCTATACAGTACAGGGATCACATACACACTGGGAGATAAGGGACTCGGCAGCAGAGTTGACAATCTATACAGCACAGGGATCACACAGAGGAGGCAGGGGACTAGGCAGCAGAGCTGACACTCTATACAGCACAGGGATCACACGGAGGAGGCAGGGGACTAGGCAGCAGAGCTGACACTCTATACAGCACAGGGATCACACAGAGGAGGCAGGGGACTAGGCAGCAGAGCTGAAACTCTATACAGCACAGGGATCACATAGAGGAGGCAGGGGACTAGGCAGCAGAGCTGACACTCTATACAGCACAGGGATCACACGGAGGAGGCAGGGGACTAGGCAGCAGAGCTGACACTCTATACAGCACAGGGATCACACAGAGGAAGCAGGGGACTAGGCAGCAGAGCTGACACTCTATAAAGCACAGGGATCACACACAGGAGGCAGGGGACTAGGCAGCAGAGCTGACACTCTATAAAGCACAGGGATCACACACAGGAGGCAGGGGACTAGGCAGCAGAGCTGATACTCTATACAGCACAGGGATCACACACAGGAGGCAGGGGACTAGGCAGCAGAGCTTATACTCTATACAGCACAGGGATCACACACAGGAGGCAGGGGACTAGGCAGCAGAGCTGACACTCTATACAGCACAGGGTCACACACACAGGAGGCAGGGGACTAGGCAGCAGAGCTGACACTCTATACAGCACAGGGATCACACACAGGAGGCAGGGGACTAAGCAGCAGAGCTGACACTCTATACAGCACAGGGTCACACACACAGGAAGCAGGCGACTAGGCAGCAGAGTTGACACTCTATACAGCACAGGGATCACACACAGGAGACAAGGGACTAGGCAGCAGAGCTGACACTCTATACAGCACAGGGTCACACACACAGGAGGCAGGGGACTAGGCAGCAGAGCTGACACTCTATACAGCACAGGGATCACACACAGGAGACTAGGGACTAGGCAGCAGAGCTGACACTCTATACAGCACAGGGATCACACAGAGGAGGCAGGGGACTAGGCAGCAGAGCTGACACTCTATACAGCCCAGGGTCACACTCACAGGAGGCAGGGGACTAGGCAGCACAGCTGACACTCTATACAGTACAGGGATCACATACACACTGGGAGACAAGGGACTCGGCAGCAGAGTTGACAATCTATACAGCACAGGGATCACACAGAGGAGGCAGGGGACTAGGCAGCAGAGCTGACACTCTATACAGCACAGGGATCACACAGAGGAGGCAGGGGACTAGGCAGCAGAGCTGACACTCTATACAGCACAGGGATCACACAGAGGAGGCAGGGGACTAGGCAGCAGAGCTGACACTCTATACAGCCCAGGGTCACACTCACAGGAGGCAGGGGACTAGGCAGCACAGCTGACACTCTATACAGTACAGGGATCACATACACACTGGGAGACAAGGGACTCGGCAGCAGAGTTGACAATCTATACAGCACAGGGATCACACAGAGGAGGCAGGGGACTAGGCAGCAGAGCTGACACTCTATACAGCACAGGGATCACACAGAGGAGGCAGGGGACTAGGCAGCAGAGCTGACACTCTATACAGCACAGGGATCACACAGAGGAGGCAGGGGACTAGGCAGCAGAGCTGACACTCTATACAGCACAGGGATCACACACAGGAGGCAGGGGACTAGGCAACAGGGCTGACACTCTATACAGCACAGTGATCACACAGAGGAGGCAGGGGACTAGGCAGCAGAGCTGACAATCTATACAGCACAGGGATCACACACACACACACAGGAGGCAGGCGACTAGGCAGCAGAGCTGACACTCTATACAGCACAGGGATCACACACAGGAGGCAGGGGACTAGGCAACAGAGCTGACACTCTATACAGCACAGGGATCACACACACAGTAGGCAGGGGACTAGGCAGCAGAGCTGACACTCTATACAGCACAGGGATCACACACACACACACAGGAGGCAGGGGACTAAGCAGCAGAGCTGACACTCTATACAGCACAGGGATCACACAGAGGAGGAAGGGGACTAAGCAGCAGAGCTGACACTCTATACAGCACAGGATCACACACACACAGGAGGCAGGGGACTAGGCAGCAGAGCTGACACACTATAAAGCACAGGGATCTCACACACACACAGGAGGCAGGAGAGCTGACACTCTATACAGCACAGGGTCACACACACAGGAGGCAGGGGACTAGGCAGCAGAGCTGACACTCTATACAGCACAGGGATCACACACAGGAGACTAGGGACTAGGCAGCAGAGCTGACACTCTATACAGCACAGGGATCACACAGAGGAGGCAGGGGACTAGGCAGCAGAGCTGACACTCTATACAGCCCAGGGTCACACTCACAGGAGGCAGGGGACTAGGCAGCACAGCTGACACTCTATACAGTACAGGGATCACATACACACTGGGAGACAAGGGACTCGGCAGCAGAGTTGACAATCTATACAGCACAGGGATCACACAGAGGAGGCAGGGGACTAGGCAGCAGAGCTGACACTCTATACAGCACAGGGATCACACAGAGGAGGCAGGGGACTAGGCAGCAGAGCTGACACTCTATACAGCACAGGGATCACACAGAGGAGGCAGGGGACTAGGCAGCAGAGCTGACACTCTATACAGCACAGGGATCACACACAGGAGGCAGGGGACTAGGCAACAGGGCTGACACTCTATACAGCACAGTGATCACACAGAGGAGGCAGGGGACTAGGCAGCAGAGCTGACAATCTATACAGCACAGGGATCACACACACACACACACACACACAGGAGGCAGGCGACTAGGCAGCAGAGTTGACACTCTATACAGCACAGGGATCACACACAGGAGGCAGGGGACTAGGCAACAGAGCTGACACTCTATACAGCACAGGGATCACACACACAGTAGGCAGGGGACTAGGCAGCAGAGCTGACACTCTATACAGCACAGGGATCACACACACACACACAGGAGGCAGGGGACTAAGCAGCAGAGCTGACACTCTATACAGCACAGGGATCACACAGAGGAGGAAGGGGACTAAGCAGCAGAGCTGACACTCTATACAGCACAGGATCACACACACACAGGAGGCAGGGGACTAGGCAGCAGAGCTGACACACTATAAAGCACAGGGATCTCACACACACACAGGAGGCAGGCGACTAGGCAGCAGAGCTGACACTCTATACAGCACAGGGATCACACACAGGAGGCAGGGGACTAGGCAACAAAGCTGACACTCTATACAGCACAGGGATCACACAGAGGAGGCAGGGGACTAGGCAGCAGAGCTCACAATCTATACAGCACAGGGATCACACACACACACACACACAAACAGGAGGCAGGCGACTAGGCAGCAGAGCTGACAATCTATACAGCACAGGGATCACACACAGGAGGCAGGGGACTAGGCAACAAAGCTGACACTCTATACAGCACAGGGATCACACACACAGTAGGCAGGGGACTAGGCAGCAGAGCTGACACTCTATACAGCACAGGGATCACACACACACACAGGAGGCAGGGGACTAAGCAGCAGAGCTGACACTCTATACAGCACAGGGATCACACAGAGGAGGCAGGGGACTAGGCAGCAGAGCTGACACTCTATACAGCACAGGGATCACACACACACACAGGAGGCAGGGGACTAAGCAGCAGAGCTGACACTCTATACAGCACAGGGTCACACACACAGGAGGCAGGGGACTAGGCAGCAGAGCTGATACTCTATACAGCACATGGATCACACACAGGAGACTAGGCAGCAGAGCTGACACTCTATACAGCACAGGGATCACACACAGGAGGCAGGGGACTAGGCAGCAGAGCTGATACTCTATACAGCACAGGGATCACACACAGGAGGCAGGGGACTAGGCAGCAGAGCTTATACTCTATACAGCACAGGGATCACACACACAGGAGGCAGGGGACTAGGCAGCAGAGCTGATACTCTATACAGCACATGGATCACACACAGGAGACAGGGGACTAGGCAGCAGAGCTGACACTCTATACAGCACAGGGATCACACACAGGAGGCAGGGGACTAGGCAGCAGAGCTGATACTCTATACAGCACAGGGATCACACACAGGAGGCAGGGGACTAGGCAGCAGAGCTTATACTCTATACAGCACAGGGATCACACACAGGAGGCAGGGGACTAGGCAGCAGAGCTGACACTCTATACAGCACAGGGTCACACACACAGGAGGCAGGGGACTAGGCAGCAGAGCTGACACTCTATACAGCACAGGGATCACACACAGGAGGCAGGGGACTAGGCAGCAGAGCTGACACTCTATACAGCACAGGGTCACACACACAGGAGGCAGGGGACTAGGCAGCAGAGCTGACACTCTATACAGCACAGGGATCACACACAGGAGACAAGGGACTAGGCAGCAGAGCTGACACTCTATACAGCACAGGGATCACACACAGGAGACTAGGGACTAGGCAGCAGAGCTGACACTCTATACAGCACAGGGATCACACAGAGGAGGCAGGGGACTAGGCAGCAGAGCTGACACTCTATACAGCACAGGGTCACACACACAGGAGGCAGGGGACTAGGCAGCAGAGGTGACACTCTATACAGCACAGGGATCACACACAGGAGACAAGGGACTAGGCAGCAGAGCTGACACTCTATACAGCACAGGGATCACACACAGGAGACTAGGGACTAGGCAGCAGAGCTGACACTCTATACAGCACAGGGATCACACACACGAGGCAGGCAACTAGGCAGCAGAGCTGACAATCTATACAGCACAGGGATCACACACACACACAGGAGGCAGGCGACTAGGCAGCAGAGCTGACACACTATAAAGCACAGGGATCTCACACACACACAGGAGGCAGGCGACTAGGCAGCAGAGCTGACACTCTATACAGCACAGGGATCACACACAGGAGGCAGGGGACTAGGCAGCAGAGCTGACACACTATAAAGCACAGGGATCTCACACACACACAGGAGGCAGGCGACTAGGCAGCAGAGCTGACACTCTATACAGCACAGGGATCACACACAGGAGGCAGGGGACTAGGCAACAAAGCTGACACTCTATACAGCACAGGGATCACACACACAGTAGGCAGGGGACTAGGCAGCAGAGCTGAAACTCTATACAGCACAGGGATCACACACACACACAGGAGGCAGGGGACTAAGCAGCAGAGCTGACACTCTATACAGCACAGGGTCACACACACAGGAGGCAGGGGACTAGGCAGCAGAGCTGATACTCTATACAGCACATGGATCACACACAGGAGATTAGGCAGCAGAGCTGACACTCTATACAGCACAGGGATCACACACAGGAGGCAGGGGACTAGGCAGCAGAGCTTATACTCTATACAGCACAGGGATCACACACACAGGAGGCAGGGGACTAGGCAGCAGAGCTGATACTCTATACAGCACATGGATCACACACAGGAGACAGGGGACTAGGCAGCAGAGCTGACACTCTATACAGCACAGGGATCACACACAGGAGGCAGGGGACTAGGCAGCAGAGCTGATACTCTATACAGCACAGGGATCACACACAGGAGGCAGGGGACTAGGCAGCAGAGCTTATACTCTATACAGCACAGGGATCACACACAGGAGACTAGGCAGCAGAGCTGACACTCTATACAGCACAGGGTTACACACACAGGAGGCAGGGGACTAGGCAGCAGAGCTGACACTCTATACAGCACAGGGATCACACACAGGAGACAAGGGACTAGGCAGCAGAGCTGACATTCTATACAGCACAGGGATCACACACAGGAGACAAGGGACTAGGCAGCAGAGCTGACACTCTATACAGCACAGGGATCACACACAGGAGACAAGGGACTAGGCAGCAGAGCTGACACTCTATACAGCACAGGGTCACACACACAGGAGGCAGGGGACTAGGCAGCAGAGCTGACACTCTATACAGCACAGGGATCACACACAGGAGACTAGGCACTAGGCAGCAGAGCTGACATTCTATACAGCACAGGGATCACACAGAGGAGGCAGGGGACTAGGCAGCACAGCTGACACTCTATACAGTACAGGGATCACATACACACTGGGAGACAAGGGACTCGGCAGCAGAGTTGACAATCTATACAGCACAGGGATCACACAGAGGAGGCAGGGGACTAGGCAGCAGAGCTGACACTCTATACAGCACAGGGATCACACAGAGGAGGCAGGGGACTAGGCAGCAGAGCTGACACTCTATACAGCACAGGGTCACACACACAGGAGGCAGGGGACTAGGCAGCAGAGGTGACACTCTATACAGCACAGGGATCACACACAGGAGACAAGGGACTAGGCAGCAGAGCTGACACTCTATACAGCACAGGGATCACACACAGGAGACTAGGGACTAGGCAGCAGAGCTGACACTCTATACAGCACAGGGATCACACACACGAGGCAGGCAACTAGGCAGCAGAGCTGACAATCTATACAGCACAGGGATCACACACACACACAGGAGGCAGGCGACTAGGCAGCAGAGCTGACACACTATAAAGCACAGGGATCTCACACACACACAGGAGGCAGGCGACTAGGCAGCAGAGCTGACACTCTATACAGCACAGGGATCACACACAGGAGGCAGGGGACTAGGCAGCAGAGCTGACACACTATAAAGCACAGGGATCTCACACACACACAGGAGGCAGGCGACTAGGCAGCAGAGCTGACACTCTATACAGCACAGGGATCACACACAGGAGGCAGGGGACTAGGCAACAAAGCTGACACTCTATACAGCACAGGGATCACACACACAGTAGGCAGGGGACTAGGCAGCAGAGCTGAAACTCTATACAGCACAGGGATCACACACACACACAGGAGGCAGGGGACTAAGCAGCAGAGCTGACACTCTATACAGCACAGGGTCACACACACAGGAGGCAGGGGACTAGGCAGCAGAGCTGATACTCTATACAGCACATGGATCACACACAGGAGATTAGGCAGCAGAGCTGACACTCTATACAGCACAGGGATCACACACAGGAGGCAGGGGACTAGGCAGCAGAGCTTATACTCTATACAGCACAGGGATCACACACACAGGAGGCAGGGGACTAGGCAGCAGAGCTGATACTCTATACAGCACATGGATCACACACAGGAGACAGGGGACTAGGCAGCAGAGCTGACACTCTATACAGCACAGGGATCACACACAGGAGGCAGGGGACTAGGCAGCAGAGCTGATACTCTATACAGCACAGGGATCACACACAGGAGGCAGGGGACTAGGCAGCAGAGCTTATACTCTATACAGCACAGGGATCACACACAGGAGACTAGGCAGCAGAGCTGACACTCTATACAGCACAGGGTTACACACACAGGAGGCAGGGGACTAGGCAGCAGAGCTGACACTCTATACAGCACAGGGATCACACACAGGAGACAAGGGACTAGGCAGCAGAGCTGACATTCTATACAGCACAGGGATCACACACAGGAGACAAGGGACTAGGCAGCAGAGCTGACACTCTATACAGCACAGGGATCACACACAGGAGACAAGGGACTAGGCAGCAGAGCTGACACTCTATACAGCACAGGGTCACACACACAGGAGGCAGGGGACTAGGCAGCAGAGCTGACACTCTATACAGCACAGGGATCACACACAGGAGACTAGGCACTAGGCAGCAGAGCTGACATTCTATACAGCACAGGGATCACACAGAGGAGGCAGGGGACTAGGCAGCACAGCTGACACTCTATACAGTACAGGGATCACATACACACTGGGAGACAAGGGACTCGGCAGCAGAGTTGACAATCTATACAGCACAGGGATCACACAGAGGAGGCAGGGGACTAGGCAGCAGAGCTGACACTCTATACAGCACAGGGATCACACGGAGGAGGCAGGGGACTAGGCAGCAGAGCTGACACTCTATACAGCACAGGGATCACACAGAGGAGGCAGGGGACTAGGCAGCAGAGCTGACACTCTATACAGCACAGGGATCACATAGAGGAGGCAGGGGACTAGGCAGCAGAGCTGACACTCTATACAGCACAGGGATCACACGGAGGAGGCAGGGGACTAGGCAGCAGAGCTGACACTCTATACAGCACAGGGATCACACAGAGGAGGCAGGGGACTAGGCAGCAGAGCTGACACTCTATAAAGCACAGGGATCACACACAGGAGGCAGGGGACTAGGCAGCAGAGCTGATACTCTATACAGGACAGGGATCACACACAGGAGGCAGGGGACTAGGCAGCAGAGCTGACACTCTATACAACACAGGGATCACACACAGGAGGCAGGGGACTAGGCAGCAGAGCTGACACTCTATACAGCACAGGAATCACACACAGGAGGCAGGGGACTAGGCAGCAGAGCTGATACTCTATACAGCACAGGGATCACACACAGGAGACTAGGCAGCAGAGCTGACACTCTATACAGCACAGGGATCACACACACACAGGAGGCAGGGGACTAGGCAGCAGAGCTGACACTCTATACAGCACAGGGATCACACACAGAAGACAAGGGACTAGGCAGCAGAGCTGACACTCTATACAGCACAGGGTCACACACACAGGAGGCAGGGGACTAGGCAGCAGAGCTGACACTCTATACAGCACAGGGATCACACACAGGAGACTAGGGACTAGGCAGCAGAGCTGACACTCTATACAGCACAGGGATCACACAGAGGAGGCAGGGGACTAGGCAGCAGAGCTGACACTCTATACAGCCCAGGGTCACACACACAGGAGGCAGGGGACTAGGCAGCAGAGCTGACACTCTATACAGTACAGGGATCACATACACACTGGGAGACAAGGGACTCGGCAGCAGAGTTGACAATCTATACAGCACAGGGATCACACAGAGGAGGCAGGGGACTAGGCAGCAGAGCTGACACTCTATACAGCACAGGGATCACACAGAGGAGGCAGGGGACTAGGCAGCAGAGCTGACACTCTATACAGCACAGGGATCACACAGAGGAGGCAGGGAACTAGGCAGCAGAGCTGACAATCTAAACAGCACAGGGATCACACACAGGAGGCAGGGGACTAGGCAACAAAGCTGACACTCTATACAGCACAGGGATCACACACACAGTAGGCAGGGGACTAGGCAGCAGAGCTGACACTCTATACAGCACAGGGATCACACACACACACAGGAGGCAGGGGACTAAGCAGCAGAGCTGACACTCTATACAGCACAGGGATCACACAGAGGAGGCAGGGGACTAGGCAGCAGAGCTGACACTCTATACAGCACAGGGATCACACACACACACAGGAGGCAGGGGACTAAGCAGCAGAGCTGACACTCTATACAGCACATGGATCACACACAGGAGACTAGGCAGCAGAGCTGACACTCTATACAGCACAGGGATCACACACACAGGAGGCAGGGGACTAGGCAGCAGAGCTGACACTCTATACAGCACAGGGATCACACACAGGAGACAAGGGACTAGGCAGCAGAGCTGACACTCTATACAGCACAGGGATCACACACAGGAGACTAGGGACTAGGCAGCAGAGCTGACACTCTATACAGCACAGGGATCACACAGTGGAGGCAGGGGACTAGGCAGCAGAGCTGACAATCTATACAGCACAGGGATCACACACACACACAGGAGGCAGGCGACTAGGCAGCAGAGCTGACACACTATAAAGCACAGGGATCTCACACACACACAGGAGGCAGGCGACTAGGCAGCAGAGCTGACACTCTATACAGCACAGGGATCACACACAGGAGGCAGGGGACTAGGCAGCAGAGCTGACACACTATAAAGCACAGGGATCTCACACACACACAGGAGGCAGGCGATTAGGCAGCAGAGCTGACACTCTATACAGCACAGGGATCACACACAGGAGGCAGGGGACTAGGCAACAAAGCTGACACTCTATACAGCACAGGGATCACACACACAGTAGGCAGGGGACTAGGCAGCAGAGCTGAAACTCTATACAGCACAGGGATCACACACACACACAGGAGGCAGGGGACTAAGCAGCAGAGCTGACACTCTATACAGCACAGGGTCACACACACAGGAGGCAGGGGACTAGGCAGCAGAGCTGATACTCTATACAGCACATGGATCACACACAGGAGACTAGGCAGCAGAGCTGACACTCTATACAGCACAGGGATCACACACAGGAGGCAGGGGACTAGGCAGCAGAGCTTATACTCTATACAGCACAGGGATCACACACACAGGAGGCAGGGGACTAGGCAGCAGAGCTGATACTCTATACAGCACATGGATCACACACAGGAGACAGGGGACTAGGCAGCAGAGCTGACACTCTATACAGCACAGGGATCACACACAGGAGGCAGGGGACTAGGCAGCAGAGCTGACACTCTATACAGCACAGGGATCACACACAGGAGGCAGGGGACTAGGCAGCAGAGCTTATACTCTATACAGCACAGGGATCACACACAGGAGACTAGGCAGCAGAGCTGACACTCTATACAGCACAGGGTTACACACACAGGAGGCAGGGGACTAGGCAGCAGAGCTGACACTCTATACAGCACAGGGATCACACACAGGAGACAAGGGACTAGGCAGCAGAGCTGACATTCTATACAGCACAGGGATCACACACAGGAGACAAGGGACTAGGCAGCAGAGCTGACACTCTATACAGCACAGGGATCACACACAGGAGACAAGGGACTAGGCAGCAGAGCTGACACTCTATACAGCACAGGGTCACACACACAGGAGGCAGGGGACTAAGCAGCAGAGCTGACACTCTATACAGCACAGGGATCACACACAGGAGGCAGGGGACTAGGCAGCAGAGCTTATACTCTATACAGCACAGGGATCACACACAGGAGACTAGGCAGCAGAGCTGACACTCTATACAGCACAGGGTTACACACACAGGAGGCAGGGGACTAGGCAGCAGAGCTGACACTCTATACAGCACAGGGATCACACACAGGAGACAAGGGACTAGGCAGCAGAGCTGACATTCTATACAGCACAGGGATCACACACAGGAGACAAGGGACTAGGCAGCAGAGCTGACACTCTATACAGCACAGGGATCACACACAGGAGACAAGGGACTAGGCAGCAGAGCTGACACTCTATACAGCACAGGGTCACACACACAGGAGGCAGGGGACTAGGCAGCAGAGCTGACACTCTATACAGCACAGGGATCACACACAGGAGACTAGGCACTAGGCAGCAGAGCTGACACTCTATACAGCACAGGGATCACACAGAGGAGGCAGGG
Source organism: Gastrophryne carolinensis (assembly GCA_027917425.1). Taxonomy (NCBI): domain Eukaryota; kingdom Metazoa; phylum Chordata; class Amphibia; order Anura; family Microhylidae; genus Gastrophryne; species Gastrophryne carolinensis. The sequence continues at coordinate 280,354,506 of CM051237.1, read as the reverse complement.
GACTAGGCAGCACAGCTGACACTCTATACAGTACAGGGATCACATACACACTGGGAGACAAGGGACTCGGCAGCAGAGTTGACAATCTATACAGCACAGGGATCACACAGAGGAGGCAGGGGACTAGGCAGCAGAGCTGACACTCTATACAGCACAGGGATCACACGGAGGAGGCAGGGGACTAGGCAGCAGAGCTGACACTCTATACAGCACAGGGATCACACAGAGGAGGCAGGGGACTAGGCAGCAGAGCTGACACTCTATACAGCACAGGGATCACATAGAGGAGGCAGGGGACTAGGCAGCAGAGCTGACACTCTATACAGCACAGGGATCACACGGAGGAGGTAGGGGACTAGGCAGCAGAGCTGACACTCTATACAGCACAGGGATCACACAGAGGAGGCAGGGGACTAGGCAGCAGAGCTGACACTCTATAAAGCACAGGGATCACACACAGGAGGCAGGGGACTAGGCAGCAGAGCTGATACTCTATACAGGACAGGGATCACACACAGGAGGCAGGGGACTAGGCAGCAGAGCTGACACTCTATACAACACAGGGATCACACACAGGAGGCAGGGGACTAGGCAGCAGAGCTGACACTCTATACAGCACAGGAATCACACACAGGAGGCAGGGGACTAGGCAGCAGAGCTGATACTCTATACAGCACAGGGATCACACACAGGAGACTAGGCAGCAGAGCTGACACTCTATACAGCACAGGGATCACACACACACAGGAGGCAGGGGACTAGGCAGCAGAGCTGACACTCTATACAGCACAGGGATCACACACAGAAGACAAGGGACTAGGCAGCAGAGCTGACACTCTATACAGCACAGGGTCACACACACAGGAGGCAGGGGACTAGGCAGCAGAGCTGACACTCTATACAGCACAGGGATCACCCACAGGAGACTAGGGACTAGGCAGCAGAGCTGACACTCTATACAGCACAGGGATCACACAGAGGAGGCAGGGGACTAGGCAGCAGAGCTGACACTCTATACAGCCCAGGGTCACACACACAGGAGGCAGGGGACTAGGCAGCAGAGCTGACACTCTATACAGTACAGGGATCACATACACACTGGGAGACAAGGGACTCGGCAGCAGAGTTGACAATCTATACAGCACAGGGATCACACAGAGGAGGCAGGGGACTAGGCAGCAGAGCTGACACTCTATACAGCACAGGGATCACACAGAGGAGGCAGGGGACTAGGCAGCAGAGCTGACACTCTATACAGCACAGGGATCACACAGAGGAGGCAGGGAACTAGGCAGCAGAGCTGACACTCTATTCAGCACAGGGATCACACACAGGAGGCAGGGGACTAGGCAGCAGAGCTGACACTCTATACAGCACAGGGTCACACACACAGGAGGCAGGGGACTAGGCAGCAGAGCTGACACTCTATACAGCACAGGGATCACACACACACACACAGGAGGCAGGGGACTAGGCAGCAGAGCTGACACTCTATACAACACAGGGATCAAACACACAGGAGGCAGGGGACTAGGCAGCAGAGCTGACACTCTATACAGCACAGGGATCACACACAGGAGGCAGGGGACTAGGCAACAGAGCTGACACTCTATGCAGCACAGGGATCACACAGAGGAGGCAGGGGACTAGGCAGCAGAGCTGACAATCTATACAGCACAGGGATCACACACACACACAGGAGGCAGGCGACTAGGCAGCAGAGCTGACACTCTATACAGCACAGGGATCACACACAGGAGGCAGGGGACTAGGCAACAGAGCTGACACTCTATACAGCACAGGGATCACACACACAGTAGGCAGGGGACTAGGCAGCAGAGCTGACACTCTATACAGCACAGGGATCACACACACACACACAGGAGGCAGGGGACTAAGCAGCAGAGCTGACACTCTATACAGCACAGGGATCACACAGAGGAGGCAGGGGACTAGGCAGCAGAGCTGACACTCTATACAGCACAGGGATCACACACACACACAGGAGGCAGGGGACTAAGCAGCAGAGCTGAAACTCTATACAGCACAGGGATCACGCACAGGAGACTAGGCAGCAGAGCTGACACTCTATACAGCCCAGGGTCACACACACAGGAAGCAGGGGACTAGGCAGCAGAGCTGACACTCTATACAGCACAGGGATCACACACAGGAGGCAGGGGACTAAGCAGCAGAGCTGACACTCTATACAGCACAGGGTCACACACACAGGAGGCAGGGGACTAGGCAGCAGAGCTGATACTCTATACAGCACATGGATCACACACAGGAGACTAGGCAGCAGAGCTGACACTCTATACAGCACAGGGATCACACACAGGAGGCAGGGGACTAGGCAGCAGAGCTGATACTCTATACAGCACAGGGATCACACACAGGAGGCAGAGGACTAGGCAGCAGAGCTGACACTCTATGCAGCACGATCACATACAGAAGGCAGGGGACTAGGCAGCAGAGCTGACACTCTATACAGCACAGGAATCACACACAGGAGGCAGGGGACTAGGCAGCAGAGCTGATACTCTATACAGCACAGGGATCACACACAGGAGACAAGGGACTAGGCAACAGAGCTGACACTCTATACAGCACAGGGATCACACACACAGGAGGAAGGGGACTAGGCAGCAGAGCTGACACTCTATACAGTACAGGGATCACATACACACTGGGAGACAAGGGACTCGGCAGCAGAGTTGACAATCTATACAGCACAGGGATCACACAGAGGAGGCAGGGGACTAGGCAGCAGAGCTGACACTCTATACAGCACAGGGTCACACACACACAGGAGGCAGGGGACTAGGCAGCAGAGCTGACACTCTATACAGCACATGGATCACACACAGGAGACTAGGCAGCAGAGCTGACACTCTATACAGCACATACAGCACAGGGTCCCCCACACACGAGGCAGGGGACTAGGCAGCAGAGCTGACACTCTATACAGCACAGGGATCACACACACACAGGAGGCAGGGGACTAGGCAGCAGAGCTGACACTCTATACACCACAGGGATCACACACACACAGGAGGCAGGGGACTAGGCAGCAGAGCTGACACTCTATACAGCACAGGGATCACACACAGGAGGCAGGGGACTAGGCAGCAGAGCTGATACTCTATACAGCACAGGGATCACACACAGGAGGCAGAGGACTAGGCAGCAGAGCTGACACTCTATGCAGCACGATCACATACAGAAGGCAGGGGACTAGGCAGCAGAGCTGACACTCTATACAGCACAGGAATCACACACAGGAGGCAGGGGACTAGGCAGCAGAGCTGATACTCTATACAGCACAGGGATCACACACAGGAGACAAGGGACTAGGCAACAGAGCTGACAATCTATACAGCACAGGGATCACACAGAGGAGGCAGGGGACTAGGCAGCAGAGCTGACACTCTATACAGCACAGGGTCACACACACACACACAGGAGGCAGGGGACTAGGCAGCAGAGCTGACACTCTATACAGCACATGGATCACACACAGGAGACTAGGCAGCAGAGCTGACACTCTATACAGCACATACAGCACAGGGTCCCCCACACACGAGGCAGGGGACTAGGCAGCAGAGCTGACACTCTATACAGCACAGGGATCACACACACACAGGAGGCAGGGGACTAGGCAGCAGAGCTGACAATCTATACACCACAGGGATCACACACACACAGGAGGCAGGGGACTAGGCAGCAGAGCTGACACTCTATACAGCACAGGGATCACACACAGGAGGCAGGCGACTAGGCAGCAGAGCTGATACTCTATACAGCACAGGGATCACACACACACACACACACACACACACACACACACACACACACAGGAGGCAGGGGACTAGGCAGCAGAGCTGATACTCTATACAGCACAGCGATCACAAACACAGGAGACAAGGGACTAGGCAGCAGAGCTGACACTCTATACAGCACAGGGATCACACACACAGGATAGAGGCGACTAGGCAGCAGAGCTGACACTCTATACAACATAGGGATCACACACACAGGAGGAGGGGACTAGGCAGCACAGCTGACACGCTATACAGTACAGGGATCACATACACACTGGGAGACAAGGGACTCGGCAGCAGAGTTGACAATCTATACAGCACAGGGATCACACAGAGGAGGCAGCGGACTAGGCAGCAGAGCTGACACTCTATACAGCACAGGGATCACACACAGGAGACAAGGGACTAGGCAGCAGAGCTGACACTCTATACAGCACAGGGTCACACACACAGGAGGCAGGGGACTAGGCAGCAGAGCTGACACTCTATACAGCACAGGGATCACACACAGGAGACTAGGGACTAGGCAGCAGAGCTGACACTCTATACAGCACAGGGATCACACAGAGGAGGCAGGGGACTAGGCAGCAGAGCTGACACTCTATACAGCCCAGGGTCACACACACAGGAGGCAGGGGACTAGGCAGCACAGCTGACACGCTATACAGTACAGGGATCACATACACACTGGGAGACAAGGGACTCGGCAGCAGAGTTGACAATCTATACAGCACAGGGATCACACAGAGGAGGTAGGGGACTAGGCAGCAGAGCTGACACTCTATACAGCACAGGGATCACACAGAGGAGGCAGGGGACTAGGCAGCAGAGCTGACACTCTATACAGCACAGGGATCACACACACACACAGGAGGCAGGGGACTAAGCAGCAGAGCTGACACTCTATACAGCACAGGGATCACACACAGGAGGCAGGGGACTAGGCAACAGAGCTGACACTCTATACAGCACAGGGATCACACAGTGGAGGCAGGGGACTAGGCAGCAGAGCTGACAATCTATACAGCACAGGGATCCCACACACACAGGAGGCAGGGGACTAGGCAGCAGAGCTGACACTGTATACAGCACAGGGATCAAACACACAGGAGGCAGGGGACTAGGCAGCAGAGCTTATACTCTATACAGCACAGGGATCACACACACAGGAGGCAGGGGACTAGGCAGCAGAGCTGATACTGCTGATACCTGCGCTAGCGGGTGACTTGCCATTAACCCCTGGCCCCCCAAATTACCTGCCTCCCCAAAGCCCAGGGGGGGGGCAGAAGAGCCGTGGCCTTAGGCTATGACGGCTTGTAGCCGCAGGGCCAGGGGCCACTAAAGCTGGCCCCTGTGCCCTGTTCTACAAGCCCCCATAGCTGGTCACAGGCTGGTTATGCTGGGTAGGGGGGACCTCACGCCATTTTTTTTTAGGGATTTTTAAGGGTTTTAACCCTTAAAAATCCCAAAAATAAAATGGGGTCCCCCTCCCTTTGAGGGGGGACCCTATGTCATTTTTTTTTTAATTAACCCTTTGTTACCTGTAACCCAGCAGGAGAGCAGAAGCCTAAGTGATCAGCGTGGGACACAGGGATGGATGGGAGGTAAGTATTAAAAAAAATAATTAAAAAAATATTTTTTTTAATAAAGTTTTTTTTAAAGTGTGTCTCTGTGTTTTTTTTTTTTTTTTTTTTTTTACTTTTAACCCTTTGTGAACTGGTAAGGGGTCCATGTGACCCCTATACCAGTTCACAGGGCTCGGGGGTCTGGCAAGTCACCTATGGCTAGTGGGTGACTTGCCATTAACCCAGAGACCCCCCATTACCTGCCTCCCAAAAAAACCTTAAAATTCCCCCAAGAAATGGTGCCCCCCCCCCCCTGTGAAGGGGGACCCCACACCAATTTTTTTTATTTAACCCTTTATTATGTGGATAGTAGTTGTATTTTATTTGTAAATGTTATAAAGTGCTCTTTTCAGTTTATGGGATCACCTGGACAGGAACGGGGGGCTACCGATACATATGTGGTATCATTGTAATCGGGAGAAATGGGGCTTTCACATGCAATATGGCTTTCTTTAATAAAATAAATGTTTTTGTTTAAAATAAAGGAGACAATTTAAAAAATATATATTTTTTTATTTATTTATTTATTTGAAAATATTTAAAAAAGTAGAAAAAATACAAACAAGACATTTCATGTTAAAGCCTAAACTCTGCCACAAAAAGAAAATATGCCATTTTCTTGGAAATTCCTGCAAAAATCACAGTTAAACATCACGCAAAATGGTGAAAAATATCCTGTCAGGAGAGGGTGACAAAATCTCAAGTAGACTGGCAGTCAAAAGGTTACAGGAATCTATGCATGTTGGGTATTGTTCTGCTCGGGGGACCTTGCGCTTTCAGATTTAGCTTGTTTTTTCTTATTTGCATATTGATATTTTAGAAAAATGTGTTTTTTATTCTGCTTTTTTATACATTTTTTTGTGAAATCCTGTGCAACCTATGAATTCTTCGAGATATTACTTCCAGAAAGATGAGCCCACTACAACAAGCTGGGTACGCTTAGAAAGCTTAACATGTGTACTTTCAGGGAATATATGGTTTATGGGGGATATTCCAAATGTAAAGGGTTGGTTTGGTAGAAAAAGCACAAGGTGCGCACTTTGTCTGCAGAGCTGAATATCTGAAGTAAAATTACCGTTATGCGCATGCTTTACTTTGGTGTGTTTGGCAACTCTTTCCTTGACAGAACCTATGCATGTTGGGTATCATTCTGTTTGGGGGATGTTGCTTTTTCAGATGTTCTGTTTTTTTCTGGTTTGCATATAGTTTTTTTTAGGAAAATGTGGTTTTGATTCTGCTTTTTTATTCATTTTTAGGGAAACCCTGTGCAACCAAAGAATACATTGAGGGATTACTTCCAGATAACTGCACCCATGTCAACAAGCCTGGTACGCCTAGAAAGCTTGAGGTGTGTACTTCTAGGGAATATATAGTTTGTTGGGGGTATTTCAAATGTAAAGGGTTGTTTTTCTTGAAAAACTGCAAGGTGCGCATATTGCAAAGCATAATTGTATTTTATCTGAAAATCTCCTAAAGCGTTGTTTCAGTTTGGGGGAGTCTCCTGGGCAGGAAAGGGTGTCTACCAATACATATGTGGTACCGCTGTAACCGAGAGAAATTGGGGTTTCACACGCAATAAGATTTTATTGACAAACTTACATTTTTTATCACAAAAAAACACTACAAATTGTAAAAAATAGTTTTTCTTTATTTTTTTGCACAATTTTCACCCAAAAATATTGAGAATACACTTAGAAAATGACAAACAAGACATTTCATGTTAAAGCCCAGGCTCCGCTGAAAAAATCAATATATCACTTTCCTGGGAAATCCCTGGAAATCCCTTCAAAAATCACAGTTGAACATGGGGAGCGCAAAATAGTGCAAAATGGTCTGGCAACAAAGGGTGACAAAATCTCAAGGTAGGCTGGCGGTTAAAGGGTTAAAGGCACTGTTTCTGCCCTTGGACTTTTACATAGGTTCACTACTTTCATTTTCTTGAGCTTGTCACAGACGATGTCATTATGCTGTTGATTACGTTACAGACAATGTCATCGTGTTGTTGATTGTGTTACAGACTGTCATTGTGCTGTTGATTACGTTACAGACAATGTCATTGTGCTGTGATTGTGTTACAGACTGCCATTGTGTTGCTGATTGTGTTACCGGCAGAGTTGAGGGTTTGTGTGTCCTGCTCCCATTGGTCTGTGTGTTTGTCATGCAGTCCACGGGGGAGGTCCCCTTGCATGGAGACTTGCATATAAGGCCCAGGGTGGCACTAATAAAGTAGTTCATCTTCACCCTCAATACTGAGTTCTGGGGAAAACGCTATATCGCAATCCACTAGCCCTTGTAAGAGCTGTTCCTGCTTCCGTCACGGATGACTCTGGAATTCCTGCAGCACCTCTCACCATTGGGAAAAGGACGTCTCTGGCGGGGAAGCCCTCCGGCGATAAGGGTTATCGCTACACAGGTGGCTCAGCGCATAGCGCCGGCGCTGTAGCGTTCAGAGCGCCAGGTAAGACCTGTCGCTACCATTTGCTCTCCCATACATTTCAATGGATATTCCTTCAAATCCCTTTCTGAATCTATTTTTTATTATTATTAAATAATTGTGTTACATCTCATGGCCTCGAAAAAGTCGTTTTTTAAGTTTTTTTTGTTTTTAAATTTTTATGCAGAATTGTCATTACAGCTCTGGCAATAAAGTGTTATTGTCCCAGTGTTTAACAATGTCATTCCATGTGTTTTTGCTTTGTTACTGGTGGATATGTGTTCAGAAACAGACTTTGATCACACAGCTTCTGGCGCTTTGGGCTACAGCGACCCAATTTTGAGCGCCGCCGCTGTGTGAGGATGATTTTTTGATGAATATGGTGTGAGTTGCTGAGTCGGTTGCTCTGAGCAGTTGCTACTTTTCGCTTCTTATAGCGTAATACTGATGTTACAGCGACCAGCATCATTCATGATTCCTAGCCAGCGTACTACAGCGACTGAGGCGCTCAGTTACAACGCCCGATAGCCACTTACAGCGTATACTAGCGGTTGCTCTAAGCGCCGCACTACAGACGCTCATCTGGCAATACCTGCCATTAGTAATGAATCAGCCTGTGAATCATTTATTGATGCAGATCTGCCTGTTATACCTCAAAGAGGGACAAATGAGAACAACGAGGGACAGGGGGGCATAAAAGAGGGACAGTCCCTCCAAATCAGGGACACTTAGGGAAGTATGCTTTAGCCTGAATCTTCCGAGTATCCCAATATTCCCTCTATATACGGCTTTCCCAAACAGACCAGCTTATGAAAAGGGAATTCAAGGCTGTTGGCTTATTTTACTTCAGAACCTGATAATACAACTCTCAGGCTTTATTGTGCTTTTCTGGGAGCTTACAGAGATTTTAAAGCTGGCCACACACCTGGTAACATGATTGCGCAATTGCGCAATCCTGCAGTTGGTAGATAAAATAGACCCAGCTCTGAACATGTTACGGAGCTCTGTACAATCCATCATCTGTAACTGGAAAGAGTATGGCCCGACTGCAACCCTAACGAGACATGGCCGCCCACCGTCCACCAACAGCCCAGGCAAGGAGAGCACTAATTCATACCTACCAACTTTTCAGGGCCCCCTCATTGATGGATAGATAGGGGATTGGTTATTACAGTTAAAACACTATAAACACTTTATATAGACAAATGAATCATTTATTGCTGCAGATCTGCATGTTACACCTCAAAGAGGGACAAATGAGAACAACGATCGATAGGGGGACATGAAGTCAAATCGGGGATGCTTGGGAGTTATGCTAATTAGGGAAGAGGCCCACTGTGGAGTAGCCGCAGAGATCCACAGCTCAGGGAAGAGAGTCTGTCCACAGGACAACTCTGGGAGCCTTATTTAAGAAGTGTCAGCACAAAACAGCTCCACTTTTTGGCCTCAGCGGCACTCGGCATGGTATTTAAAGTGGACCAAAACCCAGGATTTTGACTATCCTGGGTTTTGGTCCATTCCTTCGGGGCACCCTGATCGGGGGTGCCCTGCTGCATGAACCCCCCCCAATGATGCAGCGCTGGGCTCTCTGGTTGCTGCAGCGCCAGATGAAACCTGTCGCTGTAGCTCAACATCGTCAAGCAAAATGTAATCTAGACACTTAATATATGACGAAAATACTCTCATCAAACACCGCGCTCAAAGTATTACAGTGAACAATGATTAACACAAAATCTCGCTGGAGTATGGCAGACCGTGTTGGATCAGTCCGCACACATATACACACTTTTTCTGTCTTTATTGGTGCTCTATGACACCAAGAACTCCGCGGAAAAAAATATAATTGTATATCTTTCTTCAATGTGCAAAAAATAACAATTAAAACTTATTCTTGAAAAGAAGTCCACCTCTTATGTGAAAACTCCAATAGAACATGAATTTATGTGATTTCCCACCACCACAATCGATGTAACGTACCAGATGCACAATAGGATATTAGCAATATCGATTTGGGTCCTCTTTAGGATGTTAATTTTTATATATATTCTCTCCTTTCAATATTGATCAAATTTCCAAATCCTCCTTTCTCCTTGATGACACTCCTTAACAATCCTCCACTCCAAAGATTATGACATAAAAGTAAACAGACAAAGGCACATAGCGTAATACCCTTAAATATTCAGAGCGCCTGCCCGCATTTATTTACGCTTACCAGCAATCATTTAAGAAAAAGCATTTATGTTTAAAACATCCAGGCTTTAAAACGAATAAAACAAAGGAGGGCGCGCTGTAAGGAACTTTTGTGCTCACATACAAGCTGCTTCCAGGCAGTGCAGCAATGTGTTTCTACTCCGTCTCCCCGGCCGCCGGACACAGGAGCGCTCGCTGCCTTCCTCCTCTCCTCCACACGTGAAGACGCCTCACAATCCTAACCCCGCGGGTTCACGTGTGGAGGAGAGGAGGAAGGCAGCGAGCGCTCCTGTGTCCGGCGGCCGGGGAGACGGAGTAGAAACACATTGCTGCACTGCCTGGAAGCAGCTTGTATGTGAGCACAAAAGTTCCTTACAGCGCGCCCTCCTTTGTTTTATTCGTTTTAAAGCCTGGATGTTTTAAACATAAATGCTTTTTCTTAAATGATTGCTGGTAAGCGTACATAAATGCGGGCAGGCGCTCTGAATATTTAAGGGTATTACGCTATGTGCCTTTGTCTGTTTACTTTTATGTCATAATCTTTGGAGTGGAGGATTGTTAAGGAGTGTCATCAAGGAGAAAGGAGGATTTGGAAATTTGATCAATATTGAAAGGAGAGAATATATATAAATATTAACATCCTAAAGAGGACCCAAATCGATATTGCTAATATCCTATTGTGCATCTGGTACGTTACATCGATTGTGGTGGTGGGAAATCACATAAATTCATGTTCTATTGGAGTTTTCACATAAGAGGTGGACTTCTTTTCAAGAATAAGTTTTAATTGTTATTTTTTGCACATTGAAGAAAGATATACAATTATATTTTTTTCCGCTGAGTTCTTGGTGTCATAGAGCACCAATAAAGACAGAAAAAGCAAAATGTAATGTATAAGCACAGAGCTCCTCAAATGTGAAGAGATAGTGGTCAGCCAAACACCAAAGTCCCAAACCGCATGCACATTAACCGGACATACACCAGTGTATCCTTCACCAAGAAGTTTGGACTCTTAACAGACTCCAGCAAATCTTAAGCCCATCTCTCAACTGGTGAATTTCCTTATAATTACTCCAATTTCTCAACCGGTGAATTTCCTTACAAACACAGGGGGGCACAGGGGTCAGTATGCGGGTGTCAGTAGCAGTGAGGGGGCACAGGGGTCAGTATGCGGGTGTCAGTAGCAGTGAGGGGGCACAGGGGTCAGTATGCGGGTGTCAGTAGCAGTGGGGGGCACAGGGGTCAGTATGCGGGTGTCAGTAGCAGTGAGGGGGCACAGGGGTCAGTATGCGGGTGTCAGTAGCAGTGAGGGGGCACAGGGGTCAGTATGCGGGTGTCAGTAGTAGTGAGGGGGCACAGGGGTCAGTATGCGGGTGTCAGTAGCAGTGGGGGGCACAGGGGTCAGTATGGGGTGTCAGGCAGCAGTGGGGGTATATGGAAGGTGGAGGGGAGGGCTGCTGGGCCTTGTAGTGCACTCTGGGGAGGGCGGTAGGGCTGCTGGGCCTTGTAGTGCACTCTGGGGTGGGTAGGAGGGCTGCTGGGCCTTGTAGTGCACTCTGGGGTGGGTGAGAGGGCTGCTGGGCCTTCTAGTACACTCTGGCGTGGGCAGGAGGGCTGCTGGGCCTTGTAGTACACTCTGGGGTGCGTGGGAGGGCTGCTGGGTCTTGTAGTACACTCTGGGGTGCTGCTTTCTTATCACGGGTCCGCAGTGACTGAGAAGCCCAAGGTCATGTGACCGATTACGTCATTCACCAGAGGGCTATTAGGTATAACATCCAATAATAGGTAAAACATCCCAAAATAGGTTGAGTGGCAGAGCTGGGCCTTGTAGTGCACTCTGGGGTACTGCTTTCTAATCACGGGTCCGCAGTGACTGAGAAGCCCAAGGTCATGTGACCGATTACGTAATTCACAAGAGGGCTATTAGGTATAACGTCCCATAACAGGTAAAACATCCCATAATAGGTTAAGTGGCAGAGCTGGGCCTTGTAGTGCACTCTGGGGTGCTGCTTTCTAATCACAGGTCCGCAGTGACTGAGAAGCCCAAGGTCATGTGACCGATTACGTAATTCACAAGAGGGCTATTAGGTATAACATCCCATAATAGGTAAAACATCCCATAATAGGTTAAGTGGCAGAGCTGGGCCTTGTAGTGCACTCTGGGGTACTGCTTTCTAATCACGGGTCCGCAGTGACTGAGCAGCCCAAGGTCATGTGACCGATTACGTAATTCACCAGAGGGCTATTAGGTATAACATCCCATAATAGGTAAAACATCCCATAATAGTTTGAGTGGCAGAGCTGGGCCTTGTAGTGCACTCTGGGGTGGGCGGGAGGAATGCTGAGCCTTGTAGTGCAGTCTGGGTTGAGCGGGAGGGCTGCTGGGCCTTGTAGTACACTCTGGGGTAGGACGGGAGGGCTGCTTTCTAATCACGGGTCCGCAGTGACTGAGCAGCCCAAGGTCATGTGACCGATTACGTAATTCACCAGAGGGCTATTAGGTATAACATCCCATAATAGGTAAAACATCCCATAATAGGTTGAGTGGCAGAGCTGGGCCTTGTAGTGCACTCTGGGGTGCTGCTTTCTAATCACGGGTCCGCAGTGACTGAGAAGCCCAAGGTCATGTGACAGATTACGTCATTCACCAGAGGGCTATTAGGTATAACATCCCATAATAGGTAAAACATCCCATAATAGTTTGACTGGCAGAGCTGGGCCTTGTAGTACACTCTGGGGTGCTGCTTTCTAATCACGGGTCCGCAGTGACTGAGAAGCCCAGGGTCATGTGACCGATTACGTCATTCATCAGAGGGCTATTAGGTATAACATCCCATAATAGGTAAAACATCCCATAATAGGTTGAGTGGCAGAGCTGGGCCTTGTAGTGCACTCTGGGGTGCTGCTTTCTTATCACGGGTCCGCAGTGACTGAGAAGCCCAAGGTCATGTGACCGATTACGTAATTCACCAGAGGGCTATTAGGTATAACATCCCATAATAGGTAAAACATCCCATAATAGGTTGAGTGGCAGAGCTGGGCCTTGTAGTGCACTCTGGGGTGGGCGGGAGGAATGCTAAGCCTTGTAGTGCAGTCTGGGTTGAGCGGGAGGGCTGCTGGGCCTTGTAGTGCACTCTGAGGTGCTGCTTTCTAATCACGGGTCCGCAGTGACTGAGCAGCCCAAGGTCATGTGACCGATTACGTAATTCACAAGAGGGCTATTAGGTATAACATCCCATAATAGGTAAAACATCCCATAATAGGTTGAGTGGCAGAGCTGGGCCTTGTAGTGCACTCTGGGGTACTGCTTTCTAATCACGGGTCCGCAGTGACTGAGAAGCCCAAGGTCATGTGACCGATTACGTAATTCACCAGAGGGCTATTAGGTATAACATCCCATAATAGGTAAAACATCCCATAATAGGTTAAGTGGCAGAGCTGGGCCTTGTAGTGCACTCTGGGGTACTGCTTTCTAATCACGGGTCCGCAGTGACTGAGAAGCCCAAGGTCATGTGACCGATTACGTCATTCACCAGAGGGCTATTAGGTATAACATCCAATAATAGGTAAAACATCCCAAAATAGGTTGAGTGGCAGAGCTGGGCCTTGTAGTGCACTCTGGGGTACTGCTTTCTAATCACGGGTCCGCAGTGACTGAGAAGCCCAAGGTCATGTGACCGATTACGTAATTCACAAGAGGGCTATTAGGTATAACGTCCCATAACAGGTAAAACATCCCATAATAGGTTAAGTGGCAGAGCTGGGCCTTGTAGTGCACTCTGGGGTGCTGCTTTCTAATCACAGGTCCGCAGTGACTGAGAAGCCCAAGGTCATGTGACCGATTACGTAATTCACAAGAGGGCTATTAGGTATAACATCCCATAATAGGTAAAACATCCCATAATAGGTTAAGTGGCAGAGCTGGGCCTTGTAGTGCACTCTGGGGTACTGCTTTCTAATCACGGGTCCGCAGTGACTGAGCAGCCCAAGGTCATGTGACCGATTACGTAATTCACCAGAGGGCTATTAGGTATAACATCCCATAATAGGTAAAACATCCCATAATAGTTTGAGTGGCAGAGCTGGGCCTTGTAGTGCACTCTGGGGTGGGCGGGAGGAATGCTGAGCCTTGTAGTGCAGTCTGGGTTGAGCGGGAGGGCTGCTGGGCCTTGTAGTACACTCTGGGGTAGGACGGGAGGGCTGCTTTCTAATCACGGGTCCGCAGTGACTGAGCAGCCCAAGGTCATGTGACCGATTACGTAATTCACCAGAGGGCTATTAGGTATAACATCCCATAATAGGTAAAACATCCCATAATAGGTTGAGTGGCAGAGCTGGGCCTTGTAGTGCACTCTGGGGTGCTGCTTTCTAATCACGGGTCCGCAGTGACTGAGAAGCCCAAGGTCATGTGACAGATTACGTCATTCACCAGAGGGCTATTAGGTATAACATCCCATAATAGGTAAAACATCCCATAATAGGTTGAGTGGCAGAGCTGGGCCTTGTAGTGCACTCTGGGGTGCTGCTTTCTAATCACGGGTCCGCAGTGACTGAGAAGCCCAAGGTCATGTGACAGATTACGTCATTCACCAGAGGGCTATTAGGTATAACATCCCATAATAGGTAAAACATCCCATAATAGTTTGAGTGGCAGAGCTGGGCCTTGTAGTGCACTCTGGGGTGCTGCTTTCTAATCACGGGTCCGCAGTGACTGAGAAGCCCAAGGTCATGTGACCGATTACGTCATTCATCAGAGGGCTATTAGGTATAACATCCCATAATAGGTAAAACATCCCATAATAGGTTGAGTGGCAGAGCTGGGCCTTGTAGTGCACTCTGGGGTGCTGCTTTCTTATCACGGGTCCGCAGTGACTGAGAAGCCCAAGGTCATGTGACCGATTACGTAATTCACCAGAGGGCTATTAGGTATAACATCCCATAATAGGTAAAACATCCCATAATAGGTTGAGTGGCAGAGCTGGGCCTTGTAGTGCACTCTGGGGTACTGCTTTCTAATCACGGTCCGCAGTGACTGAGAAGCCCAAGGTCATGTGACCGTTTACGTAATTCACCAGAGGGCTATTAGGTATAACATCCCATAATAGGTAAAACATCCCATAATAGGTTGAGTGGCAGAGCTGGGTCTTGTAGTGCACTCTGGGGTGGGCGGGAGGAATGCTGAGCCTTGTAGTGCAGTCTGGGTTGAAAGGGAGGGCTGCTGGGCCTTGTAGTGCACTCTGAGGTGCTGCTTTCTAATCACGGGTCCGCAGTGACTGAGCAGCCCAAGGTCATGTGACCGATTACGTAATTCACAAGAGGGCTATTAGGTATAACATCCCATAATAGGTAAAACATCCCATAATAGGTTGAGTGGCAGAGCTGGGCCTTGTAGTGCACTCTGAGGTGCTGCTTTCTAATCACGGGTCCGCAGTGACTGAGCAGCCCAAGGTCATGTGACCGATTACGTCATTCACCAGAGGGCTATAAAAGGAGGGCACGCGGGAACGTCAGTCATTCCTCCCGCTCGCATTGCACCGGTCAGCCAGACCAATACTGCGGAGCTAAAGCAGGCGCCAGTTGTTTTAGCCAAAGCGTCCTCAATGAATCGTAGTGCGCCCAACCGCCTCCTCTCGGCGTATCCCTGAGCGCGCAGCCCGCACGCGCCCCCTCCTAGTGACAGGAGGCGGAGTGGGGAGCCGCTGAGGAGCAACGAGTTGGGGGCGCTATTGGAGATGAGTCGCAATGGGACTGGATGTTCTCTGCTTTATATTGGTCTGCAGAGCTGTAGCGGTGCAATGCGTTCTATCCTAATCCCACCCCTTCCCACCTCCCCCCCCCCCCTCTGACCTCCCCCCCCCCAATCCATCTCGATGTATCGCCACCTTGACGTGGTGAGATGGCTTTTTACTAAGAGCGATACACTCCCCCCTCCCCTTTCTAATAGTTGGTCCCGCGCCGTCTCCCGGAGGTTTGCCACGGCCTCTCAGGCGCCCGCTGCTGCCGCTCCCCCCCCCCCGTGTCTAAGCGCTCAGATGAACTGTATGGGCCGGCGGCAGCGGGCGCCTGCGAGGCCGGGAGTCTAGTACGCAATAATTAAATTTGATTGATGGTTCAGTGGGTGGGGGCGGGACTCAAGCTAGGTGATTGTTGCTAAGCTGAAGGTAGGCGGGGCTACATAGCCACGCTGGAGATCGCAGAGGATGGAAATCGTCACACAGGTAGGTGTGTGATCCCTGTGCTGTATAGAGTGTCAGCTCTGCTGCCTAATCGCCTGTCTACCGTGTGTGTAACCCTGTGCTGTATAGAGTGTCAGCTCTGCTGCCTAGTCCCCGGCCTCCTGTGTGTTATCCCTGTGCTGTATAGAGTGTCAGCTCTGCTGCCTAATCGCCTGTCTGCCGTGTGTGTAACCCTGTGCTGTATAGAGTGTCAGCTCTGCTGCCTAGTCCCCGGCCTCCTGTGTGTTATCCCTGTGCTGTATAGAGTGTCAGCTCTGCTGCCTAGTCCCCGGCCTCCTGTGTGTTATCCCTGTGCTGTATAGAGTGTCAGCTCTGCTGCCTAATCGCCTGTCTACCGTGTGTGTAACTCTGTGCTGTATAGAGTGTCAGCTCTGCTGCCTAGTCCCCGGCCTCCTGTGTGTTATCCCTGTGCTGTATAGAGTGTCAGCTCTGCTGCCTAGTCCCCTGCCTCCTGTGTCTGTGTGTGATCCCTGTGCTGTATAGAGTGTCAGCTCTGCTGCCTAGTCCCCTGCCTCCTGTGTGTGTGTGTGTGATCCCTGTGCTGTATAGAGTGTCAGCTCTGCTGCCTAGTCCCCTGCCTCCTGTGTGTGTGTTATCCCTGTGCTGTATAGAGTGTCAGCTCTGCTGCCTAGTCGCCTGCCTCCTGTGTGTGTGATCCCTGTGCTGTATAGAGTGTCAGCTCTGCTGCCTAGTCCCCTTTCTTCCTGTGTGTGTGTGATCCCTGTGCTGTATAGAGTGTCAGCTCTGCTGCCTAGTCCCCTGCCTCCTGTGTGTGTGATCCCTGTGTTTTATAGAGTGTCAGCTCTGTTGCCTAGTCGCGTGCCCCCTGTGTGTTCGATCCCTGTGTTGTATAGAGTGTCAGCTCTGCTGCCTAGTCCCCTGCCTCCTGTGTGTGTGTGATCCCTGTGCTGTATAGAGTGTCAGCTCTGCTGCCTAGTCCCCTGCCTCTTGTGTGTGTGATCCCTTTGCTATATAGAGTGTCAGCTCTGCTGCCTAGTCCCCTGCCTCCTGTGTGTGTGATCCCTGTGCTGTATAGAGTGTCAGCTCTGCTGCCCAGTCCCCTGTGTGTGTGTGTGTGTGATCCCTGTGCTGTATAGAGTGTCAGCTCTGCTGCCTAGTCCCCTGCCTCCTGTGTGTGATCCCTGTGCTGTATAGAGTGTCAGCTCTGCTGCCTAGTCCCCTGCCTCCTGTGTGTGTTATCCCTTTGCTATATAGAGTGTCAGCTCTGCTGCCTAGTCCCCTGCCTCCTGTGTGTGTGATCCCTGTGCTGTATAGAGTGTCAGCTCTGCTGCCCAGTCCCCTGTGTGTGTGTGTGATCCCTGTGCTGTATAGAGTGTCAGCTCTGCTGCCTAGTCCCCTGCCTCCTGTGTGTGTGATCCCTGTGTTTTATAGAGTGTCAGCTCTGTTGCCTAGTCGCGTGCCTCCTGTGTGTGTGATCCCTGTGCTGTATAGTGTCCGCTCTGCTGCCTAGTCCCCTGTCTCCTGTGTGTGTGTGTGTGATCCCTGTGCTGTATAGTGTGTCAGCTGTGCTGCCTAGTCGCCTGCCTCCTGTGTATGTGATCCCCGTGCTGTATAGAGTGTCAGCTCTGCTGCCTATCGCCTGTCTCCCGTGTGTTTGACCCTGTGCTGTATAGACTGTCATCTCTGCTGCCTATTCCCCTGCCTCCTGTGTGTGTGTGATCCCTGTGCTGTATAGAGTATCAGCTCCCCTGCCTCCTGTGTGTGTGATCCCTGTGCTGTATAGAATGTAAGCTCTGCTGCCTAGTCCCCTGCCTCCTGTGTGTGTAATCCCTGTGTTTTATAGAGTGTCAGCTCTACTGCCTAGTTCCCTGCCTCCTGTGTGTGTAATCCCTGTGTTTTATAGAGTGTCAGCTCTGCTGCCTAGTTCCCTGCCTCCTGTGTGTGTGTGATCCCTGTGCTGTATAGAGTGTCAGCTCTGCTGCCTAGTCGCCTGCCTCCTGTGTGTGTGTGTGTGTGTGTGATCCCTGTGCTGTATAGCGTGTCAGCTCTGCTGCCTAGTCCCCTGCCTCCTGTGTGTGTGTGTGTGTGATCCCTGTGTTGTATAGAGTGTCAGCTCTGCTGCATAGTCCCCTGCCTCCTGTGTGTGTGTGATCCCTGTGCTGTATAGCGTGTCAGCTCTGCTGCCTAGTCCCCTGCCTCGTGTGTGTGTGATCCCTGTGTTGTATAGAGTGTCAGCTCTGCTGACTAGTCCCCTGCCTCCTGTGTGTGTTATCCCTGCGGTATATAGTGTGTCAGCTCTGCTGCCTAGTCGCCTGCCCCCTGTGTGTGTGTGTGTGTGATCCCTGTGCTGTTTAGAGTGTCAGCTCTGCTGCCTAGTCCCGTGCCTCCTGTGTGTGTGATCCCTGTGCTGTATAGAGTGTCAGCTCTGCTGCCTAGTCCCGTGCCTCCTGTGTGTGTGATCCCTGTGCTGTATAGTGTGTCAGCTCTGCTGCCTAGTCCCCTGCCTCCTGTGTGTGTGATCCCTGTGCTGTATAGAGTGTCAGCTCTGCTGCCTAGTCCCGTGCCTCCTGTGTGTGTGATCCCTGTGCTGTATAGAGTGTCAGCTCTGCTGCCTAATCCCATGCCTCCTGTGTGTTTGATCCCTGTGTTGTATAGAGTGTCAGCTCTGCTGCCTAGTCGCCTGCCTCCTGTGTGTGTGATCCCTGTGCTGTATAGAGTGTCAGCTCTGCTGCCTAGTCCCCTGCCTCCTGTGTGTGTGTGTGTGATCCCTGTGCTGTATAGAGTGTCAGCTCTGCTGCCTAGTCCCCTGCCTCCTGTGTGTGTGTGTGTGTGTGTGTGATCCCTGTGCTGTATAGCGTGTCAGCTCTGCTGCCTAGTCACCTGCCTCCTGTGTGTGTGTGATCCCTGTGCTGTATAGATTGTCAGCTCTGCTGCCGAGTCCCTTGTCTCCAGTGTGTATGTGATCCCTGTGCTGTATAGTGTGTCAGCTCTGCTGCCTAGTCCCCTGCCTCCTCTGTGTGATCCCTGTGCTGTATAGATTGTCAGCTCTGCTGTCGAGTCCCTTGTCTCCAGTGTGTATGTGATCCCTGTGCTGTATTAGAGTGTCAGCTCTGCTGCCTAGTCTCCTGTGTGTGACCCTGGGCTGTATATAGTGTCAGCTCTGCTGCCTAGTCCCTTGTCTCCTGTGTGTGATCCCTGTGCTGCATAGAGTATCAGCTCTGCTGCCTAGTCCCCTGCCTCCTGTGTGTGTGACCCTGTGCTGTATAGAGTGTCAGCTCTGCTGCCTAGTCTCCTGTGTGTGATCCATGTGCTGTATAGAGTGTCAGCTCTGCTGCTTAGACCCCTGCCTCTTGTGTGTGTGATCCCTGTGCTGTATAGTGTGTCAGCTCTGCTGCTTAGTCCCCTGCCTCTTGTGTGTGTGATCCCTGTGCTGTATAGTGTGTCAGCTCTGCTGCCTAGTCCCCTGCCTCCTGTGTGTGTGATCCCTGTGCTGTATAGAGTGTCAGCTCTGCTGCCTAGTCGCCTGCCTCCTGTGTGTTTGATCCCTGTGCTGTATTAGAGTGTCAGCTCTGCTGCCTAGTCCCCTGCCTCCTGTGTGTGTGTGATCCCTGTGCTGTATAGAGTGTCAGCTCTGCTGCTTAGTCCCCTGCCTCTTGTGTGTGTGATCCCTGTGCTGTATAGTGTGTCAGCTCTGCTGCCTAGTCCCCTGCCTCCTGTGTGTGTGATCCCTGTGCTGTATAGAGTGTCAGCTCTGCTGCCTAGTCGCCTGCCTCCTGTGTGTGTGATCCATGTGCTGTATAGAGTGTCAGCTCTGCTGCTTAGACCCCTGCCTCCTGTGTGTGTGTGATCCCTGTGCTGTATAGAGTGTCAGCTCTGCTGCTTAGTCCCCTGCCTCTTGTGTGTGTGATCCCTGTGCTGTATAGTGTGTCAGCTCTGCTGCCTAGTCCCCTGCCTCCTGTGTGTGCGATCCCTGTGCTGTATAGAGTGTCAGCTCTGCTGCCTAGTCGCCTGCCTCCTGTGTGTTTGATCCCTGTGTTGTATTATAGAGTGTCAGCTCTGCTGCCTAGTCCCCTGCCTCCTGTGTGTGTGTGATCCCTGTGCTGTATAGAGTGTCAGCTCTGCTGCTTAGTCCCCTGCCTCTTGTGTGTGTGATCCCTGTGCTGTATAGTGTGTCAGCTCTGCTGCCTAGTCCCCTGCCTCCTGTGTGTGTGATCCCTGTGCTGTATAGAGTGTCAGCTCTGCTGCCTAGTCGCCTGCCTCCTGTGTGTTTGATCCCTGTGTTGTATTATAGAGTGTCAGCTCTGCTGCCTAGTCTCCTGTGTGTGACCCTGGGCTGTATAGTGTCAGCTCTGCTGCCTAGTCCCTTGTCTCCTGTGTGTGATCCCTGTGCTGCATAGAGTATCAGCTCTGCTGCCTAGTCCCCTGCCTCCTCTGTGTGATCCCTGTGCTGTATAGATTGTCAGCTCTGCTGCCTAGTCCCTTGTCTCCTGTGTGTGATCCCTGGGCTGTATAGAGTGTCAGCTCTGCTGCCTAGTTGCCTGTTTGCTGTGTGTGTAATCCCTGTGCTGTATAGAGTGTCAGCTCTGCTGCCTAGTCCCCTGCCTCCTGTGTGTGTGTGTGTGATTCCTGTGCTGTATAGAGTGTCGGCTCTGCTGCCTAGTCCCCTGCCTCCTGTGTGTGTGATCCCTGTGCTGTATAGAGTATCAGCTCTGCTGCCTAGTCCCCTGCCTCCTGTGTGTGATCCCTGTGCTGTATAGAGTGTCAGCTCTGCTGCCTAGTCTCCTGTGTGTGATCCATGTGCTGTATAGAGTATCAGCTCTGCTGCCTAGTCCCCTGCCTCCTGTGTGTGTGACCCTGTGCTGTATAGATTGTTAGCTCTGCTGCCGAGTCCCTTGTCTCCAGTGTGTTTGTGATCCCTGTGCTGTATAGAGTGTCAGCTCTGCTGCCTAGTCCCCTGCCTCCTGTGTGTGAGACCCTGGGCTGTATAGAGTGTCAGCTCTGCTGCCTAGTCCCCTGCCTCCTGTGTGTGATCCCTGTGCTGTATAGATTGTCAGCTCTGCTGCCTAGTCCCTAGTCTCCTGTGTGTGTGTGTGATCCCTGTGCTGTATAGATTATCAGCTCTGCTGCCTAGTCTCCTGTGTGTGATCCATGTGCTGTATAGTGTGTCAGCTCTGCTGCCTAGTCCCCTGCCTCCTGTGTGTGCGATCCCTGTGCTGTATAGAGTGTCAGCTCTGCTGCCTAGTCGCCTGCCTCCTGTGTGTTTGATCCCTGTGTTGTATTATAGAGTGTCAGCTCTGCTGCCTAGTCCCCTGCCTCCTGTGTGTGTGTGATCCCTGTGCTGTATAGAGTGTCAGCTCTGCTGCCTAGTCTTCTGTGTGTGTGATCCCTGTGCTGTATAGAGTGTCGGCTCTGCTGCCTAGTCCCCTGCCTCCCGTGTGTGTGTGTGATCCCTGTGCTGTATAGAGTGTCAGCTCTCCTGCCTGGTCCCCTGCCTGTGTGTGTGTGTGAACCCTGTGCTATATAGAGTGTCAGCTCTCCTGCCTGGTCCCCTGCCTGTGTGCGTGTGTGATCCCTGTGTTGTATAGAGAGTCAGCTCTGCTGCCTAGTTGACTGTTTGCTGTGTGTGTAATCCCTGTGCTGTACAGTGTCAGCTCTGCTGCCTAGTCCCCTGCCTCCTGTGTGTGTGTGATCCCTGTGCTGTATAGAGTGTCTGCTCTGCTGCCTAGTCCCCTGCCTCCTGTGTGTGATCCCTGTGCTGTATAGAGTGTCAGCTCTGCTGCCTAGTCCCCTGCCTCCTCTGTGTGATCCCTGTGCTGTATAGATTGTCAGCTCTGCTGCCGAGTCCCTTGTCTGCAGTGTGTATGTGATCCCTGTGCTGTATAGTGTGTCAGCTCGGCTGCCTAGTCTTCTGCCTCCTCTGTGTGTGACCCTGGGCTGCATAGAGTGTCAGCTATGCTGCCTAGTCCCCTGCCTCCTGTGTGTGATCCCTGTGCTGTATAGTGTGTCAGCTCTGCTGCCTAGTCCCCTGCCTCCTGTGTGTGTGACCCTGGGCTGTATAGAGTGTCAGCTATGCTGCCCTGTCCCCTGCCTCCTCTGTGTGATCCCTGTGCTGTATAGATTGTCAGCTCTGCTGCCTAGTCCCTTGTCTCCTGTGTGTGATCCCTGTGCTGCATAGAGTATCAGCTCTGCTGCCTAGTCCCTTGTCTCCTGTGTGTGATCCATGTGCTGTATAGAGTATCAGCTCTGCTGCTTAGTCCCCTGCCTCCTGTGTGTGTGTGGGATCCCTGTGCTGTATAGAGTGTCAGCTCTGCTGCCTGGTCCCCTGCCTGTGTGTGATCCCTGTGCTGTATAGGGTGTCGGCTCTCCTGCCTGGTCCCCTGCCTGTGTGCGTGTGTGATCCCTGTGTTGTATAGAGTGTCAGCTCTGCTGCCTAGTTGCCTGTTTGCTGTGTGTGTAATCCCTGTGCTGTATAGAGTGTCAGCTCTGCTGCCTAGTCCCCTGCTTCCTTTGTGTGTGTGATCCCTGTGCTGTATAGAGTGTCGGCTCTGCTGCCTAGTCCCCTGCCTCCTGTATGTGTGTGATCCCTGTGCTGTATAGAGTGTCAGCTCTGCTGCCTAGTCCCCTGCCTCCTGTGTGTGATCCCTGTGCTGTATAGAGTGTCAGCTCTGCTGCCTAGACCCCTGCCTCCTCTGTGTAATCCCTGTGCTGTATAGATTGTTAGCTCTGCTGCCGAGTCCCTTGTCTCCAGTGTGTATGTGATCCCTGTGCTGTATAGAGTGTCAGCTCTGCTGCCTAGTCCCCTGCCTCCTGTGTGTGATCCCTGTGCTGTATAGATTGTCAGCTCTGCTGCCTAGTCCCTAGTCTCCTGTGTGTGTGTGATCCCTGTGCTGTATAGATTATCAGCTCTGCTGCCTAGTCCCCTGCCTCCTGTGTGTCTGACCCTGTGCTGTATAGTGTCAGCTCTGCTGCTTAGTCCCCTGCCTCTTGTGTGTGTGATCCCTGTGCTGTATAGTGTGTCAGCTCTGCTGCCTAGTCCCCTGCCTCCTGTGTGTGCGATCCCTGTGCTGTATAGAGTGTCAGCTCTGCTGCCTAGTCCCCTGCCTCCTGTGTGTGTGTGATCCCTGTGCTTTATAGAGTGTCGGCTCTGCTGCCTAGTCCCCTGCCTCCCATGTGTGTGTGTGTGTGATCCCTGTGCTGTATAGAGTGTCAGCTCTGCTGCCTAGTCCCCTGTCTCCTGTGTGTGATCCCTGTGCTGTATAGAGTGTCAGCTCTGCTGCCTAGTCCCCTGCCTCTTGTGTGTGATCCCTGTGCTGTATAGAGTGTCAGCTCTGCTGCCTAGTCCCCTGCCTCCTGTGTGTGTGATCCCTGTGCTGTATAGAGTGTCAGCTCTGCTGCCTAGTTGCCTGCCTCCTGCGTGTGTGATCCCTGTGTTGTATAGAGTGTCAGCTCTGCTGCCTAGTCCCCTGCCTCCTGTGTGTGTGATCCCTGTGCTGTATAGATTGTCAGCTCTGCTGCCGAGTCCCTTGTGTCCAGTGTGTATGTGATCCCTGTGCTTTATAGAGTGTCGGCTCTGCTGCCTAGTCCCCTGCCTCCCATGTGTGTGTGTGTGTGATCCCTGTGCTGTATAGAGTGTCAGCTCTGCTGCCTAGTCCCCTGTCTCCTGTGTGTGATCCCTGTGCTGTATAGAGTGTCAGCTCTGCTGCCTAGTCCCCTGCCTCTTGTGTGTGATCCCTGTGCTGTATAGAGTGTCAGCTCTGCTGCCTAGTCCCCTGCCTCCTGTGTGTGTGATCCCTGTGCTGTATAGAGTGTCAGCTCTGCTGCCTAGTTGCCTGCCTCCTGCGTGTGTGATCCCTGTGTTGTATAGAGTGTCAGCTCTGCTGCCTAGTCCCCTGCCTCCTGTGTGTGATCCATGTGCTGTATAGAGTGTCAGCTCTGCTGCCTAGTCCCCAGCCTCCTCTGTGTGATCCCTGTGCTGTATAGATTGTCAGCTCTGCTGCCGAGTCCCTTGTCTCCAGTGTGTATGTGATCCCTGTGCTGTATAGAGTGTCAGCTATGCTGCCTAGTCCCCTGCCTCCTGTGTGTGATCCCTGTGCTGTATAGTGTGTCAGCTCTGCTGCCTAGTCCCCTGCCTCCTGTGTGTGTGACCCTGGGCTGTATAGAGTGTCAGCTATGCTGCCCTGTCCCCTGCCTCCTCTGTGTGATCCCTGTGCTGTATAGATTGTCAGCTCTGCTGCCGAGTCCCTTGTCTCCAGTGTTTATGTGATCCCTGTGCTGTATAGAGTGTCAGCTCTGCTGCCTAGTCTCCTGTGTGTGATCCCTGTGCTGTATAGAGTGTCAGCTCTGCTGCCTAGTCCCCTGCCTCCTGTGTGTGTGACCCTGTGCTGTATAGAGTGTCAGCTCTGCTGCCTAGTCTCCTGTGTGTGATCCATGTGCTGTATAGAGTGTCAGCTCTGCTGCTTAGTCCCCTGCCTCCTGTGTGTGTGTGGGATCCCTGTGCTGTATAGAGTGTCGGCTCTCCTGCCTGGTCCCCTGCCTGTGTGCGTGTGTGAACCCTGTGTTGTATAGAGTGTCAGCTCTGCTGCCTAGTTGCCTGTTTGCTGTGTGTGTAATCCCTGTGCTGTATAGAGTGTCAGCTCTGCTGCCTAGTCCCCTGCCTCCTGTGTGTGTGTGATCCCTGTGCTGTATAGTGTCGGCTCTGCTGCCTAGTCCCCTGACTCCTGTAAGTGGGTGATCCCTGTGCCGTATAGAGTGTCAGCTCAGCTGCCTAGTCCCCTGCCTCCTGTGTGTGATCCCTGTGCTGTATAGAGTGTCAGCTCTGCTGCCTAGTCCCTAGTCTCCTGTGTGTGTGTGTGATCCCTGTTCTGTATAGATTATCAGCTCTGCTGCCTAGTCCCTTGTCTCCTGTGTGTGATCCCTGTGCTGCATAGAGTATCAGCTCTGCTGCCTCGTCCCCTGCCTCCTGTGTGTCTGACCCTGTGCTGTATAGAGTGTCAGCTCTGCTGCCTATTCTCCTGTGTGTGATCCATGTGCTGTATAGAGTGTCAGCTCTGCTGCTTAGTCCCCTGCCTCTTGTGTGTGTGATCCCTGTGCTGTATAGTGTGTCAGCTCTGCTGCCTAGTCCCCTGCCTCCTGTGTGTGTGTGATCCCTGTGCTCTATAGAGTGTCAGCTCTGCTGCCTGGTCCCCTGCCTCCTGTGTGTGTGTGTGTGTGTGTGTGTGTGTGTGTAAGTGATCCCTGTGCTGTATAGTGTGTCAGCTGTGCTGCCTAGTCCCCTGCCTCCTGTGTGTGCGATCCCTGTGCTGTATAGAGTGTCAGCTCTGCTGCCTAGTCCCCTGCCTCCCATGTGTGTGTGTGTGTGTGATCCCTGTGCTGTATAGAGTGTCAGCTCTGCTGCCTAGTCCCCTGCCTCCTGTGTGTGTGATCCCTGTGCTGTATAGAGTGTCAGCTCTGCTGCCTAGTTGCCTGCCTCCTGCGTGTGTGATCCCTGTGTTGTATAGAGTGTCAGCTCTGCTGCCTAGTCCCCTGCCTCCTGTGTGTGTGTGTGATCCCTGTGCTGTATAGAGTGTCAGCTATGCTGCCTAGTCCCCTGCCTCGTGTGTGTGTGATCCCTGTGCTGTATAGATTGTCAGCTCTGCTGCCGAGTCCCTTGTGTCCAGTGTGTATGTGATCCCTGTGCTGTATAGAGTGTCAGCTCTGCTGCCTAGTCCCCTGCCTCCTGTGTGTGTGACCCTGGGCTGTATAGAGTGTCAGCTCTGCTGCCTAGTCCCCTGCCTCCTGTGTGTGATCCCTGTGCTGTATAGAGTGTCAGCTCTGCTGCCTAGTCTCCTGTGTGTGATCCCTGTGCTGTATAGAGTGTCAGCTCTGCTGCCTAGTCCCCTGCCTCCTGTGTGTGTGACCCTGGGCTGTATAGAGTATCAGCTCTGCTGCCTAGTCCTCTGCCTCCTGTGTGTGTGTGGGATCCCTGTGCTGTATAGAGTGTCGGCTCTCCTGCCTGGTCCCCTGCCTGTGTGCGTGTGTGATACCTGTGTTGTATAGAGTGTCAGCTCTGCTGCCTAGTTGCCTTTTTGCTGTGTGTGTAATCCCTGTGCTGTATAGAGTGTCAGCTCTGCTGCCTAGTCCCCTGCCTCCTGTGTGTGTGTGATCCCTGTGCTGTATAGAGTGTCGGCTCTGCTGCCTAGTCCCCTGCCTCCTGTATGTGTGTGATCCCTGTGCTGTATAGAGTGTCAGCTCAGCTGCCTAGTCCCCTGCCTCCTGTGTGTGATCCCTGTGCTGTATAGAGTGTCAGCTCTGCTGCCTAGTCCCCGGCCTCCTGTGTGTGTGACCCTGGGCTGTATAGAGTGTCAGCTCTGCTGCCTAGTCCCCTGCCTCCTGTGTGTGATCCCTGTGCTGTATAGATTGTCAGCTCTGCTGCCTAGTCCCTAGTCTCCTGTGTGTGTGATCCCTGTTCTGTATAGATTATCAGCTCTGCTGCCTAGTCCCTTGTCTCCTGTGTGTGATCCCTGTGCTGCATAGAGTATCAGCTCTGCTGCCTTGTCCCCTGCCTCCTGTGTGTCTGACCCTGTGCTGTATAGAGTGTCAGCTCTGCTGCCTATTCTCCTGTGTGTGATCCATGTGCTGTATAGAGTGTCAGCTCTGCTGCTTAGTCCCCTGCCTCTTGTGTGTGTGATCCCTGTGCTGTATAGTGTGTCAGCTCTGCTGCCTAGTCTCCTGTGTGTGACCCTGGGCTGTATAGAGTGTCAGCTCTGCTGCCTAGTCCCCTGCCTCCTGTGTGTGATCCCTGTGCTCTATAGAGTGTCAGCTCTACTGCCTGGTCCCCTGCCTGTGTGC
The DNA here is from genome assembly GCA_027917425.1 of Gastrophryne carolinensis. Lineage (NCBI taxonomy): Eukaryota > Metazoa > Chordata > Amphibia > Anura > Microhylidae > Gastrophryne > Gastrophryne carolinensis. The sequence goes on along the minus strand of CM051237.1, from coordinate 280,327,409 downwards.
GTTTGTGTTCCCTGTGGTATAGAGTGTCAGCTCTGCTGCCTAGTTGCCTGTTTGCTGTGTGTGTAATCCCTGTGCTGTATAGAGTGTCAGCTCTGCTGCCTAGTCCACTGCCTCCTGTGTGTTTGATCCCTGTGTTGTATCATAGAGTGTCAGCTCTGCTGCCTAGTCCACTGCCTCCTGTGTGTTTGATCCCTGTGTTGTATCATAGAGTGTCAGCTCTGCTGCCTAGTCCCCTGCCTCCTGTGTGTGATCCCTGTGCTGTATAGAGTGTCAGCTCTGCTGCCTAGTCCCCTGCCTCCTGTGTGTGATCCCTGTGCTGTATAGAGTGTCAGCTCTGCTGCCTAGTTCCCTGCCTCATGTGTGTAATACCTGTGCTGTGTAGAGTGTCAGCTCTGCTGCCTAGTCCCCTGCCTCCTGTGTGTGATCCCTGTGCTGTATAGAGTGTCAGCTCTGCTGCCTAGTCCCCTGCCTCCTTTGTGTTATCCCTGTGCTGTATAGAGTGTCAGCTCTGCTGCCTAGTCCCCTGCCTCCTGTGTGTGATCCCTGTGCTGTATAGAGTGTCAGCTCTGCTGCCTAGTCCCCTGCCTCCTTTGTGTTATCCCTGTGCTGTATAGAGTGTCAGCTCTGCTGCCTAGTCGCCTCTCTCCTGTGTGTGTGATCCCTGTGCTGTATAGTGTCAGCTCTTCTGCCTAGTCCCCTGTCTCCTGTGTGTGTGTGTGTGATCCCTGTGCTATATAGAGTGTCAGTTCTCCTGCCTAGTCCCCTGCCTCCTGTGTGTGTGTGATCCCTGTGCTGTATAGTGTCAGCTCTGCTGCCTAGTCCCCTGCCTCCTGTGTGTGTGATCCCTGTGCTGTATAGAGCGTCAGCTCTGCTGCCTAGTCGCCTGCCTCCTGTGTATTTCATCCCTGTGCTGTATAGAGTGTCAGCTCTGCTGCCTAATCGCCTGTCTACCGTGTGTGTAACCCTGTGTTGTATAGAGTGTCAGCTCTGCTGCCTAGTCCCCTGCCTCCTGTGTGTGTTATCCCTGTGCTGTATAGAGTGTCAGCTCTGCTGCCTAGTCGCCTGCCTCCTGTGTGTGTGATCCCTGTGCTGTATAGAGTGTCAGCTCTGCTGCCTAGTCCCCTTTCTTCCTGTGTGTGTGTGTGTGATCCCTGTGCTATATAGAGTGTCAGCTCTGCTGCCTAGTCCCCTGCCTCCTGTGTGTGTGTGATCCCTGTGCTGTATAGAGTGTCAGCTCTGCTGCCTAGTCCCCTTTCTTCCTGTGTGTGTGTGATCCCTGTGCTGTATAGTGTCAGCTCTGCTGCCTAGTCGCGTGCCTCCTGTGTGTTTGATCCCTGTGTTGTATAGAGTGTCAGCTCTGCTGCCTAGTCCGTTGTTTCCTGTGTGTGTGTGATCCCTGTGCTATATAGAGTGTCAGCTCTGCTGCCTAGTCCCCTGCCTCCTGTGTGTGTGTGTGTGATCCCTGTGCTGTATAGAGTGTCAGCTCTGCTGCCCAGTCCCGTGTGTGTGTGATCCCTGTGCTGTATAGAGTGTCAGCTCTCCTGCCTAGTCCCCTGCCTCCTGTGTGTGTGTGATCCCTGTGCTGTATAGAGTGTCAGATCTTCTGGCCAGTCCCCTGCCTCCTGTGTGTGTGATCCCTGTGTTGTATAGAGTGTCAGCTCTGCTGCCTAGTCCCCTTCCTGTGTGTGTGTGTGATCCCTGTGCTGTATAGAGTGTCAGCTCTGCTGCCCAGTCCCCTGCCTCCTGTGTGTGTGTGTGTGTGATCCCTGTGCTGCATAGAGTGTCAGCTCTGCTGCCTAGTCCCCTGCCTCCTGTGTGTGTGATCCCTGTGCTGTATAGAGTGTCAGCTCTGCTGCCCAGTCCCCTGTGTGTGTGTGTGTGTGATCCCTGTGCTGTATAGAGTGTCAGCTCTGCTGCCTAGTCCCCTGCCTCCTGTGTGTGTGATCCCTGTGTTTTATAGAGCGTCAGCTCTGCTGTCTAGTCGCCTGCCTTCTGTGTGTGTGATCCCTGTGTTGTATAGAGTGTCAGCTCTGCTGCCTAGTCCCCTGCCTCCTGTGTGTGTGTGATCCCTGTGCTATATAGTGTCAGCTCCGCTGCCTAGTCCCCTGTCTCCTGTGTGTGTGTGATCCCTGTGCTATATAGAGTGTCAGCTCTCCTGCCTAGTCCCCTGCCTCCTGTGTGTGTGTGTGATCCCTGTGCTGTATAGAGTGTCAGCTCTGCTGCCTAGTCCCCTTCCTGTGTGTGTGTGATCCCTGTGCTGTATAGAGTGTCAGCTCTGCTGCCTATTCCCCTGCCTCCTGTGTGTGTGATACCTGTGTTGTATAGAGCGTCAGCTCTGCTGCCTAGTCGCCTGCCTCCTGTGTATTTGATCCCTGTGTTTGTATAGAGTGTCGGCTCTGCTGCCTAGTCCCCTGCCTCCTATGTGTGTGTGATCCCTGTGCTATATAGAGTGTCAGCTCTGCTGCCTAGTCGCGTGCCTCTTGTGTGTGATCCCTGTGCTGTATAGAGTGTCAGCTCTGCTGCCTAGTCCCCTGCCTCCTGTTTGTGTGTGATCCCTGTGCTGTATAGAGTGTCAGCTCTGCTGCCCAGTCCCCTGTGTGTGTGTGTGTGTGTGTGATCCCTGTGCTGTATAGTGTGTCAGCTCTGCTGCCTAGTCCCCTGCCTCCTGTGTGTGTGATACCTGTGCTGTATAGAGCGTCGGCTCTGCTGCCTAGTCCCCTGCCTCCTGTGTGTGTGTGATCCCTGTGCTATATAGAGTGTCAGCTCTGCTGCCTAGTCCCCTGCCTCCTGTGTGTGTGATCCCTGTGCTGTATAGAGTATCAGCTCTGCTGCCTATTCCCCTGCCTCCTGTGTTTGTGATCCCTGTGTTGTATAGAGTGTCAGCTCTGCTGCCTAGTCCCCTGCCTCCTGTGTGTGTGTGATCCCTGTGCTGTATAGTGTCAGCTCTGCTGCCTAGTCCCCTGTCTCCTGTGTGTGTGTGTGTGTGTGTGTGTGTGTGTGATCCCCGTGCTGTATAGTGTCAGCTCTGCTGCCTAGTCCCCTGCCTCCTGTGTGTAATCCCTGTGTTTTATAGAGTGTCAGCTCTGCTGCCTAGTTCCCTGCCTCCTGTGTGTGTGATCCCTGTGCTGTATAGAGTGTCAGCTCTGCTGCCTAGTCCCCTTTCTTCCTGTGTGTGTGTCAGCTCTGCTGCCTAGTCCCCTTTCTTCCTGTGTGTGTGTCAGCTCTGCTGCCTAGTCCCCTGCCTCCTGTGTGTGTGTGTGTGATCCCTGTGCTGTATAGAGTGTCAGCTCTGCTGCCTAGTCGCGTGCCTCCTGTGTGTTTGATCCCTGTGTTGTATAGAGTGTCAGCTCTGCTGCCTAGTCCGTTGTTTCCTGTGTGTGTGTGATCCCTGTGCTATATAGAGTGTCAGCTCTGCTGCCTAGTCCCCTGCCTCCTGTGTGTGTGTGTGATCCCTGTGCTGTATAGAGTGTCAGCTCTGCTGCCCAGTCCCGTGTGTGTGCGATCCCTGTGCTGTATAGAGTGTCAGCTCTCCTGCCTAGTCCCCTGCCTCCTGTGTGTGTGTGATCCCTGTGCTGTATAGTGTCAGCTCTTCTGCCCAGTCCCCTGCCTCCTGTGTGTGATCCCTGTGCTGTATAGAGTGTCAGCTCTGCTGCCTAGTCGCGTGCCTCCTGTGTGTCTGATCCCTGTGTTGTATAGAGTGTCAGCTCTGCTGCCTAGTCCCCTGCCTCCTGTGTGTGTGATCCCTGTGCTCTATAGAGTGTCAGCTCTGCTGCCTGGTCCCCTGCCTCCTGTGTGTGTGTGTGTGTGTGTGTGTGTGTGTAAGTGATCCCTGTGCTGTATAGTGTGTCAGCTGTGCTGCCTAGTCCCCTGCCTCCTGTGTGTGTGATCTCTGTGCTGTATAGAGTATCAGCTCTCCTGCCTAGTCCCCTGCCTCCTGTGTGTGTGATCCCTGTGCTGTATAGAGTGTCAGCTCTGCGGCCTAGTTCCTTGCCTCCTGTGTGTGTGATCCCTGTGCTGTATAGAGTATCAGCTCTCCTGCCTAAGTCCCCTGCCTCCTGTGTGTTTGATCCCTGTGCTGTATAGAGTGTCAGCTCTGCGGCCTAGTTCCTTGCCTCCTGTGTGTGTGATCCCTGTGCTGTATAGAATGTAAGCTCTGCTGCCCAGTCCCCTGCCTCCTGTGTGTGTGATCCCTGTGCTATATAGAGTGTAAGCTCTGCTGCCTAGTCCCCTGCCTCCTGTGTGTGTGTGATCCCTGTGCTATATAGAGTGTCAGCTCTGCTGCCTAGTTCCCTGCCTCCTGTGTGTGTGTGATCCCTGTGCTGTATAGAGTGTCAGCTCTGCTGCCTAGTCCCCTGCCTCCTGTGTGTGTGATCCCTGTGCTGTATATAGTGTCAGCTCTGCTGCCTAGTTCCCTGCTGTGTGTGTGTGATCCCTGTGTTGTATAGTGTGTCAGCTCTGCTGCCTAGTCCCCTGCCTCCTGTGTGTGTGATCCCTGTGCTGTATAGAGTGTCGGCTCTGCTGCCTAGTCCCCTGCCTCCTGTGTGTTTGATCCCTGTGTTGTATAGAGTGTCAGCTCTGCTGCCTAGTCCCCTGCCTCGTGTGTGTGTGTGTGTGAGATCCCTGTGCTGTATAGAGTGTCAGCTCTGCTGCCTAGTCCCCTGCCTCGTGTGTGTGAGATCCCTGTGCTGTATAGAGTGTCAGCTCTGCTGCCTAGTCCCCTTTCTTCCTGTGTGTGTGTGATCCCTGTGCTGTATAGTGTCAGCTCTGCTGCCTAGTCGCGTGCCTCCTGTGTGTTTGATCCCTGTGTTGTATAGAGTGTCAGCTCTGCTGCCTAGTCCGTTGTTTCCTGTGTGTGTGTGATCCTTGTGCTATATAGAGTGTCAGCTCTGCTGCCTAGTCCCCTGCCTCCTGTGTGTGTGTGTGATCCCTGTGCTGTATAGAGTGTCAGCTCTGCTGCCCAGTCCCGTGTGTGTGCGATCCCTGTGCTGTATAGAGTGTCGGCTCTCCTGCCTATTCCCCTGCCTCCTGTGTGTGTGTGATCCCTGTGCTGTATAGTGTCAGCTCTTCTGCCCAGTCCCCTGCCTCCTGTGTGTGATCCCTGCGCTGTATAGAGTGTCAGCTCTGCTGCCTAGTCGCGTGCCTCCTGTGTGTCTGATCCCTGTGTTGTATAGAGTGTCAGCTCTGCTGCCTAGTCCCCTGCCTCCTGTGTGTGTGTGATCCCTGTGCTCTATAGAGTGTCAGCTCTGCTGCCTGGTCCCCTGCCTCGTGTGTGTGTGTGTGTGTGTGTGTGTAAGTGATCCCTGTGCTGTATAGTGTGTCAGCTGTGCTGCCTAGTCCCCTGCCTCCTGTGTGTGTGATCTCTGTGCTGTATAGAGTATCAGCTCTCCTGCCTAGTCCCCTGCCTCCTGTGTGTGTGATCCCTGTGCTGTATAGAGTATCAGCTCTCCTGCCTAGTCCCCTGCCTCCTGTGTGTGTGATCCCTGTGCTGTATAGAGTGTCAGCTCTGCGGCCTAGTTCCTTGCCTCCTGTGTGTGTGATCCCTGTGCTGTATAGAATGTAAGCTCTGCTGCCCAGTCCCCTGCCTCCTGTGTGTGTGATCCCTGTGCTATATAGAGTGTAAGCTCTGCTGCCTAGTCCCCTGCCTCCTGTGTGTGTAATCCCTGTGTTTTATAGAGTGTCAGCTCTGCTGCCTAGTTCCCTGCCTCCTGTGTGTGTGTGATCCCTGTGCTGTATAGAGTGTGAGCTCTGCTGCCTAGTTGCCTGCCTCGTGTGTGTGTGTGTGTGTGTGTGTGTGTGTGTGTGTGTGTGTGTGTGTGATCCCTGTGCTGTATAGCGTGTCAGCTCTGCTGCCTAGTCCCCTGCCTCCTGTGTGTGTGTGTGATCCCTGTGCTGTATAGAGTGTGAGCTCTGCTGCCTAGTCCCCTGCCTCCTGTGTGTGTGTGTGTGTGTGTGTGATCCCTGTGCTGAATAGAGTGTCAGCTCTGCTGCCTAGTCCCCTGCCTCCTGTGTGTGTTATCCCTGTGGTGTATAGTGTGTCAGCTCTGCTGCCTAGTCGCCTGCCTCCTGTGTGTGTGTGTGTGTGTGTGATCCCTGTGCTGTATAGAGTGTCAGCTCTGCTGCCTAGTCGCCTGCCTCCTGTGTGTGTGTGTGTGTTATCCCTGTGCTGTATAGCGTGTCAGCTCTGCTGCCTAGTCCCCTGCCTCCTGTGTGTGTGTGTGATCCCTGTGCTGTATAGAGTGTCAGCTCTGCTGCCTAGTCGCCTGCCTCCTGTGTGTGTGTGTGTGTGATCCCTGTGCTGTATAGCGTGTCAGCTCTGCTGCCTAGTCCCCTGCCTCCTGTGTGTGTGTGTGTGTGATCCCTGTGCTGTATAGTGTCAGCTCTGCTGCCTAGTTCCCTGCCTCCTGTGTGTGTGTGTGATCCCTGTGCTGTATAGCGTGTCAGCTCTGCTGCCTAGTCCCCTGCCTCCTGTGTGTGTGTGTGTGTGTGTGATCCCTGTGCTGTATAGAGTGTCAGCTCTGCTGCCTAGTCCCCTGCCTCCTGTGTGTGTTATCCCTGCGGTGTATAGTGTGTCAGCTCTGCTGTCTAGTCGCCTGCCTCCTGTGTGTGTGTGTGTGTGTGTGTGATCCCTGTGCTGTATAGAGTGTCAGCTCTGCTGCCTAGTCGCGTGCCTCCTGTGTGTCTGATCCCTGTGTTGTATAGAGTGTCAGCTCTGCTGCCTAGTCCCCTGCCTCCTGTGTGTGTGATCCCTGTGCTCTACAGAGTGTCAGCTCTGCTGCCTGGTCCCCTGCCTCCTGTGTGTGTGTGTGTGTGTGTGTGTGTGTGTGATCCCTGTGCTGTATAGTGTGTCAGCTGTGCTGCCTAGTCCCCTGCCTCCTGTGTGTGTGATCTCTGTGCTGTATAGAGTATCAGCTCTCCTGCCTAGTCCCCTGCCTCCTGTGTGTGTGATCCCTGTGCTGTATAGAGTGTCAGCTCTGCGGCCTAGTTCCTTGCCTCCTGTGTGTGTGATCCCTGTGCTGTATAGAATGTAAGCTCTGCTGCCCAGTCCCCTGCCTCCTGTGTGTGTGATCCCTGTGCTATATAGAGTGTAAGCTCTGCTGCCTAGTCCCCTGCCTCCTGTGTGTGTGATCCCTGTGCTATATAGAGTGTCAGCTCTGCTGCCTAGTTCCCTGCCTCCTGTGTGTGTGTGATCCCTGTGCTGTATAGAGTGTCAGCTCTGCTGCCTAGTCGCCTGGCTCCTGTGTGTGTGTGTGTGTGTGTGTGTGTGTGTGTGTGTGTGTGATCCCTGTGCTGTATAGCGTGTCAGCTCTGCTGCCTAGTCCCCTGCCTCCTGTGTGTGTGTGATCCCTGTGCTGTATACAGTGTCAGCTCTGCTGCCTAGTCCCCTTTCTTCCTGTGTGTGTGTGATCCCTGTGCTGTATAGTGTCAGCTCTGCTGCCTAGTCGCGTGCCTCCTGTGTGTTTGATCCCTGTGTTGTATAGAGTGTCAGCTCTGCTGCCTAGTCCGTTGTTTCCTGTGTGTGTGTGATCCTTGTGCTATATAGAGTGTCAGCTCTGCTGCCTAGTCCCCTGCCTCCTGTGTGTGTGTGTGATCCCTGTGCTGTATAGAGTGTCAGCTCTGCTGCCCAGTCCCGTGTGTGTGCGATCCCTGTGCTGTATAGAGTGTCGGCTCTCCTGCCTATTCCCCTGCCTCCTGTGTGTGTGTGATCCCTGCGCTGTATAGAGTGTCAGCTCTGCTGCCTAGTCGCGTGCCTCCTGTGTGTCTGATCCCTGTGTTGTATAGAGTGTCAGCTCTGCTGCCTAGTCCCCTGCCTCCTGTGTGTGTGTGATCCCTGTGCTCTATAGAGTGTCAGGTCTGCTGCCTGGTCCCCTGCCTCGTGTGTGTGTGTGTGTAAGTGATCCCTGTGCTGTATAGTGTGTCAGCTGTGCTGCCTAGTCCCCTGCCTCCTGTGTGTGTGATCTCTGTGCTGTATAGAGTATCAGCTCTCCTGCCTAGTCCCCTGCCTCCTGTGTGTGTGATCCCTGTGCTGTATAGAGTGTCAGCTCTGCGGCCTAGTTCCTTGCCTCCTGTGTGTGTGATCCCTGTGCTGTATAGAGTATCAGCTCTCCTGCCTAAGTCCCCTGCCTCCTGTGTGTTTGATCCCTGTGCTGTATAGAGTGTCAGCTCTGCGGCCTAGTTCCTTGCCTCCTGTGTGTGTGATCCCTGTGCTGTATAGAATGTAAGCTCTGCTGCCCAGTCCCCTGCCTCCTGTGTGTGTGATCCCTGTGCTATATAGAGTGTAAGCTCTGCTGCCTAGTCCCCTGCCTCCTGTGTGTGTGATCCCTGTGCTATATAGAGTGTCAGCTCTGCTGCCTAGTTCCCTGCCTCCTGTGTGTGTGTGATCCCTGTGCTGTATAGAGTGTCAGCTCTGCTGCCTAGTCGCCTGGCTCCTGTGTGTGTGTGTGTGTGTGTGTGTGTGTGTGATCCCTGTGCTGTATAGCGTGTCAGCTCTGCTGCCTAGTCCCCTGCCTCCTGTGTGTGTGTGATCCCTGTGCTGTATAGAGTGTCAGCTCTGCTGCCTAGTCCCCTTTCTTCCTGTGTGTGTGTGATCCCTGTGCTGTATAGTGTCAGCTCTGCTGCCTAGTCGCGTGCCTCCTGTGTGTTTGATCCCTGTGTTGTATAGAGTGTCAGCTCTGCTGCCTAGTCCGTTGTTTCCTGTGTGTGTGTGATCCTTGTGCTATATAGAGTGTCAGCTCTGCTGCCTGGTCCCCTGCCTCCTGTGTGTGTGTGTGATCCCTGTGCTGTATAGAGTGTCAGCTCTGCTGCCCAGTCCCGTGTGTGTGCGATCCCTGTGCTGTATAGAGTGTCGGCTCTCCTGCCTATTCCCCTGCCTCCTGTGTGTGTGTGATCCCTGCGCTGTATAGAGTGTCAACTCTGCTGCCTAGTCGCGTGCCTCCTGTGTGTCTGATCCCTGTGTTGTATAGAGTGTCAGCTCTGCTGCCTAGTCCCCTGCCTCCTGTGTGTGTGTGATCCCTGTGCTCTATAGAGTGTCAGCTCTGCTGCCTGGTCCCCTGCCTCGTGTGTGTGTGTGTGTGTGTGTGTGTAAGTGATCCCTGTGCTGTATAGTGTGTCAGCTGTGCTGCCTAGTCCCCTGCCTCCTGTGTGTGTGATCTCTGTGCTGTATAGAGTATCAGCTCTCCTGCCTAGTCCCCTGCCTCCTGTGTGTGTGATCCCTGTGCTGTATAGAGTATCAGCTCTCCTGCCTAGTCCCCTGCCTCCTGTGTGTGTGATCCCTGTGCTGTATAGAGTGTCAGCTCTGCGGCCTAGTTCCTTGCCTCCTGTGTGTGTGATCCCTGTGCTGTATAGAATGTAAGCTCTGCTGCCCAGTCCCCTGCCTCCTGTGTGTGTGATCCCTGTGCTATATAGAGTGTAAGCTCTGCTGCCTAGTCCCCTGCCTCCTGTGTGTGTAATCCCTGTGTTTTAGCTCTGCTGCCTAGTCCCCTGCCTCCTGTGTGTGTGTGTGATCCCTGTGCTGTATAGAGTGTGAGCTCTGCTGCCTAGTCCCCTGCCTCCTGTGTGTGTGTGTGTGTGTGTGATCCCTGTGCTGAATAGAGTGTCAGCTCTGCTGCCTAGTCCCCTGCCTCCTGTGTGTGTTATCCCTGTGGCGTATAGTGTGTCAGCTCTGCTGCCTAGTCGCCTGCCTCCTGTGTGTGTGTGTGTGTGTGATCCCTGTGCTGTATAGAGTGTCAGCTCTGCTGAAAGTCGCCTGCCTCCTGTGTGTGTGTGTGTGTTATCCCTGTGCTGTATAGCGTGTCAGCTCTGCTGCCTAGTCCCCTGCCTCCTGTGTGTGTGTGTGATCCCTGTGCTGTATAGAGTGTCAGCTCTGCTGCCTAGTCGCCTGCCTCCTGTGTGTGTGTGTGTGTGTGTGTGATCCCTGTGCTGTATAGCGTGTCAGCTCTGCTGCCTAGTCCCCTGCCTCCTGTGTGTGTGTGTGTGTGATCCCAGTGCTGTATAGAGTGTCAGCTCTGCTGCCTAGTTCCCTGCCTCCTGTGTGTGTGTGTGATCCCTGTGCTGTATAGCGTGTCAGCTCTGCTGCCTAGTCCCCTGCCTCCTGTGTGTGTGTGTGTGTGTGTGTGTGTGATCCCTGTGCTGTATAGAGTGTCAGCTCTGCTGCCTAGTCCCCTGCCTCCTGTGTGTGTTATCCCTGCGGTGTATAGTGTGTCAGCTCTGCTGTCTAGTCGCCTGCCTCCTGTGTGTGTGTGTGTGTGTGATCCCTGTGCTGTATAGAGTGTCAGCTCTGCTGCCTAGTCGCGTGCCTCCTGTGTGTCTGATCCCTGTGTTGTATAGAGTGTCAGCTCTGCTGCCTAGTCCCCTGCCTCCTGTGTGTGTGTGTGATCCCTGTGCTGTATAGAGAATAAGCTCTGCTGCCTAGTCGCCTGCCTCCTGTGTATGTGATCCCCGTGCTGTATAGAGTGTCAGCTCTGCTGCCTAGTTCCCTGCCTCCTGTGTGTGTGTGTGATCCCTGTGCTGTATAGAGTGTCAGCTCTGCTGCCTAGTTCCCTTCCTCCTGTGTGTGTGTGTGTGTGATCCCTGTGCTGTATAGAGTGTCAGCTCTGCTGCCTAGTCGCCTGCCTCCTGTTTGTGTGTGTGTGTGATCCCTGTGCTGTATAGTGTGTCAGCTCTGCTACCTAGTCCCCTGCCTCCTGTGTGTGTGTGTGTGTGTGTGTGTGTGTGTGTGTGTGTGTGTGTGTGTGTGTGATCCCTGTGCTGTATAGAGTATCAGCTCTGCTGCCTAGTCCCCTGCCTCCTGTGTGTGTGATCCCTGTGCTGTATAGAGTGTCAGCTCTGCTGCCTAGTCCCCTGCCTCCTGTGTGTGTGATCCCTGTGCTGTATAGAGTGTCAGCTCTGCTGCCTAGTCCCCTGCCTCCTGTGTGTGTGATCCCTGTGCTGTATAGAGTGTCAGCTCTGCTGCCTAGTCCCCTGCCTCCTGTGTGTGTGATCCCTGTGCTGTATAGAGTGTAAGCTCTGCTGCCTAGTCGCCGGCCTCCTGTGTGTGTGTGTGTGATCCCTGTGCTGTATAGAGTGTCAGCTCTGCTGCCTAGTCGCCTGCCTCCTGTGTGTGTGTGTGATCCCTGTGCTGTATAGCGTGTCAGCTCTGCTGTCTAGTCCCCTGCCTCCTGTGTGTGTTATCCCTGCGGTGTATAGTGTGTCAGCTCTGCTGTCTAGTCGCCTGCATCCTGTGTGTGTGTGTGATCCCTGTGCTGTATAGAGTGTCAGCTCTGCTGCCTAGTCCCCTGCCTCCTGTGTGTGTGTGTGTGTGATCCCTGTGCCGTATAGAGTGTCAGCTCTGCTGCCTAGTCCCCTGCCTCCTGTCTGTGTGTGTGATCCCTGTGGTGTATAGTGTGTCAGCTCTGCTGCCTAGTCCCCTGCCTCCTGTGTGTGTGATTCCTGTGCTGTATAGAGTGTCAGCTCTGCTGCCTAGTCCCCTGCCTCCATTGTGTGTGTGTGATCCCTGTGCTGTATAGAGTATCAGCTCTGCTGCCTAGTCCCCTGCCTCCTGTGTGTGTGTGATCCCTGTGCTGTATAGAGTATCAGCTCTGCTGCCTAGTTCTCTGCCTCCTGTGTGTGTGTGATCCCTGTACTGTATAGAGTGTCAGCTCTGCTGCCTAGTCGCCTGCCTCTTGTGTGTGTGTGTGTGATCCCTGTGCTGTATAGAGGGTAAGCTCTGCTGCCTAGTCGCCTGCCTCCTGTGTGTGTGTGTGTGTGTGATCCCTGTGCTGAATAGAGTGTCAGCTCTGCTGCCTAGTCCCCTGCCTCCTGTGTGTGTTATCCCTGTGGTGTATAGTGTGTCAGCTCTGCTGCCTAGTCGCCTGCCTCCTGTGTGTGTGTGTGATCCCTGTGCTGAATAGAGTGTCAGCTCTGCTGCCTAGTCCCCTGCCTCCTGTGTGTGTGATCCCTGTGCTGTATAGAGTGTCAGCTCTTCTGCCTAGTCCCCTGCCTCCTGTGTGTTTGATCCCTGTGCTGTATAGAGTGTCAGCTCTGCTGCCTAGTCCCCTGCCTCGTGTGTGTGTGTGTGTGTGTGTGTGTGTGTGATCCCTGTGCTGTATAGAGTGTCAGCTCTGCTGCCTAGTTCCCTGCCTCCTGTGTGTGTGTGATCCCTGTGCTGTATAGAGTGTCAGCTCTGCTGCCTAGTCGCCTGCCTCCTGTTTGTGTGTGTGTGTGTGATCCCTGTGCTGTATAGAGTGTCAGCTCTGCTGCCTAGTCCCCTGCCTCCTGTGTGTGTTATCCCTATGTTGTATAGAGTGTCAGCTCTGCTGCCTAGTCGCCTGCCTCCTGTGTGTGTGTGTGTGTGTGTGTGTGATCCCTGTGCTGTATAGAGTGTAAGCTCTGCTGCCTAGTCCCCTGCCTCCTGTGTGTGTTATCCCTGTGGTGTATAGTGTGTCAGCTCTGCTGCCTAGTCGCCTGCCTCCTGTGTGTGTGTGTGTGTGTGTGTGTGTGATCCCTGTGCTGTATAGAGTGTCAGCTCTGCTGCCTAGTCCCCTGCCTCCTGTGTGTGTTATCCCTGTGGTGTATAGTGTGTCAGCTCTGCTGCCTAGTCGCCTGCCTCCTGTGTGTGTGTGTGATCTCTGTGCTGTATAGAGTGTCGGCTCTGCTGCCTAGTCCCCTGCCTCCTGTGTGTGTGTGATCCCTGTGCTGTATAGAGTGTCAGCTCTGCTGCCTAGTCCCCTGCCTCCTGTGTGTGTGTGTGATCCCTGTGCTGTATAGAGTGTCAGCTCTGCTGCCTAGTCCCCTGCCTCCTGTGTGTGTAATCCCTGTGTTTTATAGAGTGTCAGCTCTGCTGCCTAGTCCCCTGCCTCCTGTGTGTGTGTGAGATCCCTGTGCTGTATAGAGTGTCAGCTCTGCTGCCTAGTCCCCTGCCTCCTGTGTGTGTTATCCCTGTGGTGTATAGAGTGTCAGCTCTGCTGCCTAGTCGCCTGCCTCCTGTGTGTGTGTGTGTGTGTGATCCCTGTGCTGTATAGAGTGTAAGCTCTGCTGCCTAGTCCCCTGCCTCCTGTGTGTGTTATCCCTGTGGTGTATAGTGTGTCAGCTCTGCTGCCTAGTCGCCTGCCTCCTGTGTGTGTGTGTGTGTGTGTGTGTGTGTGTGTGTGTGTGTGATCCCTGTGCTGTATAGAGTGTCAGCTCTGCTGCCTAGTCCCCTGCCTCCTGTGTGTGTTATCCCTGTGGTGTATAGTGTGTCAGCTCTGCTGCCTAGTCGCCTGCCTCCTGTGTGTGTGTGTGTGATCTCTGTGCTGTATAGAGTGTCGGCTCTGCTGCCTAGTCCCCTGCCTCCTGTGTGTGTGTGATCCCTGTGCTGTATAGAGTGTCAGCTCTGCTGCCTAGTCGCCTGCCTCCTGTGTGTGTGTGTGTGTGTGATCCCTGTGCTGTATAGAGTGTCAGCTCTGCTGCCTAGTCCCCTGCCTCCTGTGTGTGTGATCCCTGTGCTGTATAGTGTGTCAGCTCTGCTGCCTAGTCCCCTGCCTCCTGTGTGTGTGATCCCTGTGCTGTATAGAATGTAAGCTCTGCTGCCCAGTCCCCTGCCTCCTGTGTGTGTGATCCCTGTGCTATATAGAGTGTAAGCTCTGCTGCCTAGTCCCCTGCCTCCTGTGTGTGTAATCCCTGTGTTTTATAGAGTGTCAGCTCTGCTGCCTAGTTCCCTGCCTCCTGTGTGTGTGTGATCCCTGTGCTGTATAGAGTGTGAGCTCTGCTGCCTAGTTGCCTGCCTCGTGTGTGTGTGTGTGTGTGTGTGTGTGTGTGTGATCCCTGTGCTGTATAGCGTGTCAGCTCTGCTGCCTAGTCCCCTGCCTCCTGTGTGTGTGTGTGATCCCTGTGCTGTATAGAGTGTGAGCTCTGCTGCCTAGTCCCCTGCCTCCTGTGTGTGTGTGTGTGTGTGTGTGATCCCTGTGCTGAATAGAGTGTCAGCTCTGCTGCCTAGTCCCCTGCCTCCTGTGTGTGTTATCCCTGTGGTGTATAGTGTGTCAGCTCTGCTGCCTAGTCGCCTGCCTCCTGTGTGTGTGTGTGTGTGTTATCCCTGTGCTGTATAGCGTGTCAGCTCTGCTGCCTAGTCCCCTGCCTCCTGTGTGTGTGTGTGATCCCTGTGCTGTATAGAGTGTCAGCTCTGCTGCCTAGTCGCCTGCCTCCTGTGTGTGTGTGTGTGTGATCCCTGTGCTGTATAGCGTGTCAGCTCTGCTGCCTAGTCCCCTGCCTCCTGTGTGTGTGTGTGTGTGATCCCTGTGCTGTATAGTGTCAGCTCTGCTGCCTAGTTCCCTGCCTCCTGTGTGTGTGTGTGATCCCTGTGCTGTATAGCGTGTCAGCTCTGCTGCCTAGTCCCCTGCCTCCTGTGTGTGTGTGTGTGTGTGTGATCCCTGTGCTGTATAGAGTGTCAGCTCTGCTGCCTAGTCCCCTGCCTCCTGTGTGTGTTATCCCTGCGGTGTATAGTGTGTCAGCTCTGCTGTCTAGTCGCCTGCCTCCTGTGTGTGTGTGTGTGTGTGTGTGATCCCTGTGCTGTATAGAGTGTCAGCTCTGCTGCCTAGTCGCGTGCCTCCTGTGTCTCTGATCCCTGTGTTGTATAGAGTGTCAGCTCTGCTGCCTAGTCCCCTGCCTCCTGTGTGTGTGATCCCTGTGCTCTACAGAGTGTCAGCTCTGCTGCCTGGTCCCCTGCCTCGTGTGTGTGTGTGTGTGTGTGTGTGTGTGTGTGTGTGTGTGTGTGTGTGTGTGTGTAAGTGATCCCTGTGCTGTATAGTGTGTCAGCTCTGCTGCCTAGTCCCCTGCCTCCTGTGTGTGTGATCCCTGTGCTCTACAGAGTGTCAGCTCTGCTGCCTGGTCCCCTGCCTCCTGTGTGTTTGATCCCTGTGCTGTATAGAGTGTCAGCTCTGCGGCCTAGTTCCTTGCCTCCTGTGTGTGTGATCCCTGTGCTGTATAGAGTATCAGCTCTCCTGCCTAAGTCCCCTGCCTCCTGTGTGTTTGATCCCTGTGCTGTATAGAGTGTCAGCTCTGCGGCCTAGTTCCTTGCCTCCTGTGTGTGTGATCCCTGTGCTGTATAGAGTATCAGCTCTCCTGCCTAAGTCCCCTGCCTCCTGTGTGTTTGATCCCTGTGCTGTATAGAGTGTCAGCTCTGCGGCCTAGTTCCTTGCCTCCTGTGTGTGTGATCCCTGTGCTGTATAGAGTGTAAGCTCTGCTGCCTAGTTCCCTGCCTCCTGTGTGTGTGATCCCTGTGCTGTATAGAGTATCAGCTCTCCTGCCTAAGTCCCCTGCCTCCTGTGTGTCTGATCCCTGTGTTGTATAGAGTGTAAGCTCTGCTGCCTAGTCCCCTGCCTCCTGTGTGTGTGATCCCTGTGCTATATAGAGTGTCAGCTCTGCTGCCTAGTTCCCTGCCTCCTGTGTGTGTGTGATCCCTGTGCTGTATAGAGTGTCAGCTCTGCTGCCTAGTCGCCTGGCTCCTGTGTGTGTGTGTGTGTGTGTGTGTGTGTGTGTGTGTGTGTGTGTGTGTGTGATCCCTGTGCTGTATAGCGTGTCAGCTCTGCTGCCTAGTCCCCTGCCTCCTGTGTGTGTGTGATCCCTGTGCTGTATAGAGTGTCAGCTCTGCTGCCTAGTCCCCTTTCTTCCTGTGTGTGTGTGATCCCTGTGCTGTATAGTGTCAGCTCTGCTGCCTAGTCGCGTGCCTCCTGTGTGTTTGATCCCTGTGTTGTATAGAGTGTCAGCTCTGCTGCCTAGTCCGTTGTTTCCTGTGTGTGTGTGATCCTTGTGCTATATAGAGTGTCAGCTCTGCTGCCTAGTCCCCTGCCTCCTGTGTGTGTGTGTGATCCCTGTGCTGTATAGAGTGTCAGCTCTGCTGCCCAGTCCCGTGTGTGTGCGATCCCTGTGCTGTATAGAGTGTCGGCTCTCCTGCCTATTCCCCTGCCTCCTGTGTGTGTGTGATCCCTGCGCTGTATAGAGTGTCAGCTCTGCTGCCTAGTCGCGTGCCTCCTGTGTGTCTGATCCCTGTGTTGTATAGAGTGTCAGCTCTGCTGCCTAGTCCCCTGCCTCCTGTGTGTGTGTGATCCCTGTGCTCTATAGAGTGTCAGCTCTGCTGCCTGGTCCCCTGCCTCGTGTGTGTGTGTGTGTGTGTGTGTGTAAGTGATCCCTGTGCTGTATAGTGTGTCAGCTGTGCTGCCTAGTCCCCTGCCTCCTGTGTGTGTGATCTCTGTGCTGTATAGAGTATCAGCTCTCCTGCCTAGTCCCCTGCCTCCTGTGTGTGTGATCCCTGTGCTGTATAGAGTGTCAGCTCTGCGGCCTAGTTCCTTGCCTCCTGTGTGTGTGATCCCTGTGCTGTATAGAGTATCAGCTCTCCTGCCTAAGTCCCCTGCCTCCTGTGTGTTTGATCCCTGTGCTGTATAGAGTGTCAGCTCTGCGGCCTAGTTCCTTGCCTCCTGTGTGTGTGATCCCTGTGCTGTATAGAATGTAAGCTCTGCTGCCCAGTCCCCTGCCTCCTGTGTGTGTGATCCCTGTGCTATATAGAGTGTAAGCTCTGCTGCCTAGTCCCCTGCCTCCTGTGTGTGTGATCCCTGTGCTATATAGAGTGTCAGCTCTGCTGCCTAGTTCCCTGCCTCCTGTGTGTGTGTGATCCCTGTGCTGTATAGAGTGTCAGCTCTGCTGCCTAGTCGCCTGGCTCCTGTGTGTGTGTGTGTGTGTGTGTGTGTGTGATCCCTGTGCTGTATAGCGTGTCAGCTCTGCTGCCTAGTCCCCTGCCTCCTGTGTGTGTGTGATCCCTGTGCTGTATAGAGTGTCAGCTCTGCTGCCTAGTCCCCTTTCTTCCTGTGTGTGTGTGATCCCTGTGCTGTATAGTGTCAGCTCTGCTGCCTAGTCGCGTGCCTCCTGTGTGTTTGATCCCTGTGTTGTATAGAGTGTCAGCTCTGCTGCCTAGTCTGTTGTTTCCTGTGTGTGTGTGATCCTTGTGCTATATAGAGTGTCAGCTCTGCTGCCTGGTCCCCTGCCTCCTGTGTGTGTGTGTGATCCCTGTGCTGTATAGAGTGTCAGCTCTGCTGCCCAGTCCCGTGTGTGTGCGATCCCTGTGCTGTATAGAGTGTCGGCTCTCCTGCCTATTCCCCTGCCTCCTGTGTGTGTGTGATCCCTGCGCTGTATAGAGTGTCAGCTCTGCTGCCTAGTCGCGTGCCTCCTGTGTGTCTGATCCCTGTGTTGTATAGAGTGTCAGCTCTGCTGCCTAGTCCCCTGCCTCCTGTGTGTGTGTGATCCCTGTGCTCTATAGAGTGTCAGCTCTGCTGCCTGGTCCCCTGCCTCGTGTGTGTGTGTGTGTGTGTGTGTGTAAGTGATCCCTGTGCTGTATAGTGTGTCAGCTGTGCTGCCTAGTCCCCTGCCTCCTGTGTGTGTGATCTCTGTGCTGTATAGAGTATCAGCTCTCCTGCCTAGTCCCCTGCCTCCTGTGTGTGTGATCCCTGTGCTGTATAGAGTATCAGCTCTCCTGCCTAGTCCCCTGCCTCCTGTGTGTGTGATCCCTGTGCTGTATAGAGTGTCAGCTCTGCGGCCTAGTTCCTTGCCTCCTGTGTGTGTGATCCCTGTGCTGTATAGAATGTAAGCTCTGCTGCCCAGTCCCCTGCCTCCTGTGTGTGTGATCCCTGTGCTATATAGAGTGTAAGCTCTGCTGCCTAGTCCCCTGCCTCCTGTGTGTGTAATCCCTGTGTTTTAGCTCTGCTGCCTAGTCCCCTGCCTCCTGTGTGTGTGTGTGATCCCTGTGCTGTATAGAGTGTGAGCTCTGCTGCCTAGTCCCCTGCCTCCTGTGTGTGTGTGTGTGTGTGATCCCTGTGCTGAATAGAGTGTCAGCTCTGCTGCCTAGTCCCCTGCCTCCTGTGTGTGTTATCCCTGTGGCGTATAGTGTGTCAGCTCTGCTGCCTAGTCGCCTGCCTCCTGTGTGTGTGTGTGTGTTATCCCTGTGCTGTATAGCGTGTCAGCTCTGCTGCCTAGTCCCCTGCCTCCTGTGTGTGTGTGTGATCCCTGTGCTGTATAGAGTGTCAGCTCTGCTGCCTAGTCGCCTGCCTCCTGTGTGTGTGTGTGTGTGTGATCCCTGTGCTGTATAGCGTGTCAGCTCTGCTGCCTAGTCCCCTGCCTCCTGTGTGTGTGTGTGTGTGATCCCAGTGCTGTATAGAGTGTCAGCTCTGCTGCCTAGTTCCCTGCCTCCTGTGTGTGTGTGTGATCCCTGTGCTGTATAGCGTGTCAGCTCTGCTGCCTAGTCCCCTGCCTCCTGTGTGTGTGTGTGTGTGTGTGATCCCTGTGCTGTATAGAGTGTCAGCTCTGCTGCCTAGTCCCCTGCCTCCTGTGTGTGTTATCCCTGCGGTGTATAGTGTGTCAGCTCTGCTGTCTAGTCGCCTGCCTCCTGTGTGTGTGTGTGTGTGTGATCCCTGTGCTGTATAGAGTGTCAGCTCTGCTGCCTAGTCGCGTGCCTCCTGTGTGTCTGATCCCTGTGTTGTATAGAGTGTCAGCTCTGCTGCCTAGTCCCCTGCCTCCTGTGTGTGTGTGATCCCTGTGCTGTATAGAGAATAAGCTCTGCTGCCTAGTCGCCTGCCTCCTGTGTATGTGATCCCCGTGCTGTATAGAGTGTCAGCTCTGCTGCCTAGTTCCCTGCCTCCTGTGTGTGTGTGTGATCCCTGTGCTGTATAGAGTGTCAGCTCTGCTGCCTAGTTCCCTTCCTCCTGTGTGTGTGTGTGTGTGTGATCCCTGTGCTGTATAGAGTGTCAGCTCTGCTGCCTAGTCGCCTGCCTCCTGTTTGTGTGTGTGTGTGATCCCTGTGCTGTATAGTGTGTCAGCTCTGCTACCTAGTCCCCTGCCTCCTGTGTGTGTGTGTGTGTGTGTGTGTGTGTGTGTGTGTGTGATCCCTGTGCTGTATAGAGTATCAGCTCTGCTGCCTAGTCCCCTGCCTCCTGTGTGTGTGATCCCTGTGCTGTATAGAGTGTCAGCTCTGCTGCCTAGTCCCCTACCTCCTGTGTGTGTGATCCCTGTGCTGTATAGAGTGTCAGCTCTGCTGCCTAGTCCCCTGCCTCCTGTGTGTGTGATCCCTGTGCTGTATAGAGTGTCAGCTCTGCTGCCTAGTCCCCTGCCTCCTGTGTGTGTGATCCCTGTGCTGTATAGAGTGTAAGCTCTGCTGCCTAGTCGCCGGCCTCCTGTGTGTGTGTGTGTGATCCCTGTGCTGTATAGAGTGTCAGCTCTGCTGCCTAGTCGCCTGCCTCCTGTGTGTGTGTGTGATCCCTGTGCTGTATAGCGTGTCAGCTCTGCTGTCTAGTCCCCTGCCTCCTGTGTGTGTTATCCCTGCGGTGTATAGTGTGTCAGCTCTGCTGTCTAGTCGCCTGCATCCTGTGTGTGTGTGTGATCCCTGTGCTGTATAGAGTGTCAGCTCTGCTGCCTAGTCCCCTGCCTCCTGTGTGTGTGTGTGATCCCTGTGCCGTATAGAGTGTCAGCTCTGCTGCCTA